>NW_008991535.1:200445-388109 GCF_000313855.2 Musa acuminata subsp. malaccensis
TCAGAAAGGGAAGCTAAGCAATTAAGTACTGGCTAAGTAGACTCACTCTCCTAAGGGGTGTGGGCGAAGGCGCGGATCAGTCCCCTAACAAGTCAGATTTGATGGAAGGAAAGGCGGACTACCCTTTGGTGCAAGCTAAGAGAGAGGAATGTCAGGAACGCTACTTAGAATTGGAGTTATAGGAGTCGCTTTGCGATCGAGAGACAAGGGAATTAGAATAGGAATGTAGTCGAGGCAGCCTCAAAGCAAGGTATATTAGATTTGGAAGCAAGTAAGGACAGACTCACTATCAATAATATAAGAGTAACAAAGTTCAGGTCCTGATCACTAGATAAAGAATCAAAAGCACAGGTAAGATAATGAAAAAGCAGAGCATAGCAATCAAAGACAGGGGACATAGACTAGTCAGAAGTAAAGTCAGAACAATAGCAAGTGAAGGCAGGCATAGGGGCATGATAGTCAGCTTCGAGGTCAGTAGCGAAAGTCTAGCTATCAGTGATTTCCGCCTTATCAATTGGTAATTCAAGATAGAATAGATAAGTCAAAAGATACAAGAGAGAATAGAGAAGTGAAAAGATACGGCTTACGTGAGCTCGAAAGTAAAGATCATCTTAGGAAAAATACACTCGAACTGCCGATAGGAGGGCAAGATAGGGAATTTGTAAAAAGAGTGGTTTCCCGTAGCTTAAAGTGAGCCAAAGGATGGACTTATTCTGTGCCCTTACAATAGCTTAACGTGAGCCAAAGGATGGACTTAAATGAGAGCCCGCCAACAAAGGTTTACTAGGCGCAAGAAAGATTCCATTGTCAGTATTAGTGGCCCTTATCTTCTATTTGATAGCCACCAACAGCAGGATTAGGTGAAGGATCTTAAGCCGGAGAAGAAGCTTTGCGAGTCAAGTATAGGTTAGAGCAGATTTCAAGGTTGAGTCTCAAGTCTTTCTCAAGCACTAAGCATATTCCTTCAGTAGAGTCAGAGTATCTTTCAGTGCTAGGGGAATCCCCTGTTTTCTCTTATCTAGCGGTGCGAGTGTGGGTGCTCTAGCTCTAAGTCTTGTTCGCGGTCCGTAACACCTCCAGTTGGTAACAAATCCTTTCACCCTTGGTAACTTGGTATTATATAGAATTGGATTAAGTAATTTGAGCTAGATGATTAACATCCATTGCGAGAACAAGCAAGAAATATGAGAAGTTGGTCAGCTTCATTCAAGTCAAGTTTCTTCACTTATACTTCTAGGCGAGGTCGGCAAAGGAACAGGCAGTCGCAAGAAAAGACATATATAAGTGGGGGTCTGTTGCAATTCCATTATGAACTTCAAGTCGAGTGTCTAAATCTGCGAGAGAGGATCTTGGCGCTTGTCAGGTCAGATGAACTTCTTGTTTACTTCTTGTGTCTAAGTCATAGAGAGCAGCTAGTCATTATAGCGATAGCGGTAGTTTCGTCTAGGATGCTAGTGTTGTCTTAGAGAGAATAAGAATCATCAAGTCAATCAACAGCCCGCTGAAAGTATTGTTTCGGGTGCTTGACTTTTCTCCTATGGGGAAGAATAGGTGTTTAGTGAATTTTCTCTATTAGACCTAGTGAAATCCCCTTCTTCTTCTTAGGCCCCGCCCGCGAAATTATTACTTATTGTATTCCTGTTTCATTCTAACTTGACCACTTTCCTCATTCTAACTTTCCTTAGCGAGTCAATTCACACTTATGAGTGGAATTCTTAGCCAGCTTCTTTTCCAGATCCGGATTCTGCATTCCTAACAGCTTGAGCAACTAAAGTGGGGATAGGGCCTGTTTGAAGCTATCCTAATTCTTATAGCCTGGGGAATGGAATCTTTCTCGTATTACCTCTTTATATACTTCACCCGCTTCGCTTGCTGCTGCCTTACTTGAAACTACTGATTCGGCTTCTGCTTTCAATCTAGCTTCTGCAGATTCTTGAGTAAATGACAGCACCTCCTCTATCACCTCTTCTATAACCTCTTCTATATGAATGATACGAATACGACAAAACCAGAACGGAAATAGACTCCACAGCACCAAAGCATCCTTTACTTCAAATACTTGTTTCAGAAACGAGTTCTGCGCGTACCTCAATGGCTTCAGAAGCCTTGTTTCTCCTCCATAAGCTCACACGTTAGCCCTAGCGGGAAGTACTCTCATCTCACACAGGTCTATGTGTTATTAAGAAGACATACATTCGTTGGGCAGCTCCCGAGTATCAATGAACTATTTATTTGCTATAAGATGAGTTGAACCCATGTTCCACTAAGCAACGCAACAAAGGCTATGGTCTCTGAGAGTGGTCCAAGTCGTTAACTGCTTGTTCCGAGTCTACCAGTAAAAGAATGGAGTGCTTCAGATTGCCCAAGTAGTTATGCAGATTGTAGTCATGAAGTTCAGATTATTACCCGAAGAAGTAAGCGTTAGCGTAACGGCGAGGAAAACATGAATTTCTCTATTACTGGCGATTACGAGGAAAACAAACATGAATTTCTCTATTACTGGCGATTACTTATATATAAGATAGGAACCCCAAAACTCACTCACTTTCATCATGAAGCTAGGAACCCCGAACCTAACACTACGAAGATAGGCACCCCGAAATTCATTAATTTGAATAACCGACAAGATAAACTGAATGAATTGCCTTAATCGCTGAGTATAGTGGGCATTCGCATAGATGGATTCTTCCCGAACAAGACTTAGAGCTACAGCACCTCCGTAGTTGATAAAATAGAGAAATAATCTCCATTAAGGCAGCAACAGTACGGGCCAAGCAACTAAGAGAGACGCCAACTCGTTATAAACTCGTTATGAGCAAGTCCTGTGCTCGGCGCCAGTTGTTACGGGACAAGTAACTACTAATGTTACGCGTCAGTTAATAGTTCGCTGTCGCGTCAGCGAGTGAAAAGAGCGGCAGGAGCCTGTTGTTGAAAGTGAATTTGTTTGAGTTCACAGAGCATAAGTGGAAGTCGAGGTCTGTTATGAAAGTCTAGTTATTACCCCTGAGAGTAGTGGGGCAGTTTCATCAGTAGTTGTTAGTGGAATCCCTTGTTTCAGTGGAAGGTATCATATCTCGTCACAAGTTGCGATTCAATTCAAACGCGTCTGGTAGAGTTATGTTCTGCTCGCGTTAGGAGTGAAACGCGTTAGGAGCTGTAGTTGCTTTGCTTGTTCGGTAACCTTACTCTTTCCTTTAAGAACGAATATTGGCACCCACCCCGAGTTGCTTGTTCTCTACCACTCCGGACTCTTGGCTCTAATCTTTGCTCTGCTCTTGACTTCTACTTCGCATTTTCTGTATCGCCTTACTCTTGTGCCCTAGCTTGCTGAATGGAATTGAAAAGTTGGAAGTCACTATTAATACTTATATAGGAGTTGTGGTAAAGAGGAAAGAATTCATTACTATCCAGAGTTGCAAGCACAGATTCTACTGCTTTGAGGCGAGTGAGGAAGACATAGTAAGGAGCCCTGCCCCATATAGTATATAGTAAAAGTAATCAACTATTTCTTGACCAACCCTAAGCCAAAGTAATCAACTATTTCTTGACCAACCCGAGTTCTCTGTCCTTTTAGTATGCTAGATTTAGTACCCCCCGTACCCTTGAGTGGAATGATTTGTTGAAAGTGTAGTTCTTGCCCCTGAAAGTTGTAGTTGAGTTTCATCTGTCTTTGTTGCCCGAGGTAGATGAGAGTCCTGCTCCACGAGGTCAAAGAATCCATTACTATTCTTATTTACCGCAATAAGCATTTCACTACTTATAGCTTCCCTTACTCAAAAGAATATAACTCAGGTTGTCAACTAACTCCCTAAACTGACATAGATGCTTGGCAATTACAATAAGGGCTTATCTTCAGTAGTAGCCTGTATTCTTGGTCATTACAGGACAAGGACAGATTCTCTCTCTTCTCTGGTCGACCACTAATGTATAGCGTTAGTAATAAGTTGTGAAGTCAAATTGCCTGTTTCTCTGCACTGCCCTATAGTAGTAACGGAAGTAGACCTCAGTTGTTTGTCGACTGTCGACTTGTTGCGTAGTGTCTTGGCTGGGGCAGAATCTCTTTTCGAATGCTAAACTGCGGATTCAACGTATATAAGGTCCAAGGGAAAAGTAAAGTGAAGTCAATAGTTTGAAAGAGCAGGCTCGTTAAGTCTCTAGTTTCAAGAGCAGAAGCGGGAAGTTTAGTTGCCAGTTTACAGAGGATAGATAGCCGGTATTGAACTATAAAGAATGGAGGCCAAGCAGGCATACTGGCTTTGAAGCGAGGTAGGCGGGCTGGTCTATTCTCTTCTTTCTTCCCTTAGTAACTGATATCTTATATATAGTCTTTCTTCCCTTAGTAACTGATATCTTATATATTGTTATTAAAGAAGCCTGTCTTATTCCTATCCGGAGTCTCCTTATCGGGGGTCGGCAGCCAAACTACAACTAAGTAAGTATATGAATAATAATGGAAAAAGAATTCCACTTGAATAACCGATTGAAGCTGACCTTGAAACAGCACTGCAACTAACCATATTATATGACAAATGAGAAAGCTTCCTAAACTTCCGGTCATAACCTGACTTTAGAACTGCTTCTTTTGCACTTGTTTGGGGACTATCCCTATTGGTAGCGAGGGTTGGAGAAGGTACCCGGACTGCCGCGTCACCATGAATTAAGGGCCCAGACTTGGCATCCGAAACTTCTTATAGATAGAGGCATCGACCTAGACCACTCCTGTAACTTTCCCTTATATTTAAAGCTACTTGCTACGTGTTTGCCTACGTTTGCGCCAAAACCATATCTCTTATCTGCTGCAAAGACTGGTTCCCCCCTACTAGTAACGCTTGATCTTCATTAACTTCAGCTAGGATATATTTGCACAGCGAAGCCCAAGACCGAAGGCAAGCAACGACTAATGTTGCGCGGCAGCAACGAATAACGAGAGATAACGAGTTATGAGAAAGTCCTGTGTTCGGGTGCTGAAAGCCTGCAAATTCAGGGAAGATCCTTCGGAAGGTGCGGGGCGCTCCCTTGCTCAATAGACCGACTTCTAAGAAAATGCCCACATAGAAGCAGTTGCCTTTATCAACGTTATGCCCGTGAGCAACAATTATGCTTCTTACCTTGAGCTTATCGTTGATTCGTTTAAGGATTATTCTTTTATCCACTTTTCGACTTGCTGCAGCGGACTCTGTTCTAGCAAGTGCAAGCTTAAGCAGTAAATACCTTCTGCGATTGTTACTATCAGTCGTTAACAAAGCTTTATTTCGTACCATGTTGAAACACTACTGATTATCTTCTAGGCTGGTATACTACATATGGGTTGATGAAACCCATCCAAAATGAGATTCAGAGTACCATAAGCAAACTCTCCAAATTACATTTAGGTCAGGTACCCTTCATCTAAATAAAACTAGAGAAGGAAGGCACTATCCATGAAAATATCACTAGAATGGAGAAAGATACTCTATCTAATGGAGAGAGAGATACTCTATCTGATGGAGAGAGAGATACAATATCTAATAGAAAGAGAGATACTATATCAGAAAACTCCACAACAAAAGGAGATTGAGGGTAAGGAAGGGGGGAATTCTCTATGCGTCCCTACTGTTAATGAATCGATGCCCATTGTCACCAATAGATAATATAGAGAAAGGGAAAGAGAAGTGAGCGCATCAAAAAGAAAGACAAAAGCGTAGCCAAAAAGAAAGACAAAAGCGTTGCCGAAAAACAGAAAAGAAGTCGTTATGGAAATGCTCTTTTGTCTCTATTTGAGTTAGAATTCCTTAGTGAGAAAACTATGAAATCAGTATATGATAATGAACCTAACAACATTCCTTTATGAATACGGGAGACTCAATATATGATAATGAACCTGGCATCATTTCTATATGAGTAATAGACACTTTTCTTTCTATTTGAAATGTAAGAAAAAGCGACATCCGCAAGGCTCTTAGCACCTGAATACTGGACTATATTCTATTTGTTATCTGCTTAGCTTAGGTACAATACATTAGTTATAGTGGATCTGAGCATGTGGCATACGAAGGGTTGTCAGTTCTTAAAGTGCTTTTAGAGTGGAATACCGGAATCAAACAAAGCAAAGTTGTAGAAGAATGAGATCAATAAGAGCAAGGATCGAATCGGAGCATACAAGACCCCATGGGGAATCAAAGACATAAGTAGTAACTAACCTAGGGCTGCCAAGACTTAATGCTATATTGGGCAGAATGTAAATACTCTGAATTATAATGCAACTACTGATAACAAGGCTCTTGCTCCCTACTCTTATTCTTACTAAATATTCAATCCGTCTCCCCTTACTTGGTTTCATCCTTCCTGGTAGCAGTGTCAGTTTAGGAGAAAGTCCAAGCAGGGCAGTGGATAGGGTAGTCAAAGTGAAAGCGAGGTTCGAGAGCTGTATAGGGAAGTTCTAGTTACAAAGGTAAGTCCTGTCAGCAATAGGTGTATTCTTTATTGCCTATTTCATTATTCAGAGCGGTAGGTGCTGCCTGCCCCCAAAGATGACTTGCCCGGTTATCGCTCTTTGACTGCTACCTATGATCCTTACTTGCTTGGTTCCACTCTCCCCTCTGTCAACTCATTCCATTCCATTCTTCAGTAGTCGTAGCTTGGCCCACGAAGACAGCACTCGGTAAGGGCACCGCCTTCAACTTAATGCTCGTAGCCTTGAATTCCACAGTAATACAATCCAAATGCTTATTTCTTGGGGTACGTTCACAATTGATTCGAATCCTCGTTGATCCTTCGTTCGTAGTGGTTATAGTGAGAAAGCCCTGCCTTTAGACGATAAAGCCCTCTTTGACATCCCCTAGACAAATCAATAGGATCATTTTGGTTCCTTTGATGATGAACCACTCCAGTACAGACTAGTAGGAGTCAATTTGGAGGCCCACTTCTTCTTCTGTTTTCCTTCCAAGGGGCTTTTGGCTTTCTAATAACACCCCCAAAACCGAATGACTGAATCCGCAAAGAAAATGTTAGGATGGGCTGGTCCACACTTTGATTCCCTATCGGTTGATACTCTCCAGACGGAACCAACCTAAACTGATTGAACTCAAGCAATCGCAGCTACTTTCTATTCCACTGCCTTCTCTAAACCACCAACAACGGATACGACAAGAGCAGCAGCGGCAACTAAAGTAGCATCGGCTAGGCTTACTTACGAGACTATGAGGATTCCCTTTCTCCTTATCTTAGACTATGAGGATTCCCTTTCTCCTTATTTTATATAGAACTATAGTAGGCAAGGCCTTCCTTGTTCTTCCACTCCCCGGTTGCATTCTTGGTTGTAGTGGCTGCATTCTTGCCCTCACTCATTTCATCCTTTGACTCCTTAGCTGCAGTCCCATACTAGCTACCCCTTCTTTCATTCGATAACAACTCCCTTCCCCGGCGCTGTGAGTCTTGAAAGTGCAATTCCAGGATTTGAAGAAGGATAATCATCTGTTAGGTAACTTCTTTCTATACCGGGTTAGAGAGCTTTAAGGTCAGGGACGGGACTTGATGCCGCCTAAACGATACAACCACTTATTGGAGTTGCTTTTGACCCTGGAAATAGTGAATTAAGCGTTAGTGATCTCTTTGCCATTGAAGGAGCGGATGATGGATGAAAAGCTGTATCTTGTTCCGCGTTATAAGCAGTAGTAACAAATAATCACTATCGTTATGACTATAGCTTGTTCCGACACCTCGCTTAAGAATCACCTCTCTCTCCACGACCAACGTCAACAACAGGAGATACTATACTTTTAGAAGCCTTAGACACAAGCACTCTCACCTCTCTGCTAAGAACCTATTTCTTCTCTTGGATACAACGCGCTTTAGGGTTCCCTTGCTTTAAGATCCGGGTAGGTATTAAGAATGGAGTGTGCATCATATAGAGTAGGTATTAAGAATGGAGTGTGCAACATATAGAGGGTAAGAAAAGCACTCTACAGGACAACTTACTCGAACCTAACTACTTTACTTGTTGAAACCTAACTCCGTACTTATAAAGCAACAACGTGTGTAAACAAATAATTCCATCTATCTATCTTGCGCAGAAGTAACAAATCATTGAAATTGAACTTTCGGAATTTCCACCCCCCTTTTGCGTCGTAATACCTCTTCAGAGAATTCCCTATCTTGCCTTGCCCCCCGAAATGCTCTGATAATGCTTTGACGCCTAGAATCTTTACTTTCGAACTAACTTGTTTCATCTGAATGGAAAATCCTATTAGTAGCATATGCATATGATAGAGGAGCGTAAACACCCTGGCTTTCAGACTCTCAAGAAGGGGAGACACCAGCTTCTTTCTCTTCTACTTATACTAGCTTATTGACCCGAACCCTAGACTCCTGTAAGGAATTCTGGCCTTTGTAAAACTCCCTAACGCACTTAATAACGGCTAACGCGAGCGGAGTTGCGCTAACCAGGAGCTTACCTTGGCTTGGCTACCCGCCTCAGGAGTCCTTATTCTCGTACTTAGCTACTCATCTTTACATATAAAGGAAACTATATCTCCTTTGAAGCTAGGGATTACTATATTCTAAAGAAGAACAGAGTGGAAATAAAACAAGGCAAACAACACTAAGTGCGCTAACGGCAAAAGAGATACAGAAAATGATTGAGCAGGGAAAAAGTGCAAAAGTGGAATCTTGAAAGTATGATGATGACTACTATTACAACAGGTAACCAAACAGCTGGCTGACTGCTTTCATACGAGACTCCCTTACTTTACAGAAGAATAAAGAGAATGCCGCTGTGCTAAAGTCAGTTTCAAGTCTTGTTCAAGTTATTGTTCGTTTGACTCTCTAGCATTGCATCTAAGTGATTCATCTTCTGCCCTTCACAACACTGCTACGCCAGTACTATATTATTTCTCTTATTATTTACCAGAACTATACGTGAGAACAGAAACATTATTTCCTTACTTGAGCCAAGATAGCGCAACGGCTTCATTTCAATAGAACTCTATACTCTAGCATCACATAGAAGATCTTTTCTCTGATAACGATAACAAGAGCATCGCATTAACCGTGCTGTCAAGACAGTTACAGTTGAGTCATCAGTAAATATGGAATTGATTATTAGTAATGAAGATTGAAATGCGCTGATCTCATTCTTGCTGTACTGGTTTCGATTCTTGCTAGCCCTTGTTTGAGCCTGTAACACCCAAGCATCAGTCTGCCCAGCACTGGGTTAAGGCTGTAACTACATAGCATCAGTCTACTACACCTACAGATCAGTCCGCCCGGCACTGAGTTAAGTCTTAGATACACCGGTTGAAGTCCGAGTATACCTAGCTTCAATCCTGTTGGTAGTGGTTGCATTCTAAGATTGACTGGTTTCATTCTGAGTCACTCAGTTACTGTATCAGCCTTGGACTTACTGCTTTCAGGCTGCTCCTCACTAGCTACATCCTCCCACCGACCAGTCGCATCCTGTCACACTCCCGAGTTTGAGTCTATCATTCCCTTGGTTCATTCTGTGACTCCCGGGTTTGATCTGTCATCCTTAATAAGAAGAGATAGAAATCAGTAGGGGACAAGCCTACAAAAGAGATCGATTGACTACTTGCTTAACACAAGCACTTAATCCAGAGATCTTAGGCCAATAACTTCCCTTTCATAGACTTACTCCTTACAGCTTATAGGCGACATCCCGAGTGGAACTTAATAAATAGGGGTGGTCGACCAGATCAGATGTTGTGCTAACGGTTTCAGGACTTACTAATGCACCCGTTCCGAGAGGGATAACCGGAATTAGATGAGATGAGAGCCTAGGGTATCATAGAATTGGGCCATAGTACTTAATTGGCAGTTGTTACATTGAGTGGAGACTACTGTCAGCAGCAGCCCTTAAGTGAATGGTTAAGTCAACCAGATCCGTAGAATCAACTTCATCCGGGGCAACTGATCCTGCCTATGGAACTACTTTCATTCTATCTTTATTATATAATAGAACGGATTCAACTCGGTTTAGCCTTATTCCTTGCCTACTCCTATAGTACCTGGTTCTTTTCCAGTTGTTGGTATTAATGGCGTTGCGGGAGTTCTTTAGCAAAGGCACAGAAAGGAGAGTCTCAGGTGTTTGATTTCCAGTTTCATCACTTATTTCAAAGGATTATAATAAGGGGTGGGACTAATTAATATACTCTGCTCGGTCACTAATCCTTTCACCCGGCAGTGCTTTGTTGTTGACAGATAAGAAACATCAGAAGCGGTTAAGGCTTACGGAATGAGGTCAGTCAGATAACCTTACTTGCTTCCGCGCCTATAATTCTAAGTCAAAGCCTTCACTTGACTTGCTTGACTTATTAGTGGTTTTGAGCATCTAAAGGAATAAGGGTAATCAGTAAGTTCGGGTGCTAAATCTCTGACTGGCTTTGATCTAAGTAAGGAAGTAGAATCTCTTTCATCCCAACAAGCAGACAAATAAAGGCAAAGAGAGAAGACAAGTAACGGCGCAAGTACTGTGTTTCTTATTTCCTCTTTCAGAACTCTTGAACTCCGGAGATACCACTTTCTTCTTGCTTGTTTGAAATGAATCGCAACTAAACGAGAGACTTTAGCCGGGACTTCTTGAAAGCAGGGTAGCTCCGTATTTATTACTTAATTGGCTGGACTGGCAAGTAATGTATTTGGCCCTATTCTTCTCTGTAAACTAATACAGTGCATTCGGCTCATCAGCACTAACGGAGTTCAAAGAGCAGAAGTGGAAGTCGGAAGTTGACAAAACCCGTGTTTTTTGATAGCGACCATGGTTTCCCTCCTGAGCCGATCAAGAGGATAGATAATTTTATGAAACCCCGGTAAAAAACATAGCATGGACATTTCCCCTCCTGGAGCACCCGAAACGGACTTCCTTTTTGCGTTTTCCCGTGCAACAACGCTGCCGCGTCACCGAACGCATAGGGAGTAAGAGAGCAAACATAACTGTTTATGTTCGTTTATTATTATAGTTGTGTTTTAGGCCTTGCCTGGTTGTAAATGGATTTCCCTTCCTGAGGCACCAGATGGAAATTACAATTTTACGCGAACACAGGACTTGTAATAACTCTGTTATGACTATTACTTGCTGCCGCACAACATTAGTAGTTGTTTGGCCCCGGGATTTTAGATAGCAAATGGATAATATCTCCTCGGATCTAGCCTCTGATCGAGTATTGCAACACCCGAACTACTAGACTGGAGAGTTGAGAGCGAAGTTACCCTCTTATACTAGATGCGGGCAATCGGTGGGATTACTCACTGACTTAAGGCTTACTAGTGACATTCTTAGACTGCTTAGCTCAATTCTGTAAGTCCTACTTCTGAGCTTTTGGTCTCCTACTTATGGGTCTCCTACTTATGAGTTGGATTCTTCCTTTCAATTGCCTCGTAGCCAACAAGCAACTACTAATGACCAAGCCTATTTCCCTTTCCTTACTAACGACCAAGCCTACTTCCCTTACCTTAACAGCTACACGCATGGGTTCTACTACTTGCACTCAAAGAGATTCTCAGCCCCTACCCAGACACTTCCGCTTTCAATTCACACTTTCATATAAGATATGGATCAAATAGATTCGTTTTGGTTTCATTCAACAATAACTCCGTGATTGCTTGGCTCTTCTCCTTCTCTGGCTTCGGTATCAAAGCAAGTACTCTCTTTCTCTTCCGCCTCTCCTCTGGCTCTGTCAACAACTCCTCTTCTCTTGCGAGCACATAGTAAGTAGGCGCCAAGTTACTCGTATACACCTCCGGCAACTATACCTCTGGCTCATCTCTTCTCTTCCAATACTCCATCTGTTCTCTTCTCTTGCTTGGCGAGTTTCATCCGCTCTCCTATAATAAAGAAGAGAAAGAAATAGTTTCATAAGAGAAATAATTCGACAAGCCACCACTAGAGCAAGAGCACCAACACCTAGACCAGAAAAAGAATTTCTACCTATTTCCATTTATACCCCTGTATTCGAGAGTAAAGTTTCCAGTGTTGGCGAGTTGATTGAGTCTGCAAGCCCAGTTACATAGCTGCGGGACAATAAGTTTACCTTTCTTATGGCCCAAGTAGTAGATAACCTGGTGTAAATAGAATCCTATAATAAGATAATATTCATTTGATAAGATAATATTCATTTGATAGGGACCAAGCAACAACTGCTAATGTGACGCGGAGGAAGTCCTGGTTGCTTGGCGGTTGGTTACCAGAATCTAGAATACCTAAATAAGCCAGGAGGAGATTGCTAAGAGAATAACGAGCATATCCTTTGTTTCCTGTGAGTCCATTGTTGTGGCAAAGGAGCGAGCACCTAATATAGATCAAAAGTCAGGATACTGCAGAGAATATTTGCAAGAAGAGTCATTTCTTTAGCTCTTATAGTAAGTTGAGAGAAACCTGGCCTGTCCTGTCTAATAGGCGTTTACCCTGAAACAAGTAGTAGTCCAAGTAGTAGTCCAGTGAAGAATTAGACTAGTTGTGTGCGTGTGGAGAAGGGTGTTATCGAACTGCTTCCACAGCTTCAAACTTATAAACAGGTGGGCCTGGCAATACAACTAAACTCTCCACGACACCACGCTTCAAAACCACGACAGAGCTAAGTAACCAACCATAGGCATAGAGCTAGGTCTGCAGTTGGAGTGGATGAGCTAGAGGCATTCTATAAGAAAGAAAGAAATCAAGTTAGCAGCGAGAGCCTTTTTGCCAGTACTGTTCTGGTTCTTGTGGAATTATGTGCTTACTACTTGGTTAGGTAGAAGACATGGCCTGTCTCTCACCTCCGCCTTGCGCCTGTTCCGAGATACTTTCCAGTGCGGGGCAATCCATCTGGCATTCAATTCGTTTCCGATAGAAGGGAAGTCAATTCTGTTACTTATTTATTGTTGACAGCAGATAGAGTTGGGTAAGATCTATCGAGCAGGCCCTAATACATAATTGGTAGCGCATTCTATTCTTTCTTTGTCTTTTGGGGTAACTCAGGAAGCGGGGAGTGGAGAATCATAAGATAGGGGCTTCAAATGCATTCTTTCGCATCGCCAAGACGTTTAATGACAAATATGACATCTCAAACCCCCTTTGGAACCTAGAAACTCATTGATGCCTATAAGATTGATGGTAGTTCAGGGCAGACTTAGATAGGTAGTTGCGCGTCAGGCCAAGACACTACTACAAAGGCATAACTCGTAAGAAAGAAGCAAGGCATGGGTTCCACCAGTGCGGTATCTCAGAACAAGGCATGGGTTCTATCCCCAAGAATAGCGTGAAAAATGCACTATTTCACTAGTTTTTTCTTTGATAGCAAATCTTTCATGTCACAACCCCATTGGGGCCAATAAATGAATTTGAGCCTAACATCTTTAGGGTTCCCTTGGGGCAGTTTCATCCCCTCGTACCAATTACTTACTAGAAACTCCCTTCCCTTTAGCCTCTCGTACCAATTACTTAAGGGCACAGGGCTATTCTACAACATCCCGGCTCATCTATATATGGCTCAGTCCAATCAATAACTCCCCTTTGGCATTCTTCCGAACTATGAGACCAAACCACAGCAATAAGGCTTAACCGAGTCCTAATGAATAGCGTCAATCCTCTTAGGTCCTATCGAACAATAACTTTACTACCAATCGGACTTCCTGGACTACCAGTGTCGGACTACCTGGACTACCAGTGCTTTCACTTCACACGGATTCAACTTCAACACCCGGCCCGGCATCAGATCTTACCTTAGCACCTGACCCGACCTCTTATAAGTGCCCGACCCGAACTAACTCGATCCTACTTGCCCACTTTAGAGTGGCCCGAACTAACTCGATCCTACTTGCCCACTTTAGAGTGGATTTCTTTCTTTCTGTCTTATGAGACCCCTAAGGCTAGGCACCCACATCTATAATCTATATAAATGACACTCCGACCTGCCCCGTAATGTTACTTCAATGAGTTAACCCCGCTCCCTTCCTACTTTCCTACTAGCTCCTACTATCTCACCTCTTAGGGACATTCTGACTTGCTTCACTCTGGCTCTGCTCTTTAGTATCAATCCCTGCATCCCTTTTGAATTGATCCGCTTGCACTGCATACCTTTCTTTTGAATCTGATTGATCCGCTTGCACTGCATACCTTTCTTCTTAATCTGACCGGCTTGACTTTGGAATTTGACTAGTTGCGTAGTATAACTGCTTATCCCCGTAACCGCTCCTCAGCATGAGAACATCTCTATGACCCGACGTAAAGCGTAAAGCCAAGAAAACACCTCCACGAAACGACTTTCCTCGACCGGTGCGGTACAAGCTTTAGTTTCACTTTCCTCGCCCCGAACACAGGACTTGAAAGAAGGGTTTGACTCTACTTATACTCTGTAAACTCATACTGATTTAACTGTAAACTAATACTGTTAGGGCTCATCTACCTATAGTCACTCTAGCCTCTACTCTGGCTACAACTACTTATGAAACTACTCCACTCCACTCCACTACTTGCTTGACAACGAGAAACTTCCCTAGCTCCCACCTAGCTTCAAAGCAAGTACTTTACCTCTGCTCTTGCTCATCTCAGCAAGCAGCTGGCTTCCATCCCTCTGGCTCTTTTCACTCAGCTGGCATACTACACTGGTTAAGATCAAAGAGGTCAGTGAATTATGACTTATGAGTGGAATTCCTCTTAGGCAAAATAGCTTATGAACTCATTCTCACAGACCTAGCTCAGCACTCTGGTTCTTGCCTCCCCTTTAGGGTGGGGCTCCATCCTCGGATTCTTTACTTGCGGCGGGGTTCGATAGTACTTGCTTGCGGTGTTGGGAAGAAAGAAGACAAGCAGATAACTACATAAATGAAACCAGAGGGTATAAACCTACATAACAGGAACAGGAACAATGGTATGAAAGAGTGAATATAGCTTCATATTCTGCTTTCGTCGTCTTCGTCGGCGGTAGCAACAAGTTATTATCTATGTTGGCTTCTCTCTTTCTCCACTTTCTCCTTAATAAGATCAATAATAATAATAGTATAGAAATAGTAGTGATCAGAGCCCAACTAATCTCTCTTTGTTTTTCATTGAATTAAGCTATTCTTACGGTGTTAAGTAAAGTAACCACTAATTCCTACTGCCTGGCCTTCCACTTTGCTACTCTGGTATGAAACCGAATCTTCCACTCCGGCATTCCTACAAATAAGAATAAGGGAAAGGTCTCTAGTACTAAAGCAAAGAATAAGGGAAAGGTCTTCCACTCATACTATTCCTACTAATAATCATAACTTACCTCGATCTCATCCCTCTCTTGCTCCCTTACGTGCTTCCTTGCCTGTTGAAGACAGGACTTGCTTATAACACCTGTTCGATAGGTTTCTACCTTAATTCTTATACAACTACTCAGTCATATCCCTTACTTATCAATCAATACAACTACTCAGTCATATCCCTTACTTAGCTACTAACTTAGATGCAGAAGATGGGTCCTTATACCTTAACTCAGTATCCATTCCCTTACTGGGTCCTATTAATACAACTACTCAGTCTTATACCTAATGCGGGCCAAGTCACTACATTTACCTACTAGATCCTAATGAAACAAATACCTTAACAAGGGCCTGGGGCAGATGCAGATATATAAGTGGTTTTCGACCTTTACGTTTTCCCGGCTTTTTTCATAGCAACCCAGTTTTACCTACTGGCAGACCTCTTTTTGATGAAAAGTTTACGTTTTCCCGGGTATTTTCATAGCTTCGTTAGTGGCGTGGTTGAGTGGTAGTAATAAATTGTGTTCGAAGCCCCAGGTCCAGTGCTAATGTCAGCAGCAGTGAGAGTTTCAGATCGATCCCTTAGCTACAGGTAGTTAGTGAATTCTGATCTATGTGTCCGCCCAGTGGTTCATTCTGATATTAGTACTTATGAGTCTGTTACTTCCTTGCTTCATATCCATAGTTTCATCTTATAAAGAAGCAAAGCAGGGTTAGTTAGGTCGTAGAGAGAATAACAAGTCCTGTGCCCTTAAGTCATTGGCGTCAGTCTCACGGCTTACGGGTTTCCTTGCCTAGCCGGAGGGAGGGAGAGTTCACAGAGCCAGAGTTAGATGCTAGATGAGCCTCATTCAGTTATTAAAGTCAAGATGAAATAGTATCCACCCGTTCTGTAGTAGTTGCCGCTACGTTGCTTGGCTTCTTTATT
Organism: Musa acuminata subsp. malaccensis; assembly: GCF_000313855.2. Classification (NCBI taxonomy): domain Eukaryota; kingdom Viridiplantae; phylum Streptophyta; class Magnoliopsida; order Zingiberales; family Musaceae; genus Musa; species Musa acuminata. The sequence continues at coordinate 216,575 of NW_008991535.1, forward strand.
ACTTTCGCAGCTCCTACCGCGACACAATAGTAGTGGTTGTTCGGGAGCAAGAGCTGGATTAGGTGGAGCAGTTATTGACTTTCTTTCCCGAGAAGGATCTGGATCCGAGGCTGGGCAAAGAGGGAGGTCAACTCTGAGTCCTGTGCTGTGCCACTTATCTATCCGCGCCTTTCTTCTTGTCTGTTTGTCGGCTTTGTGGGTTATACGACATCTGGCTTTCCCATGCCAGGATGTTACAATAATTGGAAGTCAGGGGAGTTGAGTTAGCTTGAGTGTCTTTCTCTTTCAGTTCTTGTTTCATCCTATATAGAGAAAAGGGTTGTTTTATAGGCAATTCATTCTAAGGCAAGTTGATTAGTTTCATCTGTAGGTGTTGGCCCTATTCCAGGGGTGAGGTGAAGGTGATTCGTGAACAAGTCCTGTTTTCCGCGGCAATTAGATCTTCTGCGCTCAATAGAACAGTATCATCAATTGCTTTCCTGTTTGCTCAAGCAGTCTCTTATAAAGTAGCAAGTCACGTATCTAATAAAAGGTAGAAAGTAAGGTAGCAAGCAGCAAGTCTGGCTGGAGTTTCTTTACTTATATGCTAGGCTATAAAGATTCTCATTCTTGTGAAGAGAGTCAGGGTCGGGTGATGCGCAAGAAAGGAGTCAGTATTCTAGGAGCAGATCAGGTCTAACAAACATACAAGCAATACGTGTTCTTAAAGTGACGAGTAAGGGTTTAGGTCCGAATCAACAATTCCTTCTTATGCTTCAGTTAGCGACCCAATAGAGTCAGCAGCAATTGATTTGATCTGTTTCAGTTCGAAAGTAAAGTGAGGGTGCATAATCTCTTACTTGCTTTGATGCCCTAAGTGAATCGCTTGTTTTTCATCTCTTTTCTCATGCCCACTACACTACACTACTAGGTTAAGAACCCGGGACTTGCACTTAACTCATACTAATGCGTAACTCCTGTTCAGGTGCTTGTGTCATCGAAGTTTCGTTTTTCTAGGGGTGGGTGTATTCTCAATAGATGGATATATGGCATCAGCTCATGAATAAAATAGAGTTTTGGTTTCAAGAGAAGAATAAGTGTAAGCATCAGAACAAGTGAAATCAGAAACTTGATAAGTGTCTTCTCAGCTGGGCGAGTTGCATCTGTCGGTGATTGGCCTGACCTTAGTAGTAGTAGATAATAGCCTATTGCTGTTTTGTATAGAACAGGGCAGGTGTAATCCATAATAACTTATATGCTATGCGGTGCAAGAGAGTCGACCAGATCAGATGCTGTGCGAAAGTCAGCTACAAGTGGTTCAGTTCCATTTCATTCTTTACTTCCAGGATAGGTCGGGTCGGGTGCTAGTACCGTTTACAGTTCCATTGATGTTCTCCTCAGTGCTTACGGAGTTCTATTCTCTGTTGCGCTCCAATCTTTTACTGGGTCGACTTTACTCGGTACAATACTAAGTATAATTATAAGCAGTTGGTTGTTAGCAGGTGTATTCCTAGATTAGACATGTATAGCCCGTCAGTGAAGAATTATTTGACTGTTGGAGTTTCATACGTTCCAAAGTGAGAATGAAAGTGTGCCAGAGGTATTATAGATAGATTATTAGGTAAAAAACCCTGCTCGCTAACGCCGTAAAAGTACCTAACCTAGAAGCTGGATTTGAAGCTGGAGAAGTAAAGTAGACAAGATAAGAAACAGGCTCAAGTAAAGTAGTCGTTCGAGGCGGAAGTAAGGGTTCAGTCAGGGCAGAATCAAGTACTAACTTTGAAGCAAGGGAATAAAGATATGTTGCCCAGAGAATAAGGACGTAGTTAATCCAGTTGAAAGATCAGATGTAGTTCAAGTATTAGATGCTGTGCTAGTTAAGTCGACTAGATCAGATGCTGGATCGGATGCCTAGGAAAGTCAAGAGTTTTAAGCGAGGTGAACTTCAATAGAGAAAGCTGTTCCAGTTGCAAGTCAAGTTGTCGGTTATCAATTGAAAGTAGAGTTGGGGGTGGGGCAGAGACAAGCAACCACTATTAGCCAAGTAACCACTAGACAAGCAGGAAAGCAGAACTCAAGTCCTATCCCATTTCTCTATTAGCGTTAAAAAAAGAGCAAACGGTTGGTTCTCCTAATCTCGCATACCTGGATACAACTGATTCATCAGATTCTCTCTTTACTCCAGCGGATTCTCTTACTCCCCTGTCGCCAACACTAGCACCCGTGAAAGCAGGACTGGATTATTCCCTTTTACCCGAAAGCACCTTCTCCGACTTCTTCTGATTCCAGAGTGAACTTTCTTAGCTAAGCTTCTTCTCCAGCAGGAATTGAAACCCCGTTAGCGCCTGCACCCTCAATCGAGCCTTTTAGAAGCACCCAAAGAAACAAACAAGACTTGAAGACGAAACGGGAACAGATTCTTCACTTGCAGCATACTTTATCACTGCTGATGATCCTATAACTGGAATAGGATAAGAAGCCTTCCGCGTTCAGGGTTATGCTTTGACTTATCCTAGAAGCTTGTTGGTTTCGGGTAAAAGTGCTCTTATATAAGGATAAAGATGAGATAGATTAGCTCTAAATCAGGTGTTCCAGTTCGAGTATAATCCTAAGTGGAATCTGTTGGTGCTGTCAATGAGTCTGTTCGCCCAGTTCTACTTTACAAAATCTATACCAGATGGCAAGATAAGAGATTCCACTCCATTCTGACTTTAGAGTTCAAGTCGGGTGCTAAGGCTAAGCAAGTGCAATTCCTAATTGGACTGTTTTACAAGGCCCAACAAGTCAAGTAAAGCTCCTGACTCACCAACTGATCTTGTTCCGGGTTCACTTTCCAGTTGCCGAAAACAGGACATCTTTTCCTGCAATCAGATCTTCCGTTTCAGTATCGGGTGCGAGTGTAATCGAAGTTTGAGTTTCATCGTATAAATAAGATCATTTCCATGCTAGTTTCATCCCATATAATGCAAGCAAGGCGGCTAGTTTCATCCCATATAATGCAAGCAAGGCGGTCAGCTGGAAGTGGTTCTGTTCTATCTAAGGTTTAAGTGCTGGTTTTACATAATTCAGATTAGTTCTTGTTTATGATAGAAATCAATCCATAACGGATTTTGTAGACTACTATTATCAAAAGTAGAAGAAAAACTCATACCCATCCCACAATATCCATCCAAATTCACACAAGTATCACGGTAACTGAGATAAGTGCCCCGCAAGGTGTAGCCTTTATAGGGGATGGTAGCCTTAATCAAATGTATTTCAGGGTGAGAATAATGAACCAAACAAATAGGTATAAAGATTGCCCGCATTGAGCAGTTTGAGCCGAATCAGCAACTCTATTGGGAAGAAATAGGATTCCCGGATTCCAAATCCTGATCCGTAGGACTCCCCGCAAACATTACTCTAACACATTTAGGAAATGTTGTCCCGGACCTTTTCACATTGTAGCTCGAGCTAGCGAACAACCTTGCTATAGCAAATACTGCGACTCCCGCGGGTATAAGCACTAACCCTAATCTGCAGCTACTAATCTAATTGCAGAATCAAATCTACATCGAGGGTGCTCGAATCTTACTTTCATGGAACAGTTGCGTTGGATGCTTCATTTGTATCTTCTGGGTTCTATTGCATTTTCAAATCAAGTAAGTAACAACGTTAATGCCCGAGGAGGTTTAATCAATAGTTATAATAGACCACTCAGGCACATAATCCGAAATCACCATCTGGCACCGGGGAAGGAGGTATAATTAACGGAGTCAAGCAGTATAAGGGCTTAGTGCTCCGATTGCGCCTTCAGACTAGGACGGATAGGTAAATGCCCCTTACTCTTCCAATGAAGGTGGGTAGGGCTTTTCTTTAGTTGAGGATTGGCAATAGGATGGCAGCCTCGGTCTCAAAGCAGTTATATAATGCGCTCTTATCAATACAGGGACGCGAGAGGAATTCCTCGAAGGTAGTTCCCTTTAGGGATAGGGCATTATCGTTGTGGTGGGATATCTTTGAATATAACTCTAAGTATAAGAAGGAACTCTAAGTATAAGAAGGAATAGGTTTGGGCTTGGCTTGATTTCTATCCAGTTTAGGAAGATAGCTGGCATCAAGACTAAGAGAGAAATTCCTATGAATCCAAAATCCAATGTTGGCTAGCGGTAAGATCGTTCGGACGAATCCCCGAGAAAGCGAGAAGAGAAATTACTGTGCCATTCTTTCACATCACTCTTTGAAGTCTTAGATGCAACAAAAAGGCTCTCGAAGGCCGATCCTTGGGCAGCAAAAGAAAGAAGAGTTATTGCGGGCAGAACGAAATATGGGCCATCGGGGCGCTTGCTTATTCGAAAGAGTCAGCACTGAGGTGCGTAGCGATACTTTTGAAGCCAAAGTAAGGTGCTGAAAGCCTACTTATTTCTTTCGGGCCTTGGTCACTGCACTCTTATCACCTTTTACGGAATGCTTTCGCCATAAAACTAAGTCATTTCAGTCATTTTGTCTTCCTTCGCTCCGAAGCCCCGTACCGCTCATTGGTAAAGTTAAGGCTTCACTTGGTTCCCGAAAACACTGTCCTCGTCCGGCTGGTCGGTCTATTACCCTTTCTTTAGGATCCTTATTATACCTTCGGCCAGGGGGAGGAATCAATAAGTAAGAGATATTAGTAGAGTTCGTTCTGTGTGGGACGGAATCCTTACTTTCCTGGCTATCGTCACAACTGCTCCGTACTCCTAAGGATCTCTATGCCACTTGTGATTCCCAGCCAAAGAGGCTAGAAGGTTTCTTTTATCGGCCGATTCCACTGCCGCTCTCTTGGAAAGTCATCCGATCCCCCTTTCCTTAGCCTAGGAATTCACTTTCTCCAGAACCGGAAAGGTGCCCCACAATATAGACGAAAAAAGAGGAGTATTATATATGTTTAGTGCTCTCCGTTCTCGCTTTCTTAAACAGTAAGAGAAGAACTTACACCATCAGGGGAAGGGAAGCCTCTTAACCTTCCGTCCCACTATGTTCAACTAAGCTACTTCGTCCCTTTCTAACAGCTGATTCAATAGCTGCACAGATGAAATAGCCTATTCTTCCAACGCTTATACTGTTGTGATTGCGCTTGAACTAATAGAAAAGGGGCCTATCGCTTTGATCTTTATCTTCCTGTAGCTGATGCTAGGCGCTCTCCAGAGCTCTTCTAGAGTAATATGAATGTTCCGCTCCTTCTCTGTCTTCTATCGACGCAGCTCCTGTCCTGATACTTGGTTGACTCCTAGTCTCCACAGAATACTTGCAACCGTCCAAAATCCATCACTTTAGCCTTAGTTTTAACAGCAAGAGTAAAAGCTCCTTGCTTTGACGGGGATATCTTCTACTATTGATCCTTCCTTTCCCTTTCCTGGGGATTGGTCTCCCTCTCTTTGTAGGAGGTTTACTATGTGCACAACCAATTTGATAATATAAGTAATCCAAATAATAGGCTCGTATAGACCTCGACGTTTTGGATTTCTTCCTAGGTGCTGTGCTGTGCTGGTCTGTCCTTCTTCTTATTGTAGTTGATTGAATAAGGCTTCCCCGTTTCTTCTTTGTTCACTCGTCAATTCTTTTGAAGCCCGCGGTGCTAGGAGATTGCCAAAGATTCCCTAAACTCTTGTAAAAACGATGAGATTTGGATCTGAGTCTACGCAGAGAAATCGGTCTTTAAGCTGTTTTCGAAAACCTTCTCGTGATGATCTCACTCCACTGAGGGAAAAGGTTTGTTAATGAATTCAAAAGACGGGCTCCTAGCTCATATGGGTTTGTTAATGAATTCAAAAGACGGGCTTTCCTAAGCTCATATAGGTTAAAGCGCCCTTACCACATCGATCTCTCGAGATGGAAGAATGATGAAACCTGAAAAGCTAAGGTGGAAGAATGATGAAACCTGAAAAGTCATATTATAGTAAATGATGAAACCTGAAAAGTCATATTATAGTAGTAATGCCTTTCCAAATCCTATATCGAAGGAAACCCCTACGAGGGTGAAAGAGGTGGCTAACTTTCCTTGCCCCAGGGAGCTTCTTTGTTTATGTCACTAAGCGGGCTGGTCTCTGGAGTGTGTTTATATCGCCCGAGCAAGAGAAGGGCAGCGGATGCGCTCTCAAGTCGTGCATTTATCCCGAAAGTTAGGAGAATGCCCCGGATATCCTCATAGGTGTCGGGTTTACCAGGCTAAGGTAACAAGGTCACTATGAAATTGTAGTTTTCGGGTTTCCCTCCTTCCATAGCATCTTGCTTTCCTGGGTAACTATTCGACAGACGAAACCCCTCGGTTTGATTCTTATCAGAAAGTCGCTTTCCTTTCGGGTTGGACCAAGATTCTTCCCTAGGGTGCTAGTTTGTTGAAGTCACTAAGCGTGATAGCTTAACTGCGCTTATAGCTCTATCCATATAAGGAATTAAGAAACCGGCCATGCCAGAAAAGTCATGTTTCAGTTCCGCTTCCGCAATCCACTCTCCCTGTTGCTATGAATCGAGAGAGCCCAGTCGCTCCTCCTGCCTAAAGGCATAAATAGAGGCTCGAGTTATGCCTCTTATAGTAGATCCAATCCAGACAGATCTAGTAGGAGTACAAGAATAGGAAGGGGTCTTCGGACTAGGTTAGGGTGCTACTTGCTTTTCTTTTAGTTTCATAATGGGTCTTTGCTGAATTGTTTTCGTATAGATAGAAAGTATTCTATCGCTCGCATGGAAGAGAGCTGCTTCTTTTCCTATGCTGACTGACTTTCCCTCTTTGCAAACCAAAAGAAGGTAACGAGAAATGTTGAAAGCAAAGATTCTTTCCTGGTGGGAGGTGCTGTGAGCAATTCATTCTTGAAGTGACTTGATACTTTTATTCCCAGCCGATATAGATCGCCTCTATTCCCCTTACGTTTATGTTCTGCCTAGCCCGGGATTCATTGTAAGAGGAGGAGGCAGGCCCATCATATATGATAACTCTCCTAACACTTTGGATCTCTATATAACCATTGCCATTGCTAGTTCTCATCTCTATATAACCATTGCCATTGCTAGTTCTCGGCCAGAACCAGAGCGTATGAAGCATCGGGTCCTGAAAGAAGACCGCACAGCACAACAAAGCGCTAAACCATGTGCGTGATTGCTCGCCTATCATTACTTGTGCTATAAGACGGTTTTGGCCGATCTGGCAAAGCTGGCTCAATGCCACGCTCTAGCTTCTTTAGAATGAGATGTCCAGCCCAGGCAATCTTCCTGGGCATTCCCGTATCTGTCCAACCGTCGATCTTATACCTCTAGACTGTCAATCTTATCTTTATACTTTACTTAGTTTGATATGGACTAGTAACTGACACAGGAGCATCTCCATCTCGATCCAAGTTTAATGTCTCGATATCAAGAGCCAAACTCTTCTCTTTGTCAGCTCGATCAGCTATTGTTCCTGTAGAGGATATAGAAGCGGGAGTACTGATTGTTTGATAGAATAGGGAGGCTCCTTACAAGCTTCAGTGAACAGATAGATTGGTCAAAGGGAGAAATGAATCCATAGAGAGATTAGACTGCGGAAAGGGGACTTACATATCCTAGAATTCATAATATACCCGCAAACAACAAAAGGGAATGGGTAGTTTTTGATTGACCTTGTTATTTATTAGAAAGCAAAGTAGAAAGCTGCTCGAATACCGGCAGGTAGAAAGGAAAAGAAGTCTGCTAGTCGATTACCGTAAGTAGGCCAGTTCCGGTAGTGCTTACTTGATCAGAGAATCTACTCTTTGCTTGATTCTTTGTTCTGGTAATCTATTGTAGTTGGTCTCCCGTAGAGCTTGGATGGGTAAAGTGCATATGTATCGATGGTAGTATCCGAACAAGAGCTTTCCCCGGGGCCCCTTCAAAAGTAGCATGCTTAGTGCCAGATTTGATGCACAATAATCTTTGGTAAAGCTTGGTTATTTCAACATTGGAAAGTCCCCCCAGTTGGCGTGTACCAATTTGAACCCTTTCGTTGTCTAACCATGCAATTGGATCTGTAAGCACCAGACGCCATGGAATTGCCACCGCACCGGATGAGCAAGACAATGAAAAAGAAAGGGGACATACGAAAGGAAGGTGAATAGACTCCTAGTGCCGTTAGTGCTATAGGTCTATAAGCTAGTGATACTCCTTACCACGTAGTTGATTCATAAGCGGAGGCAATAGCTGTTCCTAGTGGTCTAGTAGATGAAGCCATTGATCTCATTTAAAGGAGTTTGATTAGCTGGGTGCGCTAGCGCTTTAATAATAATAATAAGATAGAACAACGATTCGCCTTGCTTACTAGTCTATTGAATAAGATAGAACAACGATTCGCCTTGCTTTATTCTATTCAATAAGATAGAACAACGATTCGATTGCAGACTATTCTATTCAAATTCAATAAGATAGAACAACGATGAATAATAAGATAGAACAACGATTCGATTGCAGACTATTCTATTGGTCAGTTTCTATGGGTATACCTTTCTTATTAGGTCAAATCTGTACTCAACTCCTTCTTTTCTTTGCCAAAGAATCCAAGGTGTGGGTTGCATTAAAATAGAAATATAAAGAACGGATTCTATACCGGATCCTTTTGAGAAGGAGAAGTAACAAGACCACAGTATGCCTCCTTTACTTGCTCATAACTAACTAACGACTAGCGGCCCTTTAGCCCAACGTCTTACTTAGTAGCTTGGCCGTTAATTATTCCAGTTTTGTTCTGACTTGACTGTTAGTATTAGCTTGGCGCGGAACCAATTCTTCCATTCCATAGCCCCTAGGAAGAGGAAATCACATTCCATGCAGCGAGGCATCGCGGATAACATTGCCTGTTGTACAGTTGCTTTAGCCTAGGAGACAAAGACAACTATGTGCCGGCCGCTACTACTGCTCCTCCTTGGGGTAACTCTCTCTTCAAGCACTCTTGCCCCCAATTCACCGATAGAGAAGAAAGAGATAAGCAATGACCGGGCTAGACCAATGAAAGCTTACCTTGGTTTTGATTCGTTAGCTAAGCGCGCCTATTACAGCGCCTCTCTCTATTACAGTACAGAAGAAAAAGCACCCTATTGACCAGCCGAAAAGCATTCTGATAAAAGAATGAATGGGAAGCAGGCCCGGTCTATATTGCTAGAGTTATCTTTACTTCACCCCCAACTACTTATTCTGTTGTATACTTAACCCGAACTGCTTCTTCTAGAGTTTACTTCACTGGCACTGCTTCCTTATAAGATGAAACTTAGGATGAAACCTTACCTCACGCCCTCACCTATGAGTCTGGGCTTGCTCATTACTCCAGAAATAGGGATTGTTCACCGATACCAGAAATAGGGCTTGAATGCCTTTACCTCAAACACAGTACTTCGTCTCATCCCAACCAACCTCTCTGTACTGCTGCATCCTTACTAAGCACCCTTAGAGCTGGAGCACAAACCCTAGAAACGAACCTAGACTTCACTCGCACAGAAGCACTAACACCAATAACGGAATTCCATTAGACTTTCCACTTGCTACTTCCTTTACTCTATTAGATGAGATGCTCTAGTATTTACTGGCAATCAGAGAGTCAAGTAATTCGTATAAAGTCACTTCTTGTCTGAAACTGACTATAGGGGCCTCTAAAGCAGCACCTTTGAAACAGTAGAAATACTGATATGAGATTCTTTCTTTAGAATAAGATGAAACAGCCAATCTCTATCCTGAAGCAGGGACAGAAAGTCACTCGCCACTCTACCTTTCCCGGACTAGCGCATTCAATTCTATGGCCCAATTGCGTTAGTATTCATTTTTCCCTGAGGCCAAACACTGGACCGAACTTTCCTTTCAGTGAAGAACCACACCGCTCTAAGCCAACTCATTAATCTAGTGTTTTCACTCTTGCTCCCCTCTCGCCAAACCTGTACCATAGTTGAGTTGTTTCTCTCCCTATCGTCTCAAACCTGGATCAGGTGAGGAAGCTTTATCAACAGAATCAGGGTTTACAGTCATCAACAGAATCAGGGTTTACAAGTCCCAAGTAGTTGTCATTTCATCCTGCCCTAGCGCCTTTCCGAGATACTTTCCTGCTCAGCTCCTTCTATAGCTTATGCTGATGCTGACTTTCTCTCTGTTCGAGTGTTAGTTAAGCGGTTAAGTCTGCAGTCTGCTGTAAGCTTAAAGTCAAGAAGTGTTGATAGATAGAAAGATAGAAATAAGGAATTGGGGATAGCGTGTTCCATATATAGAAAGAAAGAAGTAACTAAACACCTCTTCTTCCTGACAAGTAAGAGAAGCACCTATTCTTCTCTTCCTGACTCCTGACTTGAAGTTAGAATTGAGCCGAGTAGCTTCTAGTCTAGTGGATTCGCCCCCCTAACGCTAGAAATGTAAGCAGTGTTTTTAATAGAATAGGGCTAAGCATATTCCTTCAGCCTTCTTGGGGTGGATAACCAGAAACAAGATCTGAAGCTAGAGTATAAGCAAGATCCGTTTCATAAGCTAGATCGGGCCCAGACTAAGTGTCCGTATCCGTGTGACATCTTGGTGTTGGCAACGCGTTCTCCTCTACAAGCTTCCATCCCGGGTTTTGGTGAGTGGGTTGGTTGTCGACTTGTCTAGTAATTACTTTGCCCGCATCTAGTAGTAAGATCAGAATGAAACCAATACTCTCTGGTATAAGAAATATAAGAAGTATCAGAATAGGAGCCAAGCCAAGCGAAGTTATTGTTTGTGCACCGAACCTTTCCTCTTTCGTAACTCCCTAAAGGCCAAGCTGACAAGCAGATAGTTGACTTTCCTCTCCGCCAAGTAACTACGTCAGTTACGCGGCAGTCCCTTCCCTAGTTTGTTGTTGAAGTGTAAATTCCTTTCAGAAAAGGGAAGCCTCATCTCAGCTCTCATGCCCATATAGCTGTTAAAGGGAAGAAAAGAAGATAGTATTGGTTCGGGTTTCGGTACTCTAGCTCTAGTATTGGTTCAGGTTTCGGTACTCTAGCTCTAAGGCTAGTTGGGGCAATTAGATCCTAAGATTCCGCTTCTCATTACATTCTGCTTCCGAAAGATCAGTTCCAGTTCTAAAGTAGGGTGTTTCCGCCTAAACCTCCCAATCAGGTTAAGCAGTAAATGCATCAGATGTTGTGGGACAATCAGTTGACGCGTGTATATATGTTGGGCTTAGACCCCTTAGCGCATCATAAGGACATAATGAGGGTGTTGGTTCAAGTCAGAGGTCAGCTGTAAATGATGAGGTAGCAGCGGTACCGGTACAAAGAGGAGAGTGCTTGGCTTTACCTTGCATGTTCGGGATAAGAGGAATCATCAATAAAATAATACATTCTCATTCTGAAAGTGGAGTTGCTTGTTGGGTTCGCTAAGTACTTAATTGAGTTCATATAGACCTTGGCGCTTTGCTTTGAGACTCAAAATAACCTACACGCACGTTAGCCGAAAACTGGAACTAGAAACTACTTATTGAATGTGACTAGTAAGAAAAGAATCTTTATTGGCAGTTGACAGCCTCACTCTAATTCGAGCAATAGTCTCTGTTAATGAGTTTCGTGGAGAGGAGAGAGTCGCAGCTCTAAGTGCTCTTAAATGAATATCTTCTATCTCTTATAGAGAGACATCTTATAGACTCCAATCTTAAGCTTACGGGAGTTCAGTTCGGGTGGGTACTTTTCTTTCCCTTGTAGTGGTCGGTAACTCAACAGCAGAGGGTGCAGGCGCAAGACGTTAAGTTCGGAGTTCTCTTATCGTTGTTTAAGCTAAGGTAAACTCATCTTATGTGGAATCGAATGGAGTAGCAATTTCCATTGAGTTCAAGCGTAGCGAGTTTACAATCGAAGAATCCTTTGTCGACTGAAGCGTTAAGCCCACTTATTGTTAATGCTCCTATCCTAAAGAAAAGAAGTAATTAGAGAATCGGAGGACACCCCAAAACCACCCCACCCAGAGAACAAAGGTAGCAATCAATCGGGTCTTCAAAGGTACGTTCCAGTGTTGGCAACGAGAGAGGTGAAGTGTGAAGAATCCATTTCCTTTGTTATATGCAGAAGCCCTAACCCGGTAGGTAGTATTTCCATTGAAAGCATGAGACTCCGGAGAATATCAGCAAAGACAAGAATATGGGCTAAGACTGGGATATGGGCAAAGACAAGAATATGGGCCACCCCAAAACTAGAAGTAAAGAATTCCACTGGAGCCGAGCCAGGAGTGCTTGTTTTGTTGAAAGTAAGAGACCAACTCCTCGTGTAGAGACTCAGAATGAAACTTGGTAGTTCAGGGTAGAATCATAGCCAGAGGAGATAGAGGCAAGGTAGAATCTTCAATAAAGAGTTGAGGCCCTTATAGTATTTGTTCACTCAAAGGGGATAATTTACACTAGAAACTAGGAATAAGCAATTGATCCAAGGGAAGAAGAATCAAGGGAAGCGTAGTGACTTGGCTGATAGCAAATAGTTCAACTCTTAACAGATAGCCAGCTGCTTGTTGAAAGAAGTATTTGTTTACTACGGAAAAGAATGGAATTGACTACTAAGAGAAAGAGCGCTTTCACACCTGATTTAGACCCATAGGAGTTAGCCGGGGAAGTGAGTCTTGTTTTCGGAAACTAGTAGTAGCTTCTTGGCCCTGGTTTATTCTATTCCCTTTGTCCGTTAGCGAGCGAAACACCATTACTTGTTAGAAGCTGTGCTACGTTTCCTGCAGGAAGCCGCTTTGAAACAACAAGCAAAGTAGCGGGAACAAGACAAGCAAGGGCTATAACTCCACAAGCAATGCAGGGGAAGAAATAAGGTCGGAGTGCCTATCTTCAACAAGACGTGGTGCGCTAACAGAGAAGAGAGAAAATGATTTGTTGCGGGAAGGAACTGAAGTGAAGGTACGAATCAATTCTATCTCAAGCTTTATCGAGAAAGTATCAAGGAACAGTCAAAAAAGAAAGTAGGGAAGATCATCTCGAAGAGAAGAATGCCCACCCGCCAAGTCCTTCTCTTGGGAGTCCTAATCTAGAGCGGCAGTAGCTAGTGAGCCCCACTAATTGAAGTAGTTTATCATCTTTGTTTCTCAATTCCAACTGTGTGAGTATTCGTTGCTTGCCCTCGAAAGATTCCTGTCCTGGTTGACTCGGTATCAGGGTTTACTGTTCGGTAAGAAAGGGAATCCGGGTTGACTGTTCCTTAAAGTAGTATTGGATAGAGAAACCCTTCTGTTAAGGTATAGAATGCAGTTGACTAAACTCTAGTAGTAGCAGCCCAGTAGTGAATGGTTTGAGTTTCAGACCTGATTGAGAGTTTCATCCCGAGTTCATCCTAGTCTCTAAGAGAAGTATCCGGTAGTTACTTGGCCAGAGTTGAAAGCTTTCACACCAGTTACTTGTCTATCCGTTGCTTGGCCCCCGACCCGAAATAGAGACTTGTTCCTGACTCACTGCTTTACTTAAACGGCTTCTCTGCTCTAATCTCCGATATAACAGCGTTAAGTCTCAAGTAAGCGGGAAAGGCTATAGGTGTCAAGTATCAAAAGAAAGTAGATCTCATCTCGCCCACTGTAGAGCCTGAACTAGAATGCCTATCTTCTTCTCTTCAGCACGGTATCATTTAGCTAAAGAAATAGAGACACCACCGTGGCTTAAAGAAAAGAAAGAAGATTGAGATTAGAGGCATACGAACAAGAGTACTCATTTCTTGCCTAGCTTATTCACTGTTTATTGCCTAAAGCTTATTCACTGCCCTTGCACCGTTGTTTGTACCCGGTTCCTATTGTTTACTTGATGATTCCGTTGCTGGTTCCTATTGTTTACTTGATGGTTCCGTTAGCGAGTTACGAAAGGAAAGGCGAGCTCCATCCAGGCCAAGCGTATACTAACATAGCGCTAAAGGGCAGCTAGTCGTTAGTTAGTTATGAGCAAGTAAAGTAAGTGAGAGTCCGGTTAATGAATACTAATAATAAATAAGATAAGAGCGTTGGATTGTTATAGATCGATAAGAGCGTTGGATTGTTATAGATCTAGAACAAGCTTATATATCTTAGCGCTACAAGAGCAGCAACTTTCTCTTCCACCCTTTGCTTAGTCTTAGGCGCTGGCCCGAGCTACTGAACGCGCGTGTCACATGGAACCCTTTAGTCAAAGAGAGAAAGACGGCTCTATCTTATGGAGAAAAGTCCAGCAAATCTCCAAGCTCAGGAAAATGATCTGCTGCTCTTACTGGTCCCTCCCTCATCAAGTCAAATGTCAATAAGATACTCTAGAACACTGTGCTGTGCCGATTCAATGAGTTCAACAAAGAAGCAATGCAATGCTTTTGACTGGATTCTATCTATATTAGGAACGCTATACTCATGATTCTATCTATATTAGGAACGCTATACTTCTAATGGAATCTATCTATATGAGGAACGCGGAATACAGGAGTTCAAGAAGTCCTAGTCTAGTGCGATACGGCTTTTTTCCCCTGCCCTTGTTTAGTAGTGCACGTATTCTATCAACTAAATAGAACTCTCATATGATAGAAGAGAGTCAAATCCTTCCTCCCTCTACAGCTTATTGCCCGGTGCGCTTTTCATTCCCTTGCTTGTTGATGAATATGCACCTTATGATATAGAGATATGAAATGACTCTCCAGGACAACCTCTGGCGTCGTTGCTTGTTGAATGGAATCTAGCTAGCAATGGACTTGTTGAATGGAATCCAGCTAGCAATGGAATGGAGTGCACATATGATAGAATCTAGTAATAAGACAGCCATGCCACACTACTAACGCACCCGCTAAGTCAGTTTCAATAAATGGAAATTAATCTCATATAATAAATCAAGAAATAAGAATAGAGTGGAGTAGACCCATTATAGAATCATAGTAAGAACACTCGAAACTGGAATTCCAATCAAAGTGACTTCATTCTAGAATCTAGTAACTTCACTGCTGCCCCTGAAAACTAAGGTAAGGGTTGACTCCGCAAGGTTCGTCCACGTAGAGGGCCTAAGATCAGGCCGAAAGGCTGAGTCGCTGGACAACAGGTGAATCTTCCAGCACTACTTGGTCCCGAGGAACAGAAGAGGCTAGGTTTGCCGAAGGATAGTTATCGGTGGACGCAAACTTCAGAAAAGTCACTCCACTACTAACTCTTCAGGAAGTAACATAACTTCTATAGCTAACTCTTCAGGAAGTAACATAACACCTTTGACTACAGGCTCTGCTCTACCAAACCTAACTGCTTGTTGAAAATACGGGTTGAGGAACAAGCTACCACATTGCGCTTACGCGAGCCGATGCCTTGTTTGTTGAATCTCTCTTGCACATGATATAATTAAGTAGTCACCTTAGACTAAGGCAAATTCAGTAGTAACCTAACACTAAGCTCCTTTACGCCAAAGCCCACTAAGCTCCTTTACGCCAAAGCCCACAAATGCTGTTAAGTAAGCGGGAAGTGAGTCAGTGTCAAAGTAGATAGAAGCTCTCTGCCCAGCCCACGTAACAGAGCGGTTCAGCGGCAAGTCAGGTCATCTGCAATTCCATTCGAAAACTCCTATGCTTATAAGCGATGCAAAAGAGTGGAGTTCTGAAATGCCTATATGCGCCTCGAAACTGTAGAATCCATTCCTTCTTATGGCGCTAAGTTCCCCGAATCGAATCTATTTTGGATCGTAGGTGCTTTCAAAGTCAACTTGTTCTGTCACTTTTTGAGTATTAGGGAGCTGTTCGAGCGAGTAGAAGTAAAGGTAGAAAGAGATGATTGTGTTATCGGTTCTTAAAGTAGAGTTCGAGGCAAAAAGGAAGCTTATTCCTATTGAAAAGAAGCTGGACCAAGGAAGCCAGCAACAAAGAGGTTCTGTTCCACTTTGCGCTTCTGCTGACACAGAGGAAAGTAGAGTTCCGGTGGAATAATCCTGTATTGGTGTAGCACAGGGAGGGGAAGAGGTGAGGAAAAGTCACTACTTTGCCACTACTAACGACCAAGCAAGTTACTACTAGACAAGCAACATAGCTCAACGAATAATACGCTAAGTTCTAAGAAGGAGCAAGACTCTCGTGATAGCTTCACACTGGTGGCCCTACAGAGCTCGAAGTCAAGGCCCCTACTATATTGCAAGTATCAAGTTGAGTAGCCAGTTGAGTAGCCTGTCAGGAATGCAATAGCTGTAGAAGGTTTTGAAGCCAGTAGTTAAGGTAGAAAGAAACAAGCTTATACTGCACTGCATATACATGACGTTGCGCTAACGGAGAGTTCGCAAAGAAAGTATTCTTGTAACGCGTTGGATGCTGGACCGGAAGAGATAAAGAAGCAAAGAGGTGTGCGCCAGACAATAAGTGAGGATTAGGAAAGGTGCGCTTACGGAGCTCATCTAGCTATTACTGCGGATGCAGACTATAAAGAAGATCTACCTATTACTGTGTGCGGAAAGGAATATGCGCTTCAGAAGATAGGACAATCAGCGACGTTACCAACCTGAGATGTTAGCGACTTGGACTACAATGAAAGTACACCGCTTATTGATTGAGTTGGGCCAGTGGCAACTAAGACAATTATACTATACTAGGAGACTCTACTAGGAGACTATACGCGATAAGGTAAAGGTCAACCTATAATTCTATTTCCAATCAAAGAATCTATCTCGCACTCAAGGAATCTCTCTCTCTCGCCCTCTAACCTATAAGTTCTCTTTGAAATCTATATAAGAGCTAAACCATTGCTTGCTCCGGCAAACTAACTATCCTCGCTATGTGGACATTCGAACAAAGTATAGTTCTGAGAAAGAATTCCGTAAAGGTGCACGAACGGGAGCAGCAAGGAAAATCTACATCGCCAACAGAATCCGCAGTGTGAGCTCCTACTCCTAATGCTATGGTTTAGTCTCCTGGCAAGTGCTCTCAATCAATCTTGCGTTCAAGCCTTAAACAACTTCAACAACGAGAAGGCAAGCTATAGTAATAACTAGAGTTCTTATTTGTTACTCGAAACAAGCTATAGTAATATATATCTTTCTTATTTGTAATTACTTATATAACGTGAATTATTATATGCTCTTGTTCCGTAACGTGTTAGATTATATGTTCTTGTTTCGCCGCCTTCTTGCTCGTAACCAACACCTTGAGAATGGCCTTTCTAGCGCCCGTGCTCGATAGACTCAATGAACTGAATTTCCTGTATCTGGGACCATAAGCAGGAGAAGTCAAGTCGACGAGAGAATCCGCATCCGCCCCCTCTCCCTTGGTTGTATATAAATTCTTTGTCATTATAGAATCAGTGTCCCAGTATTAAGAATCAGCTATAATAAGAGTTTCCCCTAGGTCGGACTGAGTGGCATCAGGAAAAGTGGAAGAATGATTTCTCTTTGTTGACCGGCGCTTACGGGAAGGAAAGGATAGAGTTCTGGCATAGAATCAATTATGGGCGTTGAAGCGGTCAGTACTTAACCAGGAGCAGGATCTGATAATAAGTAAGTAAGAAGAAGCTTTAGGCAATAAAAGAATATACATATAGATAGGATGAACTCAAGTCTCACTTTAAGCAAACATTTGGTATAGTTCCTGATTCCAGTAAAGTTGAAGTTGCAAGGAGGTGATTCTGGAGGAAGAGGTTCTGTCTCAAGTCAGAGTAGCGTCGGTCTAGACTATAAGTTCCGATCTCGCCCAGTACCTGTAGTTCTCTTTGAGCTTGCTCCGAGTTGAACAAGTAATGGCGATGGCGGAAGAGAATAAGAAGTGAAGCGGTAAAGGCGCAAGTCCAGAGTCGAAAGATAAGATAAAGAATAAGGGGGTTTTCTAGATAAGGTAATTATACAGAGGTCCATTATGCATAGGATTGATGTTCAGTATACATTGGATTGATGTTCAGAAGGATATAAATAAGGATCTGAGGAGAAAGGAAGTTGGTAGAATAGCCTGCCTCCGCTCTGCTTGGTCACTCAACATGTTGTCCAGACCAAGCTACGGGCCAAGCAACATAGTAAGGGCCAAGTCGACAAGTCACTCCAACTTCTGAGGCAGTAATAAGTAGTTCGTTAGTTAGAGTTATTCGCAAAGTAGTTCATTAGTTAGAGTTATTCGCAAGTGCTGTGCCACTTATATATCTGCGTCATGGCGGTAGGGCAGCTCTCCCACTCCTCTTATTGAAATCAATTCCTATTGGGGTAACTAACAGCTCTTCTAATTCATTTGAACCTAATCACACACACTCTAGGCTATGCTCTTCACTGTACCCGAATCCCTTACGGACTTTCAAAGAACTAACTTTAGCACAAGTAAGTAAGCGAGTTCAAGTCTCAAGTCAGGGCCCTACTTATCTTATGATTAATGCTCATTGAGTATGGATCTTCTCGGTAATCAGAGTAAGAGAAAGCAGAATATTTGTTGCCAAAACCCCTTTCAAGCAAATAAGAAGACGGGAAAAGGGAAAAAAGGCTGTAAAGTTTGGGGTGGTATTTCCTAATTTCTATACAAAGTAAGACAAGGACTCTTGTTGTTCCGAATCAAACGGGGAAAAGCACTTTCCATTTATTGAAGCAACTGCTTCCCGGATACAAGCTGATGCTTACACTGGGTCTTGCTATTACTACTTTGTAAACTACTGAATGGAATCTTTCTTGCGCTGAATAATCTCATTGAACCTCTTCTGACTTTGATTCTATAACTTCTATGCTCAATACTTCACTTTTCCAGATTTTCTTGTTTGTTGCGCTAACAGCGTAGAGCAGAGCTACTAGATACATATAATACTCCGAAAGCCACAGCGGCACCTTCACTGAACTGAACCCCGCTTTCCAAGCTATTCTCGTCGACAACATTCTAGAGCTTCTTCTCGAGACTCGAACAGACACATATAAATCAGGCAATTCGCCACGACAAGAAAGATCACCTCTATCTTAGACACCGCGCTACCCGCTGACTTGATGATTCCCTCTCACTTATTGACTTGAATCTACCGTGCCTAATTATAGAATGGAGTAAACTAACTCTCCCGTCCAGGACAACCTCTCGCGCCGTTGCTACTTGTTCTTTCGCTGCACCCCTCACTTGAAGAAGGAATTGAATGGAGTTGCACCACACAGCTTGAAGGGTACAAGGGCGATCCTTAAAGGCTCAAATGCATTATAGTACGTACAGTTTATGAGTGGAAATGAGTGGAATTAGCTATCATTTAAGTTGACCCTGCCTGACTTAAACGACTCTAACGTTTTCTGGGTTGACAGCCCCGAGTTAGTATAGTTGCTCACATAAGGTACCCCGGCGAAAGAATGGAATATGCACAACCCTAATATATAGAATCTAGATGAAAAGTCAGAAAACACCAGCATAGATGAAAGAAAGTAATAAAACGAAACTAAGCTGCTTATCGATTAGTGAAAAAAAGCTCACGCTCTACTTCATTCCGAAATTATGTTACTTCTTGTTTGTCCTTGCTTGCTCTTGTACCGTTGCTTTTCCAGTTGTTTGCTTTTGTTCGAAGTCCAGCCCTTTCGCTAATGCGAGTTCTTTCAATTGAATCTAGCTACCCATATATAGAAGTAGGGTCAATTAGAAGTAGGGTAAATGACTTCGAAATAAGGTAATAAATGACTTCGAAATAAGGTCAATTACTCTCCATCCTCGAGCATAGGGTGAATGACTCTCCAGGACGGACATCTTCTAGCTTCAGTGGTTAGCGCAACTAAAGCATCAGCTTAAAGAAAGTAGTCGTGACTTGGCTAATAGTAGTTGATTGTCTCTTCCTTTTTAGTGGAATTCTTATGGCGCCCTTGCTCTAGTTTAGAAAGCAATAATCTCGGGCTTCAGAAAGAAGGCAATTATCTAAGTCAGGCTTGAACTTCATCTTTCTCGTCATTTAACCCGACCCGGGTAAACGAATATCTAGAGGGAAACACTCATTCCCCTTATCGCCGGCTTGCAACAAATCATGAAATTGAAACAACTCCCGTTAGCACAAGGGCTTAGCTTCTGTAACTCTCCTTTCCTAACACTGCTAATGATCCTAGAACAGGAACTTGTCTACTTTGATCTCCAGCGGAACAAGAAGACCTTTTTTCTAACTTGAACCTAGGGAAACTCCTATTATGGCTAAATTGACCTAGAAACCCCCTAAAAGCTGTTCCAGTTCATTTATTCTTTCAAACCTAGCCCAGTAGAAGAGTCATACTTCTCTTAGCCCGGACCTACAAACAAAGCCTATACTATATCTTATGCTTCTGCCCCGACCTATCCGTGAAGGGAACTTGAGACTCCACCTGGATACTTGACTGTGGAAGGTAGGATATACATGACAGTGGAAGGCAGTCAACTATCATAAGAATTCATTGATTCTGTCGAGCCTCTTTATATATCATATATCATACTACCGCTCTAGTTAGCGCAGAAGTTGTTGCTGACGGCACTGACGCACTTAGTCTTTATCTGAAGTCAACAACTCATTCATTTCCCTTTCCACAAGCACCCGATACTGAAGCTACGGATCCAATTGATTTCTCTCTCTAACTCGCATATCTCAAAAATGGATTTCTCTCTCTAACTCGCATATCTCATAGGAATGTAATCAAGCAGAAACTCCCAACGTACCGAGTCCACCAGTCATCTTTCTAGCAGGGCATATAAGGTATGAAAAGAATCTTGCATCGTAACAAAGAATGGAATCTATCGAGTCGAGCGCAGAAGCCAGAAAGGATCTTATTAAGGCAGAAGCATAAGAACGTCTTGCAGCTGACCTATGACTTGAATAACCGACAAGCCAATCACCGAACATCCTTGTTTGTGGTAAGAGCATCATAAGTAGGAAGGTAGCAAGTTGAGGTGTGAGTGGAAATTCCTGGTTCACGCGCCGCTAGTCTTCTTCCCACTGACCGCTACTATCAAAATCAGATAAGACGAACCACTACCCCAGTCTTTTTCCCACTGACCGCTACTATCAAAATCAGATATAAGATAAGACACTAATAAGATATAAATAATATAAGAAATAAGATATAAATAAGATAAGACGAACCACTACCTGTAGTCCTTCTTACAACTGATGGGGTTCAATAGTCAGATAAGACGAACCACTACCTGTAGTCCTTCTTACAACAGATGCGGTTCAATAGCAGCGGATTCTTTCTAAGCTGTAACAACCCAACCTCCCCCATAGCAGGAATCGATCGACTAGGCCTTGAGTCGGCCTCTCCCCTCACGATGGTTCTGCCTTTCTTAGGGAGAATTTTCATCGAAAGGAAATTAGTGCATCTTTGAATAGGTAGCCCGGTTAACAAGACAGGATGGAGGGACTTCCTACCAAAGGAAAGACCTTAACCATGACGTTGCTTTTCTTTTATCCTTGACTGGCCCTTGTTGCACTTACTTAATACTTCTGGTTACTTCACTCTTGCTTCACACCCGCTTTTTACCTATTAGTTAACGCCCCTACTGGTTTCTTATTAAGCGCCCGAATACCAACGGAATGTTAGCCTGAAAGTGACTTCCTAGCTGTATCTCATTAACAGAAGAATCCCCATTAGTTGACTTCCTGCTAGCAAATGGGAAAAGACCACTTCTTTGACTGTGGCCGACACCAGATAATACTATGGTCGTGAGGTCGTGTTCTCTGCTTGGGCTTTTGGTCAATGTTTTAGAAAGCCGAGAAAGACGCAAGTATACTTGGAAGCGGACGCCAAAACGCAGGCTCATGGTCGGGCTCGGGCTTCTCCCCACAGTAAACCTTGAACACTTGTTGCCTACGGGCAGTTTTAGGTGAGGAATTAGGGCCACGGAAAAGCTGTTTGGCCCATCCATGAATGCCCTGCCCCAGCTGAGATGTTGATCTCATCCTCCCTCTAATTCATCTGGTTTGTCATAAAGGTATGTGATTCGTGTCTCTTCGAAGGTTGGTTGTATTCAGTCAGTTGTTATTCCAGACTCGTTTGAGAACTCAGAAAGCTTCACTCCGCTTTTTTCTTTTGGAAGCCATAACCCAGCATATGAATTTACAAAAGACCCCATCATATAAAGGTTTACAGCACCGCTATGAGAAATCCCAGTCCGGGAAGCTTAAATCAATGGGGTGAAATTCCTTGACCTCCATCTAAGCCAGTACTTTCTTTTCCGGGGAACCGCTTGAATATAGAATTCTGTCTCCAACCAAATAGATCTCCTGGAATACATTACTAGCTTCTTGACTTCCCGCGGAGAAGATAAGATGATCGACATTGAGAAAACAAAGAAAAGGAATGATAGCGAAAATCGAGAAAAAAAGGCATTTCTCTTTCCGAGGTTACGCCTAAAGGCTTAGCTCAGGACCCCACTACTCGTCGTATTTGGTTTGGTATTACTACCGCGCATGACTTCTCGAGAGTTAAGTAATTCGAATATTTATTAGGAACATGTCTTCATCAGAACTGTTTTGCTTCTCATTTTGTGGGCAGTTAACCATAATCCTTCTCTTCTGTGCACGCACGTCCTACAATCTCTGGAATTTGCAGCTTGGCAAGGAATTGCATTTGTTTGTGAGTCATGGATACTAGACCCTTTACATGTAAGATCTATTGCTCATGCGGGATCCTCCTTTTGGTAAACCAGCTGTAAAAGCCCTTACTCTAGGGAGGTGCTACCGGTCCTGTGAGCTTATTCAGGTGTTTCTCAGTGGTAGGTAGTATAATAAAGGATTCAACACTCTAATAAAGATCTTGATACTAGAGGCTTCTTTTCGTTCTTGATACTGTCTTTTCTATATAGTTCTTGATACTAGAGCGACTTTTCCATTAGTTCTTGATGCTATATCCTGAATAGCATAGCGGGTTGGTTACACCTACAACCAAAGAAAGTAGAAACCAAGCGTGGTTAATAAATGCCCAATCTCGTCTAAATCATCATTTGTCAGGACGGACTTTTCAATGAAACTATCCACTGTTTCTTCCACTCCCAGCTTATTATGGCTTGTTTGCTTGTTGAGTAAGGAGTGAGGCACCTTCTTTCTATCAATTTGTGGTGGATTATCATATCTTTCTTTATTCTTTCTATCAATTAGTGGTGGATTATCATATCTTTCTTTATTCTTTCTATCTATTAGTGTAGGATTATCATATCTTTCTTTATTACTTGAAACTCGGGAAAGACGTCGGGTGAAGGTCCATAAGAAAATGAGATGAAGGGCCCACGGAGCGGGTTGTAAATAAGGGTAGGGTATAGTTGTTGATGCCCACGGAGGGAGCGGGTTGTAAATAAGGGTATAGTTTTTGATGTTAGTGCCTATTTGCTTAAGTCAGAGAAGTCAATAATCCAAATGATATAGCAAGGGTGCCGACATAATGTAGTATCCCCACGTAGCGGTACCATACTTTCATTTCCGTATATTCAATCAATGCACGTCTCACATCTGGACGGTATGTCAATAATTCAGTAGATAATGAGTGTGGTGGTCTTCTTGCTAAAGTAGAGGTAAAGGAAAGGATCGGAACGAACGATCGACTTACTTGGGAGAGAGCCCAGTCAGCGACACAGAAATGGGAAATGGACTCCCGTTAGCGCAACTCATTCATGGAAATGGAACTTCTTTATTATGCATCTAGTACTCGTATTCATCTAGTACACTGCGCATATAAATAGGAATTGAGATCTCTTGCTATAGCATTTAATAGATTATGATTGCTTGCTCTCTCTATCAACGCATCTAAGTTCTTAATCGGAATTGTTTCTATACATAACTCTATCCCCCTACCTTTCCACTCTATTCCCTTCTTTCTTCGCCAAAGTGCTAATGTGTGCGCCCTTGGAGGATTCCTTTCCGCTGCTCTCCGCAAATATTGATCAAACTTGGGACGGATTTCTAATAGGAGAATGGAAGTGATTGCCACGGTGGAGCTCCTTAGGAGAATTCAAATGATTGCCACGGTGGAGCTCCTTAGGAGAATGGAAGTGATTGACACGTTCTCTATGCGTTCAAGTCGGTTCCCTCAGACTAATTCTCAACGTTATTAGGGAGCGAGCCAGTTTCTAATTTAGATAGAAAGAATACCATTTATGCATTCCCAGGGGACGATGGTCTTTACTCTAATCTCTTTCTTTGTTGTTAAATATAGATGGGAGGCCAAATGAGATAAGGTTCAACAAGGTCGAAGCGTGTCGTTCGTAATGGAAAGAAAGAGTCTGACGCCAATGGGGCTTTGGCACCAGCAGCATAAATCTCAATCTTCTTCTTTGGCACCAGCAGCATAAATCTCAATCAATCCTCTTGCAAAGGTCAACGAGAAATATGACTTTTCTAGGATAGGAAGAGCGGCGCCAATGCTCAAGCATGGGTAGAGTTTGAAGTGTACTACTCTAAATCCGAATATTGATACAAATTCATTTCTTATACTCTACAAGGAAAGAAAGTCACTTGGAAAAACGTTCGGTGAGGAAGGAGTTAAGTCCAGCAGTTTCCACACCGAAGCCCGAACTATTGGACGAGGCACCCGCTTGAATAGGAAAGCCACGAGTTAAGCAGTGCTTTCCATTAGCGAGGTGGACTGACGGACCAGACCTCTGACGCTAAGCAAACTCTCCCAATTTATACCCGAAGCCCAGCTAAGCAAACTCTCCCAATTTATACCCGAAGCCCATTAAATACGTTGTTAGAGGCGTTGGCAGGAGCTGTGAAAAAGCAAGTCTCAAGTAATACAAGTCTAAAGTCATATATATAAGTAAGTGAGTAACAATAAGTAAGTAAGTAACATATTATCAAATAATAAGTAAGTCAAATATTATATAATTCATTGCTGATGGCAACATCTTGACTTTGCTAAATTCATAGCTGATAGAAACATCCTTGACTTTGCTTCTTTGAAGAGAGTACACAATCAACGCGCCACAACATTCAATTCCTAATAAGAATAATAAGACAAAAGATATGTCCATCAAAAGGTCTGGCTTATCTCTTCTCTCAATCTATTGGCTTCTTGCCACTTATCAAGTATTATTGCTTTCCTCCCACCTTTCTTTCTCTGGATCAACTGCATATCATCAAAAACAGAAATAAGAAAAAGCTATCCGGCATAAGATTGGAACTTACTCATAGTCTAGTGATAGTGATTTCACCGTTATGTGTTCTGTTGAAAGATCCATCCTATCAAGGAGTAGGAACCAACAACCCAAACCAATTATAGTTATGTTATGGCGTGTCTGTAGGACCGGTCTGAAACAATAGAGCGATCGCTCCTGTTTGATCCTGGCCCCCCTGTAATGGAGATTGAATCGCACATCCACACATCTTTCAAACTCGAGTTATTTGCTTGGCTTTCATCGGCTATTTTCTTGACATCTTTATTACCCCCATTTCCAGAGGCTAAGCGGGTAAGGCAAGGAAACCCATTAGTCCAGAAGTGGGAAAAAGGAGAAAGGTAAGGAAACCCATTAGTCTAGAAGTAGTAAAAAGGAGAAAGGTAAGGATTGCGAAGCCCTCTGACCCCGTTCACCCACATATCATTTTCAAACAGGGATCTAACTTCTTGTGGGCCTTTCTTATTCTTGAGTTCCGTAGAGCTGATTCCAAGCCATAAACATTTGGAATTGCAAAAGTGTCGAATGTGCTTGAAAAGAAAGGCCTTACGACCGTTCAGTTAGGCGCTCCTTGCAAGATAGCATTTCATTGACCGATACTTTCTTGCTTATTTTCTGAACTTTGACTTGGAATTGCCCCATTTGTAGATTCTCGAATGTAGTTGGTGGCGATATTACAGATATGAAAGCCATTGATTCTCTGGATTGGGAAGAACAAAAGTATCAGAGGATGGGATGGAGCAAGAAGATTACCAAGAGGAAGATGACCAGGGACGGGACCCTGGGTCCGAGTGCTGAAGCGTTCCATTCCAATGCGAGACGATCCAGGCCATATGCTCTAACCCTTCCTTATGATCCCAGTATAGCCCGCCATCGACCTCCCTCGCCCTTGTCCGGCTAGACTAAACTAGGCCTCAGCTCAGTGATGGAGTCTAACCCTAAAGGCCCGTTGGGGTTTGGGTCCCGTGTGGGGTCTATAGGCAAACCCTTATCCTGAAAAACCATTAATGGCTTATAGTACCATACCAGTTCTTAGCCCCTTGACTATGCCCATTCCCACTCTTCGGCACAGAACGACAGAAAGAAAGCTGTGAAAGAAATGCCTTAGCGCTCCCCTGTTACCACCACCCCCTTCTCCGCAAAAGCTGGGTCTATCTTGAATGTATCCTCTGCCTCCATGGGAAAAGGCTAAGTCCCGTTCTCTCTTTAGAAAGGTAAAAGATACCCTGATAATAGTGCTATAGATAATAGTGCTATGGTTTATAGTGCGTGCTATACTAGATAATAGTGCAATGGTTGATGGTGCTCTAGATGATAATGCTATAGATAATAGTGCAATGGTTGATGGTGCTATGGTTGATGGCGAACATCTCCTTGAAGACGTCAAACTAGAATGGCATGCCCCGACCCGACGTCACAAGGTCCCAGCAAAGCTCGACTTAGGCCGGGTTTTTGACTGCTAAACTAACAATCTAATAATAATAATCAATAAGAAATCCGAAATGATACTCTGAAAGGGATAACTTCTACTGATTTAGATCAGGGCCTCTGCTCAATGACTGATTCCTCTGTGTTATTTTGCCATGCCTCTTCATATTCAATGCTTCTCTAATATCAAAAAGAAGGCAAGCCATTTACTTAGTCATACAAGAATAAGGTAACCATCCTTTCTTCCTTATTTGTATATCCTATGCTAGTACTGTGCGTGCCTGTCTGTAGATCTATCTCTGTGGAAGCAATTGTATTTAATTGATTGATACTTTCTTTCTATTCCCGTGGTGAAATCCGTGGGTACATCAACTCTCGGTTTTTTTGTTATGATGAAAAACTAGGAGGCCGTCCCTTTTTTCCTTCCCCCTTGGTTTTGGATTTCTAACATTCTATCTTTAACTACAATAACATCGATACAGGTTTCTTGGGTTCCAAATAGACTGAGTGTAATAATTACGGAGGTCTTTCTCGGATTGCTGCTCGGCTTTACAGAGTGCTTTTTATGCTTTTTTGAAAACACTGTCGTTTTTCCCCCGTATGGCTTCTTACCACTCCCCCTTATTGATCACACTTTTACATCTTACCAAACACAGATTGACTCAAGTTCCATTTTGCATTTTATGCTCATTGGCTCCTTAATGATAACTTAATGATAACCTTTGTCAAAAACCATTGGATCGACATTCATTCTAATCGCTCCCGGGCTGTGTACCTCCATTACAATCTCCGTTCTATTAATAAAGCCATCTTCAATTGGGTCAAATCAGAGGGCAAAACATAATCTAGAAAAGCGGATTTCACTTAGTTCCAATGACATTATCCATATTGAGAGAAAAAGAAAGATTATACATGGTGGTCTTTCTTATTCCGATCTCCTAAATCTTCAATGTCTGTAAAAGAAACTAAACCCCTCATCAATCGGCAGCTACACCTATTATGGTGGACTAGAGCCCTTATGCTTTGGGTTTGGGGCGGGGATAGAAATACCGTATTCTAGAATTTCAAACAATAGCTATAGAAGGAAGAAAGAAAACAAACTGGGTTCATCTTATCAAACTAAACCCTATTAGAATGAAATGAATGATATTGTTGATGATACCAAGTGCATCCTATCTCATTAGCTAGTACTCTTTTTCATGCGCTCCCCTACTATATTGCTCGTCGGTGCCGATTGCTTAAGTAAAAGTGGTTGTGCACTCTATGAAGCAAGCAAACTAGTGGTAGAGTTCCAGTCTAGTCAGTAATATAAGGAACAAGACCATAGCTTCAGTTAGTTCCAAAAGAGGTTGTGCTAACACTTACTTTCGGGGTGCTTATCCTCTATTCCTTCGTCATAGCAGTAGCTGAGAGTTTAGTAAAGCCAGCAGTTAGCAGTGAGCTTGGGAGTTTAGTGAGTTTCGGGATGCTTACGTGAGAGTGCTTTTCTATTTCCATGTTGCTTGTTACTATTTGATAGCTCCACTAATATATGGATTATGAAAAACAAACACTACCATTGCTTTCAAATTCCAGAAAGAAAAGAAGAGAAATGAGCGTGCAACGTGCAACATATATAGAAAATGTAGTAAACATAGAAAATGTAGTAAACACCCACCCTCTGGCTTCTTGAATGGAATTGCATCTAGCTAAACACCCTATTATCTCTTTTGGACGTAAAACACTGTATTGAAAAAACACTAGCCTTAGCACCCCGAAACAATGAGCAATAAGTGGGATTGCTTGCTTGCTCGAACTCAACCACCTTTGGCAAAGTATCCACTTCTATAATGAACGGTGTGCCTATGCCTACGTCCTTCAGTGTATAGGGTTGACAGCCAGCTTTCTTGATGGATTCCGTGTATAGGGAGTTATTAGCTGCATGCTTTCTGGATGGATTAGATTAATAATCCTTCGATTCTATTTATTTCCACTTACTTAGCGGGTGCATTAGTCTCACAGTTAGAGATTACTAAGATCTATCATGTGCGCATTCAATTCATAAACAAGCAAAGCAACGGCAACGTCCTTCTAAAGGGAGTTCGCATCAACTTAGATAACCATATATTCATGATTCTTGTTCTTTCGCTCTCTTATACCGCCTTCTTAATGCTGTTTACATTCAAAGAAACCTATGTGTCAGTGAAATCCTTTGAAACTCGTACCTTCACCAGCAACGACTAGACAGAAGCGAGTGGACTTCATAAGCCCGACATCAAAGAATCCAATCTCACTCACTGACACGTGTGATAATGTTGTTCCAGAGGTGTTAGCGACCCGCGAAAACATCACTAATACGTGTATAACCTTTCCCACTTGCAGCGGATTCGGATTCTTCATTTGATCCTTCCATAGGAGAAAAGTAGACAAAGACAGATGAGATTGACACTTATACTTTCTTAACTGCAACACTCGAATCTCTACCTCTTGCAAATACAGATCTTATATCCCGTTCACCCTTACTCAGTATTACTGGTTCCCTTGCCTAGCCGAACTCACCTTTCAGTTCATCATCTAATTTCACCGTTACTTGCTCCCTTGCTTAGTCTTACGGAGTTTCTTTGACCCTTGCTTAGTCTTACTTAGATGTTTGTTCCGTTTCTTGTTCAGGAAAAGATCTTAGCGCTGAAGAATCATAAGCACGTTCTCCACTTGAAAAGAACAAGTATTTAGGACAGAAGCACTTTCACCAACACCAGATTGACCTGATTGGAAGTTGAAGACTGGAACACCCGATAGAGAGTTTACCGTGCGCTACTATTACTTGACCTAGAGCTAGATAGTCTTATACTTACTATCCAAATTCTTATTCTATTACTGACTTGCTATATTCTTAGTGCGCTAGGTCTTACCTTTACTTATTAGTAATACAAGGAATGCGATAGATCTATCCCCACTATTAGATTGAGTTGAGTTCTTCCTTTTTAGAGCCCTAGTGGTTAGTGACTTCTTCTATGAGACCCCTCAGGCTCTCCCGCTAATGATTTTGTTTCTTCCCCTTCGGAACTGTAATAACTCGTACTAACTTCATTTACGACTTGCTGAATTTCCTCATTGCAACACACATGGGTTATACTACAGTAGTTAACTAGTTGATTGATTTTTCTTACTTATCGTTAACTAGTTGGCTGTGTAGTTGCGCCTTATTATACTAAGCTTGCCTGATAGCAAATAGTTTCCGCTTACTCCTAGACTCAACTGGCACTGGAATTCGAGTATTTAAAAGAAGCTAAGTCATTCACCCTATCTTTAGTGGATTCGGCTTCTATACATGATTAACCTATAACAGTCAATTCCGCATCTGATCTAATTACCTCTGTCTAATTACCAATGTATATACAACCCTTATCTTATCTTTCTACAATACACACCATCGCTTGCTGCTGACTATTGAAACCGTGTACTGCTCCGTTGACACCTTTCCATACTTTACAGGTCATGTTTGTTCTATTCTAATTGATCCGAGTAGCTTCTTATCATATACTAGCTTAATGTTCCATTGCTTTTCCACTTGTTTGCTTAAAGAGAGATTTTCGAGTTGTTTCCCTAAAGAGAGATTCTATAGTTGCTTCCTTGCTGGTTGATTTTAGTGCAAAAGAAGAGAAGAGAGCATTGCAACATTCCCCAAGAAAGGACGACTTGTTTCTGCTAATATGGTAGGGGAGCAGTAGTAGGTCCGAGTAGCTGAATAGTGGATTGGATACTTACGCCCCGAACACAGTTAGAGATAATCCTCATGATGAAACTGTAATAGGACATTAATAAGCTTACTTTCGAACTCCACTTGATACGCGCAGAAACTTCATTAGCCGGAAGAAGGCAATAATCTCGGGCGGGACAATAAGACCTCTCTTGTAGACTTGGATCTCCCTAAAACATGGGTGAACCTTAGAGAAATCTGGGTTGACAGCCAGCCGACACCCATAAGTAAGGAATACGAGTGACATTACTGTTGTCCAGTTGCAGTAGCATAATAACCAGTTTCTCTGTCATCCCAACAAGCAGAAGTGAGAGTGAAGTTGAATGCAGAAGTGAGAGTGAAGTTGAATATTCTACATAAGCCGCATAAGGATCTAACTCAGATCTTAGCGCCGTTGCTTGAGCTTGTTCACTCACTGACCCCCTAACTAACCTAGATACGAAAACCGGAACTCACCGTTTAAACAGGAAAACTCTCAATCATGCGTTCAAGCAGGGCGAATAGCTCCGGAGAACCTTTTGCCGATCTCTCCTCAAGCTTGCTTCAAATCCTTATTCTTTGATTGACTCTCCCTTTGCTTTAACCGAGTAAGTAATATAGTTAGGGTGTGAGGCGAGTGGAATCGAGTGTTTCATCAAGATCATCAGCATAAGCCAAATCCGGATCAGGGGCTTGAGCAGGATCTGAGGCTGGATCCGCAAGTGAGGTCGGGGAAGACGAACAAGTAACGGAGGAAGCTTACTGTAGTCGTGAGTGACTTGTTTCTTTCCTTGCTCCGAGATCAGAAGCTGTTCCAGTTGCAAGTATAGTAGCTTGTGTCTAAGGAAGAAAGTGGAAGTAGGCTGTAGCTCCTAAGCGTGGTTGGGTTGGTGGAAAGTGGTAAAGTAGACTGAGGCTCCTCTCCTAGTCGAAAAAAGAGAGAATCAACGGTTAATCGATGTTGGCAATGCTGTTTGTCTTGCTTGTGTCTAAGTAATAAATCCCTGTTATACTTGAATCCCCGGTTGTTGACGAGAATGGACTGGAATGCTGTGCAGGGTGGTGAAGGAAGGGCAGACTCTCTTACAGGCTTGCTTTGAAGGTCCAAATCCATTACTGGTATTGATACGTTAGCGGTGCGAGTTTACGACTTCATATTGGAACATGGAACAGCTCCTGCTCTTTTCGAATGCCCACCGGAGCGCTTAAGGCTAAAGTCAGCTGCAAGCAGAAAGGAACTTCAAGTATAGGTCGGCAAAAGGGAAGCCGTCGCGCTAACGCTTATTCTTATTGGTTTGGGTCAGAAGTGTGGTTAATCCCCGAGAGTCATAAGTATGAAGTGACTTTTGTATAGAACAGGTACACTCTTCAAGCAAGGGAATCAGCTTAGGAACCATCAAGCGCATCCGTCCTTAAGTCTTCTTCTGTTTGACGAGTCTCTTTGGGTAGTGGAATCCCCAGTTCCCGGGCTAAGATCAGATTCCGTGAAAAAGTCAGCAGTAAGCGAGTTACGAGTCCGGAGTGAACGGTTCAACAAGTATAGTGAGTTCGGCAAAAGAACTAGTTGAGTATTATATTCGTACATAAGGGGGTAGGGTCAAACTACCAACCCCGTCTATAAGTCTAGCCTAGCACCATAGAGGATCCAGAACCCCTATTTCTAGTTGCGTTGCTTGGCCCTGAGCATCTTCCTTCGCTTCCTTATGAGACAGATATCCAATCAATCATAATATAGGTGTTAAAGATAGCTGAATATAGGTGTTAAAGATAGGGTCTTTCTCCTCGTCGTGTCCTTATATGTAAATCAGAGAGAGGCCAAGGAGCCATTCCCTTGAAACTCATACTTATGATAACTCCACAATCAATTGAAAGCAGCCGAATTGTCCTCTTTCTTGCCCATTTCTTTATTTGGAAACGAACGGAAGTGCGGAATCAATATTTGATCAAAATGGGGGAAGGTACTTGCGAATTCCCCTTTTAATACAACTTCCA
The DNA here is from genome assembly GCF_000313855.2 of Musa acuminata subsp. malaccensis. Classification (NCBI taxonomy): domain Eukaryota; kingdom Viridiplantae; phylum Streptophyta; class Magnoliopsida; order Zingiberales; family Musaceae; genus Musa; species Musa acuminata. Next base: position 248,648 of record NW_008991535.1, read on the forward strand.
TTTCCAAATTCTTTAATACTATGAAAGGTCTAATAAAACAAAACTATAGATAGAATGGAATCAGTAATGATATAAATGCTAATAGAACAACTAGAAACAGGACGAGATCGGTATTGTCATTTGCATAAAGTAAGTAGGTCCGTTCACTTTATACTTAACAGCTTGAAAAGGCTTCTTTCTTATCTACAGCGTTTCACTTATGCCTATGCTTTATAAGGTGGATTTCTGGTCTACATACGATGAAACAAGAACTGGAATTGCTGCTTCATCTGCGGACTTGAGAACGGCTTCTGATCTATCTTATGCTTTTGCCTCTACTAATCCATATTCTATACGAGAACGAGACTAAACTTAAACACTTGTGTAGCACCAACAGAATAACCTCTATCTCTCGCAGACAACTTTCAAACAGGAAATCCTCTCTCATTGCAAAGACAGATTCTACTCTCACTGCTAAGCTTCAGAAGCACCTCCATCCTCTCCACTTTTTCTTGTTAGGCAAAGCTCCCTTACTCAACTTAGTCTTTTTTGGCCTGGGCAGTCTTCCGTAAAGTCAACCAAGAATGCATTTCTCACTCTAGCTTCTGAAACAGCTCTAACAACCTCCTTTCCTTACAACACTGGCACACAAAGAGATGATACTTCAGGACATAAGCAAGGTTCCCTTTCCAGCTTAGTTTGGAGTGTCCTGTTCATTCTTCTATACAAGAGTCACCATCTAGATGAGGCTTCTTCTCTTGTCGAACTAGACTTCACTTCTTCTCTGCTCGTATATTCTTCCCAAGCGTGGTGTAAGCTTTAGACAGCACCTCTGATTCAAACACCTCCTCTTACTCGCCTATCATTTAGGAATGTATCTAGAAACTAGAAGTTCAGAATGGAATTCAAAGAGCACGAAAAGTGTTACCAGAATCTATCATACCTAGCGGTAGCGGGGAACAAGACGGATTCCGTATCTTCTCCATCTTCGGCTTCGGCTTCACTACCTGATCAAACTCAATCTTAATATCCCGATCCCTATCTTTCAACAGTCTCAGATTCCCTAGTAACAAGTTTCTATACAAGTGCAAAAGCTTATTCTCTTGTTCCGGGTTCACTCATATTTGTTGGTTGAAATTCCCTATTCCTTTATTTCTTCTCTTAGTTCTTATTAGTTCTATTCTATATAGTATTCTCTATATTCTCCATTAGTTCCATTCGATATTTGTTGTATTCAATTGGATGTTTAGAGCCCACGCCAGCAGGGTAGTTGTTGGTTCGCCTCATTAGGGAAGACAAGCAGGATACGCGGTGTTTGATTAAGCAGATGCAGATGCGCTAAGGATAGATTCCGCAAAGAGAGATCTGCTATGCGCTTATTGCTAGGGTTCGGGTAAACTGGAATTGGTCGAACTCGTCTTCAACGCTCTGAGGCCATACAAGAAGGATCCAAGCCTACAACGCTGTAGCTCTATGGCAATTAGAGATGCAATAGGGCGCTAGCAAATCCACTTTTCAATTAGTAGTCGGTGGTTCATATCGGCTGGAACGAGCCATTCTTTAGTACATAGTAGCGAGCTTTCATTTCCGTTCAGTAAGTAGGAGGGATAACGGCCGTAGTAGCTAGCAAATCCACGTAGTAGTTTCGTTTTGCGTTCTATCCATTACATATTGGGTGGGTCTGAAGTCAACCTGATTGTAAGTAGCTTCATTATAGAACTCAGTAACCAAACACAGATTATGGAATTGTAAGTAGCTTCATAGAGAACTCAGTAACCAAACATGGATTATGGAATTCTAATCTATGAATGTAAGTAAGGCGGGAAAGAATCTCCTTATTAGCACCATCTAAGAAACAAGCCACTTTCGGGCGCTAACGCAACGCTTATAGAAGTTCCCCGAGAAAGGCTGCCCTTGACTGGACAATAGATGAGAATAGAGAGATGATAGAGAGACTCTTTCTAGGCTCAGGATTAACAAAGCCCTTTGTTTTGATTTCCATAGTTCATTTTAGTGGAGTTTCTCATATGTTGGATCAAGCTTTTCCAGTCCGATCTTAAGTATGAATGAAAAGTCGCATTTCCCCTTGAAGTTAGTTTGAAAAGGGAGACCAAATAGGGATTCTCAAATGATCTCGAGGTGCCCATATGTTTCCAACCCTCATGTTTTCACTTACTGATCTCTATCCTGAATCTATCTTTTTATAGAGTTCGGAATCCACAAAACGCAAACAACTAATTCTGGTAATAATTTCTTGGAATATATGTCTTTTGAATTTATTCGATACTCCTTGCTCAAGCCCAACCAAATGGCTTCTTATTGGCTTTCGAGTTACGTTACACACCTTGCTCAAGCACAAATGCATTTTCTTTCTTCTCGGGGCGGCTTTCCAGGACTTGGTAATGCGAAGAAAGGAACGAAAACATATAGAATTCTAGTATCACTAAGTATCCCGATGGCATAGGGTCTCCATGTTTTCCTAAAGACACTCATTTGAGTCCACATAACATAGGGTTATTACCACTTTGGCTCTAAACATACCAGTTAGCAAGAGGCACATAAGCAAACTCAAGAGCAGATAAGCCTTCCAAATTCCGCAGTGTTGATTGAAGTGTTTGTTAACAGTAATTAAGTAGATGAGCATTTTCATTATTATATATAATAGTTCTTTAGTGAGCTTCTTCTCAAGTGGTGCCTTTCTGCTTAAGTCTCCTCAGAATATTATCAAGGCGGCAACAACTCTTAATAAAGAATGAAATCCGAGAAATCAAGTCAGAGTTTACCTCTCTCTCCCCTCCCTAGTGCTTTTAGATTCCAATAAGAATTCCACTACCCAGGTAAGAATCATAGGATTGAGCTCTGTATCATAGAAAGAGAAGTTCAAACCCTAGGGCGATCCTCCCTGCCAACCTAGGGCCCAGCAAAGTCAAGAATCGAATTGCTTGTGATTGTGGTATCCTACTTTTTGTATCCCAGATTATTGTTTGTGGTGTATCCTACTAGTTTGTGGTATCCTACTTTGTGAAGTTTCAAGTTTAGTGTGAGTTGAAAGATCTTCATCAGCAGAATTGCCTGTTGGAAATAAAGTTAAGGAAAAGAAAAGAAGAGAGTACCGGCAAAGAATGGGCTGCCCGCTCATTAACGCCCTCAGCTCCAATTCTTCTAATTTGAAGTGTGCCGCGGTGCTTTTGTTGTCGACTCGAGAATCCGCAGTTATTGGAGCACTTACTAGGTTTTGGCTAGAAAGAGCAAACTCGCAACTACTTCTATATTGACTATGTCCTGTTTACTAGGGGTTTGGTAAACGGGTTATCCTTCCACTCTACCTACTCAGTTCAAGGATAAAGGTTTTGTTTGTGTATACCTTCCCCCGACTCTTAAGCATCAGATCTCTACGACTTAACTCAAATAGGGCATTCAAAAGCATACTTTCAAATAGCTTCTTATCCTGTTCGTTCGTGTTACGCGTCAGTTAGTCGAGGCAACCAAAATGCATTTACAGAATGTTTTTAGGTATCAAATTACCGATGACCATAAGGAGGAGTTGACCCTAGGTTCAAGTTAGCAAAAAGGCCTGATTGTCTGTCACGTGCTAAGGATTTAAGTATAGAGTTCCAAAGCGGAATCCAATAAGCAGCTGGTAAGTAGCATCAGAAGCAAATGGTAGAGATTGATTAGTAAATACACTGACTGCTCCCTTATCTTCAACACTATAACCAGTACTTTATGATTCTCCTTATCCCGATCCTTCAAGGTAAATCACCCTCACTCTCCTTGAAGAACCTTAACCAAAGAAAGACAGATGAAACTCTAACTGCTGCCGATCCTGACAGTAAGATATTCTGTGACTCGTTTTTAAGCCATAACTTAAACCAAGGGAAGAAAGAGAAACAGAGGAATTATAAGCAGTAGAATCTGCCTGATTGCCCCAACTCGGGATGAAACTGGCACTATTAAGTAAGTCGAATAAATAGTTTCGCTGGCACCATTACAAGGGAAAAGCCTTAGCCTTTGACTCTATCTTCTTTCTTTTGCACTCAATGCAGTTTTGTCGATGTTCCATTGCTTTGTTAGGATTAGGATACAATAAAGTTCCATTTCCTTTCCTCCGGTCTGTGTTTTCATTTCATTAGTTCCACTAAAAAAAAGGCAAAAGGGGCTTAAGAATAATAAGGACAGTCATCAGGTCAAGTCAACAAATAATTCTCAAACTTCTACTTTCTCCTCTAACGCGGTGGTCGATTACTTCTTTCCCTTTAGCTTAGAATCAAATAGTGAGTATATCTTCTTGCCCGAACTCTAAAGTGAATAATTTATGGAATGGAATCTTTCTTGCGCAGCGCCGTATCGGATTAACCTAGTTGTAAAGATAAGAGAGTTGGGATGGGACACGAAGTACTGTGTTTGAGGGAAAGGCGGGAAAGCCCCCTTATGACTCTAAGGAATAGTAACGCCCTGCTTCCTTTCGCACTGCTTCTGATCTTTATCCTTCTAAGGCTCCTGAGTAAGCTTTAGATTCTGCTCCTTACTATTTGACAAACTCTTTCTTACTTTCGATACTAATACACAAACTCTTATACTAATTGCTAGGTTGTAGGTAGGCGAGAAAGAGCAAACAAACTACGACTTCTCTATTTACTACTTGCTTAACACAGAGGGACAACTCAGTACTTACCTAGGTTATTAAACCCCATAAGTATAGGTTCCAATACCGCCGGCAATAATCCCTGTTTTCTTACTAAACACATAGGAAAGGCTTACAATTGAATCTCTATAACCGTCACCCGCCTATCTAATAGGAATGGAAGAGCTCACTGCTTGACTAAAGAAAATAAGTGAATTTGACTTAGACACAAGCCTACTACAATTAGACACAAGCCAACCACAATTAGTCTTGCGCTGCACCCTACCTCTATACTTCCGAGGTATTGGTATTAAGAGAGTAGAGGGCCATAATACATAATTGATAGTGCACATTCTAACTAATCATTTCACAAGTAAGTATTAGAATAGAGCAATAGAGCAGTTCGAGTCTCCTTCAGTGCCAGGAAAGTTGACTATACTAAATAATTAGCTGTGTCAGGAAGGGAAACCAGAGAATCCGCCGAAGCAGGAGCTGAATTAGGATCTGTGTGAGAGGAGAGGGATAGTTTGCCCCTTGCCCACCTGGTGCTCTTTCTACAAATACAGATGAAACAGCTTCCCGACCCGAACTCTTACCTAGGGCAACCATACCTCCATCTCTGGTCGACCACTACTCCACTCGGGAAAGTACCCAAAGAGACAAGACGGAAGTACCATATTCTAAGTTGGGCAGCTTATTCTCTTGTTAATGATCCCTTACTTTTCATCATCTACTATGGGCTCTGAAGTGAAGCTCTTTTTTCTCTCTTTTTGAACGATTCGAGATCAGATCTTTTTCTTATACTTACTACGGCTAACACACAATAGTGAACTCAACTCTAAGGAATTAATTGAACAGCAGCGCCGTCAAGCAGATAATCCTTTCTTTCTCTCTCTCTGATAACTCTTTCTTTTGAGTGCGGAGCTCCCGTTAGCGCTGAAGAACCCAATAATGCATCTGCCAAGACACTCCTGCAAAAGCACTATCTGTCGACCAGAGGGATATATTGCAGAGGGTCAGATTCCCTTGTTAAGAAGTGGCTCTGTTGGAGGTCGGCTTTATTCCCTCTTATCCTTCTTTTAAGCAGTAGGTCTGGTCTGTCTCACTTATCTAAGTTGTTGACGGTTGATCTATCTTACTTTATTCAAATCAAAAGTAGAATACCAATATTCTAATAAAAAGATGTGATGTACAACCAAGTGCTTACTTTGCCATATTCCACCAGTCCATGCCTAGATTTGCTAACGCATCATGAAGAAGGTATTTCATTCAAGTAAAGGAATCCTTCGACGCCCATCGGTTTGTTTTCGGTTTATGGTCTTAAGAAAGAGACACACGCCTAACCAAGTAGAAAGAAGACACTACTGCACTTATGAGTGGAACCTTTTAAGGACAAGAAAGGAGCTAGCTTGAAGTTCAAGCAGGTTATTCTCAAAGAAGTGAACAACTAAGGTAAAGGGGTGAGGCAACTCACAGATGTAAACTACTATGGGCAAGGTGAGAGGCAAGGCATGTTAACTGAAGCCTAATAGACTGCCAGCGAGGGATATCAAAGAGAGATGCGTATATAGGTGAGTTTCCGCTTTTATCCACGATAGATGCGCATAGGTTTCTTTATCTACCTGGGGGGGCTTCATTTCAATTGATTGATAAGGCTTCGAAGGCACTCAAGCAAGCTGCTATATAAGAGTTGATTCCATCGCTCCATTTTATGACACTCTATCTTTCTGATCTTCTAACCAATGTAGCCTTACCATTTCTTGCCATGTGCTTTTTGACGAGAATCGCTTTCCTTTTCTGTGTCATCTTCGCCTCCGCCTCCTGCTTCCCTCCTAAGTGGCTAAGACATATCAGCTGTTCCGTGATCGCCAGCGCCCATATTGCTCCTGCGCCCAGAGTTAAAGCCGGGAGCTGCTTCTCTATAAGGAGGCACACATCGTAACAATTCACCGCGATAGCTGTCATGAGAGAAATAAGACCCATATATTTTCTATTAATGTGAAAAAAGAAAGAAAGAAAGACCTTACCTATATTCCATTAATGTTCCCAAATACCTATATTCCATTAAAAAGAAAGACCTATATTCTCTATGAATTAAAGACTAGTTAGACAGAGATAGATTGAATTCTCTTACTACCAGAGTTAGACGGGGATAGATTGGAATTCTCTTACTACCAGAGTTAGTGCGCACCCAGTACAACATTTCTATTACTGACTTTGGAAGGAGATATGAACAACACTTACTTACAGAAAGGCGGTAAAGATAGTGGGTAGCAAAGAAGAATCCATCAACTAAAGAAAGGCCTGCAAAGGGAAAGAGCATCACCACTATAGGTCATTTTAAGAACTGGTGCTCTAGTGAATCAGTATTCTAGTTCTCTTGGAATCCGTTTTGTTATTAATCGACTGTTATGTTAGAAGTGAAAAGTATGACTTAAAGACTATACAATTAGTTATTCATTAAGGGTTGATTCAATGACTCAATTTCTCCTTGATAAGGAATTTTGTCATCAGGTGCAAACACCTCTGGTGGAGCTTGGGGAGCCATAGGCATTTGAACATTTGAACACCAGGAGGAAATCGGAAAGAAACTGGAATTGCCCGATGTTGCCCGCTCTTTACTGGATGCGGAAGGACTTGAGACGACGGGTTACGTCTAGAAAGATATGGGATAGGGAGGCACACGGAAAAGGGCAGACAGAGCCTTTGTTAGCATTAACAGTACAGCTAGCTTCACTATCAATGGGCGCATTCATTCTTTTCATCTGGCTGGGGGCCAAGCAACTACGGAGCCAGCTGTAACCAGTGAGTGCAATTCCTGAATTCAAAACCTGAGTCGAGATATACAAGTTAACAGGACAGCGAGGTCTACTTCCAGAGCCTGCTGGGTTCTTTATAAGCAGCCCTGCCGCGACCAATTACTTAAGGGCAACTGCTTCCCTTGCAGACCCAACAAAGATAGATGAAACTTCCACTCGGTCTAAGTTGGTGTCACTATTAATAATAAGATCTAATTTAGATAGGTTTCCTTAACTGCTTCTAGGCTCTGTGAATCCAGAGTTTCATCCCGAGGGGGCCAAGCTACATAGTAATCCAGTTCCGGGTCCAGTTATCGTTTCATCCCCAGTAGTAGAATTCGTATTTGTTTTATAGGCAATAGGCGCCTCCAGTAGATTGATTCGATACACCCACTCGGCTAATGATTCTGTACCGCTCCTGTAGCACAACATTAGCAGTGTCTTGGCTTTTGCTAGAGGTAGATTAGAGCCCAGTTCCGTTGCTAGAGGTAGATTAGAGTAAAGTTCCTGTTCGAAAGTAGGGTGTTTGTGGCGCAGGAGAAGAAGTCAAGTCGACATCGGCAACTGAATCAGCTGTACGAGTTCCGTTTTCGACCTTAGCAACTAGTGGTGAGGTAATTTTCCATAAGAGTCGTTTCCCCGCTTTGTTGCAGTTTCATCCGTATTTGTAGCCGGTCGGGGAAGAATAGAGTTTATATCCTATAGAAGCAGGACCATCAGCAAGCTATAGAAGCAAGACCATAAGCCGGGTTCAAACCGTGAAGCTGCTCCTAGGTAATCTCATTCTTATTTGAGAGTTGTGGTAACCACCCTGCCCTAGTGAAGTGCTCTTTCCGACTACCCGAGTAACTGAATGACACAAGCCTACCCTAGTAAATAGGATAAGTCAATAGAATAGTAAATAGGATAAGGCATCTCAGAGTCAAAGAGAGAATGAGAACAAGGGTTAGAGCTAGAGGTGAAAGTATCCGGATCAGTAGCTATAGCCTTCAAAGAAGAAGTGAGATCTTGAGTGGAATCTATGAGTTAGAGAAAGGGAGTGGTAGGCTAACTCTCCTAATGTGCGTGGGAAGGCTTAAAGACATTAGGTCCAGAATGAGATCAAGGAGGGTAAGGCTGATAGACTGCAAAGTAAGCTTCTAAGCTAGTAGACATTCAAGTAAGAACCGGAGCCAGGGCATAGAGGTATAAGGTACCACGCCCCGGGTTCATGTCCAGTAGTTAGAGAATCAAAGCCATCAGTTCTAGGCTAAGATACAGTAGAGCGTCAGTAGTTACAGGGCATTTCAGGATAAAAGAAAGGAAGCAGTATACTGAGCTGGGGAGGTGAAGCGAAGGATTTAGGCAGTAAAGCAAGGTTCCGGTGCTCATTTCCAGAATGAGTTCTGAGTTAAGGTCCTGTCGGTACTAGTATAATTCCAGTGTGTGAGCTATATCCTTGTTATTGGGCTTGGAAGGCAGTGTTCAAGAAGGCAGTAAGTCGTATTCCTATCAGCACTTCCGATCTAACCACAACAGCGATCCTATCTAGCAGTCTAACCTTCCTTCCCTTAAGTCTTGCCTTAGTGTCCAACATAGAGCTACTATTTGCCCAATCATTCAGTGAGCCACCATTGGACCTCGCAATCATTGTTCGTTCCAGGACTCATTATGAAAGTCAAACCACATAGTCTCATCTTAAAGTAGATCCCATCAGCCCACGAGCGACCTAGGACTCATTCTTTCTTTTATCGGTCGTGAACTCGTTCTCCGTGGATCATATCCCACATTCATTCCTTTAGTAACAACCAAAATGTGGATGGCTGCTTGCTTTTTCTAGGGGCTAAGCGCATTCATCGGTCAAGTCAACATCGTTCATTCATCAAAATCAAGGGAAATTCAAAAAACCAGTTTTTGATACAAAAAGTGATATAACAACTCTCTTTTTTGCCCCAGTTACTAGAGGAAAACATTAAGAAATATTATATAAATTAACTGGAATTACAGAACGAAAGCATTATCAATACAGCATTAAAGCAAAGGAGTATAAGTAATGGTAGTTTGAGACAAGAAGTAAAGGATGAAGGAAAGTATATGACTTCTGCTAGGTATGCGAAGAACTCCTGCCGCTACACATTAGTGCCTCCGCGCAACTAATAGTCTCCGCCGCGTAACTACAACTACTCTGTATTCTATATGCTATGGCGCTATTGCAGTATAAACAACGCTTCTACCCTTATAGCTCTATATTAGTAGTCGCATTCTATATTACTGACGTTATATTCTGATTAACATTACTCAAATTCTGTGTTTTGTACGCACTACATCGTACCTGATATGCTACCTTATAGTGAAATACTAGATGCAGTAGATCGTACCCGTATTCCTAAGGTCAGGTTTTCTCCTTGTTGTCACAGCCCAAGTATCTCGTTAAGGTCTCACTAGCAACACAACATTCGATTTCCTCCCTGTGTTGAGGTATAGTATTGTTAGCAGCAGGTGTATTCTTTTCCCCCGTTCGTTCCATTCCCCTAAGTTGTAGTTTGATTACTGGTTGAGAGTGAAAGTACCGGCTGCACTAGTCCAATTCCCTATCACAAGTAAAGGGATTCAAAGTACTAGTTGTCGAATGAAAGCAAAGGGGATAAAGGCTCCTAGGCATTAAAGGGCAGGCTCGCAATATCCTAGTAGTTTGAAACAGTAAAGCAAAGATCTAAATCAGTGTTTAAAGAAGAAAAGTCAAGTGCTGAAAGCCAGTTACAGAATCCAATCCAACTCAGTAGTATGGGAATTCCATCCAGTAGTTCAAGAATCATAGGGGCAATACGGAATCCAACATATAGTTCCCGTGCTCTTGCTTGAGTCTTAGCTCCTTCATATATATGTCCGAGCCTTATACTCCATATTAGCTTCCGAGCCTTACTTTTGAGTTGAGGAATCTATGCTATGTTTTTAGTCTAAAGTTTGGTTTGTAGTTACTTGGCTGGCATTTAAGTCAGGCTCTAACTCAAAGGCAATAAAGTAAGTAAGGGGTGCTTTGTTTGGCAGTTAGAATCCAATAAAGCGTAGACATCCATGCTTAGAAACAGGAGTAATCGAACGAGAAACAGTAAAAGCAGCTTCAAGGCGGGGAGAGGGAGATTCCCCATATTGAGTTGAATCCCAAGTAGCCGAACACAACTGCAATAAAGAATGGTGGGTACACGAGCTAGTTTAGGGTGCTCCGTGCTCTTAAGGAAGAATGCCGCTCCAAAGTCAGAATGAAATGAAATAGTGACAGGCGAAAACAGCGCACAGAAAAGGAGTTGGGTTAGATTCATGGGTTCAATATACTTATCCCCGCTCGATCCTTGCTCCTATCTGTTCCAATCTTATGCTGCTTTCCTTGATTCTGAGTTCCGAAGTTATAGTATTATCAGTATAGGTTGTATCCTATAGTCATATAATAAATAGTAACGGGCTTGTCAGCACTAACTCGAGTCTTGTTAGCACCAGTAGTGAGTTATGAGCAAGTCAAGAAAGTCAGAATGGGGAATGAATAAAGATTCTCTTCCGTTTCATAGCAAGAAAGAATCAATTGGGTAGCAGAATACTCTTCACTGTCTTGACAGCACGGTTAATGCGATGCTCTTGTTATCAGAGAAAGGATCTTCTGTTGTGATGCTCAAGAGTCAAATTGAAATGAATGAGTTGCGCCCGGCCCGGCAAGTTCCTGTCTTATAGAACTAGAGCATCAGTGAATAAATTCCGTATTAGCTTACTCGGCACGTAAGGGAGCAAGAGAATAGAGAGATAATAGATCATAAGGTTGTAGGTATCTAGGTGTTGTATCAAGTCAGAGATCGGCAAAACTCAAGATAAGGGAAGCTATGTCCAAGTCGTAAATTGAAGCGCGGTGATAAAGAATACGAGTCAGGTCTCAAAGAGTGCGAGTAAAGTCTAGGTTCCTTCCATCCTAAGTTCAATCCTCTCCTATATTAAGAGAAGAAAGAGACAAACAATCTACTACTAGGTTAATCTATCTCCTCTTCGTTAATCTATCCCCTCTTCAATAATACCTAAAGCTAGCTTATACTACAACTACAACACTCATCCTAATGGATGCTGGGTCTTTGGTGGTCACGCTACAATGCTGCGCCACTCGGGATGGATCAAGCCCATATGCCAACAAAAAGGCGAATCTCTTCCACTGCTGTGAAAACTGCAAGCACGCAGACAGCTTCGCACCCCTCTGTCACCTACAACCTAGGACACGCATCTCTTACTATTCGTTAAGTCGGCACATCTCTTACTATTCGTTAAGTCGGCAGCAGCCAATAAGCTTTTCGTGGTACCCCATCTTTCTTTCCTGTTGTGCAAGGACCAAGGGCCTTTCTCATATGTTCAGAGAAGAAGACGCAAGGTAACGAATCATGAGATTTCTTTCATTTTTCTTTATGAATGTGTGGGACTGGCCTTCTTTCCTTTGTGATCAGATCCTCTCTTATCTCTTAGTCTGAAAGAAAACCTTCCTTTGACGAAGACGATCCGTAAGCTGGCAAGACAATAGTCAATCAGTTTCACATATTTCCACTCATTAGGAAGTCTTTGTGTGTGAAAAAGAGGAAAAGAGTCATTCATTTGCTTGCCTTTAGATAAGCTCCCAAGCCATAAGTTGTTCTTTCTTTAGGGGCTTATGCGAATACTCTTCTTTCTTCTCTCTCTCTCTCCCATAATAGAAGTGAGAAAAGGCGGCTGCTGGTTGGAGTACGGTGGAAAGTCTGTACTTTTTGACTGAAAGCAGGGCTGGGGAAGACTTAACTTGTCCTATCCTTCTTCCGGCTCGCTCTCGGAAAGTTTCCTTCTCCTAAAAGCCTGCAACGAAGAGTCAAAGAGTCAGAGCTCCCATTTGTCCTGCCGGTGAGAAAGTGAGCTCTTGATGGCAGCAAGCGAAATAGCAGCATTAGCGTCAGGGCAACATTCATTATAGATGATTTATTTCCCTCTAGGCGAAACACAATCGTCAACTTTCTTTCATCATTCAGTTCAACAGTTTCATGGAAATTGAGCCTAATGAAATAACATTACCTTTTCCTAGAGCTTTACCCGTCTGCCTTTCCTCAAACACTTTGCTGGACCGATGCTAAGGAAAAAAGCATGAAGCCGATAGCTGCTTTATTAGGATTTGGGCTTGCTTTCTTTCTTAAGCTTAAGGCGGGAAGTCAAGATGATAGATCATCCATCCATATATTATATCATGGTCCCTCCGCTCTCTGAAAGATGTATAAAGGTCCATCGCTCTCTTCTCTTCAAGACGGCTAACAGAAGGAGTTGCTCTCACATAGCCTGTTGGATCTGACTCGGTGTCTAAACTTTGGGGATTGACTCCTCTTCCGGTGCTTCCTAACTACAATCAGTGAGATCTGACTCGGTCTCAACCGCTACGTACTATACTCCTATTCTGGTGCTTCCTAAATACAATAGAAATAGATAGATCTGGTGCTTCCTAAATACAATAGAAATTGAGCTTCCTCGTTGCGGCGGAGCGTACTGGGCAAAGGCTGGATCGACAGTTGGGTTCACCTCATTTCCTGATCGCCTTTATCCGTTAGGCAATACTCAATAAAAGCAGTAATAAAGGCATTCAATATCTATTTTACAAACAAGGTCTGTCTGATTGCTATCTATCGGGCTTTCTTTCATAGGACGTGCATAGAATTACAATAAGGGACAGCTATCTCCAACCGGGAAGGCAGGTAAAGAAGAGGAGGTGCATAGAATTCAAGAGATCGGGAATTTCATCCACTAACTACATAATTTTCTCACCCCACTAATAGAATTGTGGAATGAACATAGACTCAATGAACAGAGACTCAACAGTAAGTACCGCCCATTGGTGTCATTTATGATCCACATATACTAGAAATACGTACAGGGACATTAACCAACTCCTACTACACCTATAGGGACCTCTATCTACTTGGTTATTGACACCTTTCCATACATACGGATTTCCTTCCCTTCACCCGACACCTTGAATTACATATCGGCAGGCACCTAATAAGAAAGACAGATATTGGAGACTTAGCCTTGACTCCCCTCTTTCAACTCGGCCCCGGGAATGAAATGAGAAAGATTACCTCGTGACCGAGACAAGGTATCGAGGCCATAGGGGGAAGAAGCCAATTAGGAAAGCTGGTCTGCTGGAGGGACATGAATCTACCCTTGAATAGAAGATAGGCACCAATATTTATGGAGTCCTCGTTATTACTGTACTAACGCGCTTTAATAACTCCGTAAGCGTCACTTCGATTTACTAAGTTCTACTCGATACCCTACCGCCTTACAGCTAGGACGAGCATAAGCGAGCTACCCTGAAATTCCATATAGGGAGACTGTTATCTAAGTTCTTAATAACCCATGTACTCAACGGAAAGTCCCAACAAGAACTACTTCTTAATACGACAAAACAAGAACATAAAGATACTAAACCACTTTTTTACACCTCGCTATTTATGTTGTTGCAGAAGAGAAGGCGGATCTCTCGTTGTTTCACCTATGTAAAACTCTTCTTATAGCTTTCATTCTTATCTCAACTGGGAAACGGTCCTTTCCTTGGTTTTGACGCCCGAACTCAAACAGTACCTTATTCCTTCTTCTCGAGGCTATCTTCTTCAGTGCTAAAGGAAGTTATTCAATGAATTCTAAAGATAAGGGATAAGGTATAAGGGTTCAGAATCAGCGAGTCGAAAGTCCTGTTTTCTGTGTAGTGTTAGGAGTGATCTTCTCGGGAGCTCGAAGGGTTCAATGAATTCTTATCGCGCTGAGTACTGCCAGTTCCAACAAGAAACAAGTGTGTTAGAGAGTGAAAGGCAGAATCAAATCTCGAGTCGGCTGTTAGAGCAGAGCCAGATCCTTCAGTCATAGGTAGAGCAGATCAAAATAGGCTTTCAGCACCTTATAATCAAAAGTAGAAAGTGGAGTTTGCAAGTCCTTCTTTAACACCCTTTCTTTCCGTTAGCGGGTGTAACCTCTGTCTTATTCCTCTGATTCTATCTACGACAATACTCGAACAGGGATGAAACTCATTGACTTAGCCAGCTTACTTCCGAACTCCTTACTGAACTCCAGACTCGGAACTTGCAGCTCCCCTTAGCGCTTTAGTACGTTGACGTTGCTTGAAGACAGGAACTAAACTCACTAATACTATACTTTCTACTTGATACGAGCAGCAATCTAGTGGGGGAGCAATGCTCAGTAACAATCCCCGCTACCCATCTTCTTATGAATCCGCATGTCACATACATGATAGAAATTCTTCATTCCAGAATCTACGTAGCATATGAGATACTGACTGAATCTACGTAGCATATGAGATAAGGATTTTCAGAATATACCTTGCATTGCATAAAATATAGTAAAGAATATACAAAGTATAATAGTAGATAATACAGTTGAAAAACAAAGCATTACTTCAAAGACTCATAAAGAAATGAGTTTCGGGATACCTTAGACTTCACTTCTTGCTGTAGGGCCTAGACTAAAAGTACTGGTTGACTTCTTTCCTAAAGCTTGTTCTTGACCACATGTTTGCCCGGTGCGCCCAAAAGGAAAAGTCAATAACAGAACTCCTCCCGCCCGGAAAGTCCGTGTTAGTTAGTTCTCTGCCCGGTCTTATAGTCATTCGCTAATCTGACTCGTAAAGTCAAAGAATCGAGATAGGATAGGCACCAAGCTTTCTTTCCACTGCTTTAGCAAGGTTTTATTGAATCTATAGAGCACCTTATATGGATTCCAGTCAATTCTGGGATTTGCATCTACTTTGACTGGACTTGTAGCTTACTACCTTTCTCAATAATCTTCTCGGCTTCAGAAATATGATGAATTCTTATTACCCTCCGGATTTGAGAACACGCATTTATGGAGTTGGGCCGGAAAGATAAGGTTGTTATTTGCCATTGAGCAAGGAGTTGTGTGACTTGAGAATTGATAGATCTCCTTTGTCTTCCTTAAGAGAGGTCGGTCCATCGATCTAATTGAAATGTGTCTCCACGTGCCGACCACCTCTGTCTATCTCTCTATCTCCTTAGTCGTCGACTCCCTTTCATGAACTAATGGTGAGTTCGGGCTAGCCACAGCCCCTTCCCGACTAGACGCTCTGTCTCGACTCTAGTCTAAATGTTGATAGCCAAAAAGAGGGAAAGAAAGACACAGAAGTCAGAGCAAATAAAACCTGTATTCTTAGAGTCTATCTAAGCCAATCTCATTCATTTAAGCTTGTTTATTCGGGGCTAGAAGTGTTCCCTACTCACTGAACTCATCGAAAGACCATTTTATGCCTGACTTTATTCCATGTGTTCTATAGAGAATTGGATTATATAAGCAAAGAAGGGAGCAGCCTTTCCTTTCCTAGAATAAGGCTATCGTTCCTCGTTAGGAATCAATCGTTCTTTGGTAAGAATAAGAAGGACGGACGATCTTCATCAAATATATATATGCTGAAACCTATTCTTGATATGCTGAAACCTATTCTTGGCGGTCGTTAGTATACGCTTGGCCCCGGGTTCCCTTGATCGACCTAAGGCGTTGGGTATGGGAGAACCCGCTCAAGAGAGTAATGGAACGGAAGGTCTCACTCTATCGCTTGACTTTCTCTTCAACGTGAGTAGAACCTAAACTCTTATTCGGAGATAGCCTTTTACCTTAGGGACATGTTTCACCGATGAGCCCCTTATTCTCTTTCTTTTGTATCTTTTTCCTTTTCTTCTGTTAACAGCTTAGAGTGGAAAGTAGGCGATCTTTCCAAGTCGTCTTGGTGCAAAGACAAATAAGATAATTGGTCTCTTGTTACTAAAGGGTTCCTTCTTGTGAGATCTTCCTGCTTTCGTGAGAATAATGTCACCTAATTCATCTTTACTTATTCATCAGATGGTATCCATAAAAAGAAAAGAAAGGTTGATCAATTGGGATGGTTCACGAAGTATGACCCGCTGTCAAAGCACGACTTGCTCTACCTCGACCTACTCCCTTTGTCTAGGGAAGCAGAGTCAACTACCTCTCTTGTATGGCAGATAGGCAGATAGAAGGCAAAAAGCACTCGCTAATGAAATAATAGAATATGGATTGTAGCCTGGCTTGGGCTAATTACCCTTACACTTTTCCTATGGTTTTAATCAGCTACACTAGGTTTGGTTTGCTTTATTAATGACAAGCTAAGCTAACTCTCTATGGTTGTTTTCTTCCTTTTATTAATTCCATGAACGAAAAATAAGGGACACTGCTGCCAGCCCAGCAGCTGACGCTTACCTTGCTTTGCTCCCGCCACGATTGCCTGCCACACCGCCCCAACTAAGTTATACCTTTGAGTCAAAGCACATCGGCCTATCATTGTGAAAGTACCTATTTAGGTCTCGTAGGCTATGGAACCCGCTTCATTCCACTCTTATCTCTCATATAGTTTCCCATTAAAGTATCGTATGGAAAGTGTTCTTTGAGTTCATGCTTTGATGGTTTCAGGCTCTTCTTAATATGTAGCCACGTCTATCTTTACCGTTGATGTAGGGAGGGTACGTAATCGGAATCTGTCAACGAACTGTGCAATATTCCAATTGTCCTTACATTACTATTGTCCTTTACTTACATTTGAAGTTCCATTACATAGATAGGGTTCGACCCGGTTGACTCACGTGGTGTCTCGCACCAATCTCAATATTTTATGTCTAGAAGATTTCAATCCAATGTGACGATATCTCTATACTTGATGAAAAGAATTAGACCAAAGGAAACTTGATCGGAAGGCGTGGCCCACAGAATCGAAAGGAAAAGGAATAGATCGACCGCTAAGTACACTTCCACAGCTTATGCTTCTATATAGTCTTCCATGTATTATCCAGAGGCTTACCTTGGGACTTATTCACGACCTTGCCTACTTACAAATATACTGATGGAAACGGGACAGCGCTATGACTGATGGAAGCGGCGCAATTCTCTTTTCTATTGGAGGAGGCCCTTCTGATCGTTATCTCGTTGGATTTCCTGATCTAACCTAAAAGAAAAGAAAAGGGGACTTCTGGACTGCGCGCTTAGGAGATTCTATAGGCGAATAAAGCAGAAAAGAGTCTTCTGAAAAACCCGTTTCATTAAAGTATGACTCATAAAGGGAAATAAGGTCAATCCATATCTATACCAGGGGAGAAGATATAAGGACAGAAACTATACCTTAAACTCATTTCATAGTATAAGAAAGAAGTGGAATTACCCAGTGATTGGTCTAACCTGGTCAGTAAAGCAGCGTGGTATAGGAAATGGTGTAAACTCTAAAGGCTCTCATGACCTGAAGATCGCAGGCCATTAGTATAGTAGCCTTCCTGCCCCCGCCTAATTACGTCAGATAGAAGACTACTTCTTTCACAGTGAAACGAATATAGAGAGTCTAACCTGTACGAATCAGCCTCATTACTTGAAAAAGACCTATGGGTTCGATTCCTAGTCTCTTTTCACCTTCGGAAGTAAGAGATGGTCTTTCCTTGCTATTTGGAAATAATCTACTTAAGTTCATTCGTATGAATTAGGAAGAATTTGACAAATGACTGATTTACGGAGAAATTCCCGGATGTAGGACCAATCTTAAGAGAAAGGCGAAAAGTCAAGGCTTTAGTTTATATGCCCAAGAAGAACCTGACAATGAAGCTCAGCGGCTGCCAAAGATGGGCTTTTGAGTGGAGTCCAGAACAGAGAAAGTCAAGCCCAGGACGGAGAAATGAAAAGAGGAGTTGGTCTCGTCCTGCAATTACTAATAAATCCAACCAACTTGAAAATAAGCCTTGTAGAGATCGAGGCATCAAAGCGAAATACCTCTCTTCTAATTCTATACTAGTTCCTCTGGCGTAAAGGAGGATGGTTTTCATTTGGACGGGTCAACGCGTTTCTTGAGTCTCAGGGGATCGAAGCAACCCATTATTTCCAATTCATATCGGGATCGAAGCAACCCATTATTTCCAATTCATATCGGGATCGAAGCAACCCATTATTTCCAATTCATATCGGGATCGAAGCAACCCATTATTTCCAATTCATATCTGATAAAGAATACGATTATTTACTATAATAGAGGGGCCCCGGCAAAGTGAGCATCTTACCTGGCCATTTTCTTAGGCGTAGGTTATTATCCAATTCCGTTATCATCTCCTGAGGAACTAAAGTCAGTATGGGCTAGGGGTGCAATCTCTTTGAACAAGGGATTTTACGTCTGCAACCATGGACGTTTCGTTTTCTCCCAACATCACAGAAATCTTCTACCGGGTTAGGTTTTCTAAATTCCCATGGTCATTTTGGCAACCACAGCTTCTGGCAGAAATAGCAAGAGGGATTGGCGTTCCCTTACGGATTGATCGAACAACAATGGAGGGTGAGTTGGTTTGCCCGCGTTCTTATTGATTTGGATTTGGAAGACAAGATAAGATGAATGATACGCTACGAGTAGAGACAGCAACGGGTAGTGTTTGGATTGAGGTTGTTTATGAGAACCTCCCTTTCTTTTGTAGCATCTGAACCACAACATGATAGGGTGCTGGAAGCGACAATGCCCGATCCACCGCCTTTGCCTGCTTTGGAAGTGTTGCCACAATACGATCCTACGGCAGCGACTTATCCTATTGTGAATCAGGTCAGCGATTATCTTCAGAAAGTTCCATTAGTGCAGGCAGATAATACGTTAGGGCATTTCGTTGATAACACTTGGTCGCCACTAATAATGGCTAATTGGTTGGCTCAAGTGCAATCTCCTGTTAATAACCATGTAGCAACCAATGATTCATCACAATCATCTGCTTCTCATTAATATCAACTGGCCGATATTACGAGTGCTCTAGCAGAGTGCCATTAGCTCGGCATGGGCTGATGCAGCCGCTACCAATGATGGTGAGTGGAAAGAAGTCAAACGTCAGAAGCGTTACATCCAGAGATCTCAGAAAACGGGCAAATGAACACCCACCTTAGCAAAGCGAGTCTCTAAGCCAGCCACCACCCGACTTAGAAAAGTGTGTTTTTGGAATTGCATAGGCGCTTCTACTTTGCGAACCCTGTTTACTCATTGTACTACTAACCGCCCTTACATTGTTTGCATCGCGGAACCGAAAATGTAGTTCTCCGCTGTACCAACTTGATACAGGTCTTCTATGGATGGGTTTGAGTCTAGTTGCTTCTAATGATGCTTTGCTTCTTTCTATATGGC
Source organism: Musa acuminata subsp. malaccensis (assembly GCF_000313855.2). Taxonomy (NCBI): domain Eukaryota; kingdom Viridiplantae; phylum Streptophyta; class Magnoliopsida; order Zingiberales; family Musaceae; genus Musa; species Musa acuminata. Next base: position 268,239 of record NW_008991535.1, read on the forward strand.
TTTTCTTTGATTCTTCTGTTTCTGATCGTTCTTGGTTGGATATTGGGAATCAACATATTTCGGTGTATGTAATGAGCTTTCATGTTCCACACTCGTTTCTCTTTCTTTTCTTTCATTTTATTTATGCTAAAACTTGAGCCAGCCTATTCTAGGCGTACACTTTGGTCAGCTTGGAGTTATTCTTCTTTGACGGCTCCGTATTTGTGGCTTTTGGTTGGTTATTTGAATGCCGGAGCTCATGAGAAATCGGGTGGAAGAGCTCCGATCCTCTTGCCGAGATTTGAAGCAGATGATTGACACTTGTTCTCTCTCCTGTATTGATACAAGAGGAAGAAGTTGGTATACTTGGTCGAACTGTCGTGGTGGTTTGGATAGAATTGAGCTGCGTCTTGATCGCGGGTTCTTCTGGTTTTGTCAGTAATTGGAATAGATTTACTGTTTAGCTCTTCCGCGTCACAGCTCGGATCTACACCCGTTGCTAATTCATTCAGTGTTGTGTTCACTTGCAGCTTCGGGTTCTTATCGTCCATTTCGGTTTAAGGAAATGTTGACTCAACATCCTAATTTATTGGCTGATGTTTCATATTGTTGGACTTCATTTTCCTCCATTTACTAGGCGAAGATACCTTAAGGAAGGGTACTTCCAATCCTCAGATAGCATCGCCAACAGCAACAAAAAGCAAAGAACACTATAAGACGACCTCATCAAAAAGACAGCAAATGACAGTGGAAAGATTCCATACTTGGGAATTCACCCGGTCTCTGCGGGAGGCAACCCGAACAATGAGCTCTTGCTGTTCGAGCCCCCTTGGAGATGAAAATGAGACCTTCGTCGATAAAGCGTGCATCTTTCTGTTGATGTAGATTCCAATTGAAACCTACTAACTTCGAAAGCTCGGTCGAGCTCATATAAAGACAAGTCCATTATCATATGACTTATAGGAAGAAGTAGACTGTTCGCGAATCCGTCTTCTTGTTGAGGAATAGAAAACCAGTGCTATCGCGTATCATATAGTCGATCAAGGCTCCCGGACATTGCTTCTACTTTCATCGATATTGGCTGGGTAAGCTGTAGACTATGCTAGGTATAAGATCTCTAATCTAATGAGAAATGAGGGTACAGGGATCTTTTGTAAACCAAAAGTGAGTTCAAAGCGGAGTGAAACAGAGAAAGTGTGCCTTCCACCCATGCCTGAAAGTGTTTTTGATAGATGCTAGTTAGTCTGCCCCCTCGAAACGAGTATTCAACTCCCATCCTCGGACTCTCGGTCGAGTACAAAAGTGATTACTACCGAGCATCTTCGTTCCTCTGCGTACGAGCATCTTCGTTACTCTTAATAAGGATCCAAAAAGATATTAGGGGAATTAAGGGATCAAGAGACTGTACTCGCCCTTAACCCCTCAACCATTCCACTTTGGCTGCTTTCTTTCATATAGGGTGTAAGGTTCCTAATGTTATAACTCTGAAAGGTTAGTGGTTATCTCTTCCTTACCCTTCGGCTAAGCCGCTTTGTCTGTTCATTGGATTGATGTCTGATAGCTTTTCCCTCTAAGCTGGAACAAGGGCTTTCAGAGTACATTCCCTCTTGTCGAGTGGGCTCCCCTTTGGATTCTTTCTTTTCCGGTGTCGGTCCTCTTCCTTACCATCAAGCGGCGGGTCAAGCTGATCGTGGCAATTTGATTCATTCAATGACCAAGTTTCTCTAATGAAAAGAGCTTTTGAAACGGATTGGAATGCCCCATTCCATTTCGCGTTAATTAGGATCTCTAGTATAGGCTTTCTACTGAGGAAATACCTTTCAGATTATGCAAAATAGCCCCTATCAATACGAAGCAGCGAGGAAGCCCTCTTCCAACTCTGTCTCGGTTGATGCGCCTGCTAATAAGAAAGAAGATTTCCTTTAGACATTATCTTTTGTTATTTGAAGTATTTTCTCCTCTACCATGGAATTGAATTCGTCTTAAGACAGATTAACTAAATGGTCGTGAATTGTATACCTTATATTTCCAAAAGCAGAAAAAGAGCAGAAAATGATTGCATTGCTGGCAGCATTATTATTGGATTCTACTTCTTTGTTTGCCAGGAGAAAAGTCTTCTTTAGTCATCTGGTGGAAGCTGATTGGAATCAAAAGTCAGTAAACATAGGATTAGGTCTAACCTGCGCTAGAGACTTGAATGGAAGAAATCTCGGTATGTCAATCGGAAGCTTGAATGGAAGAAATCTCGGTATGTCAATCGGAAGCCAAAGAAGAGATAGTATCTGACTTTAAGTAGCCTCGCGTTGGGTTGCCCCGCCCAAAGCCTTATAATGATTCCGTTAAGGCAAGAAACACATACTATTCCATTAGAGACAATCTTATATACAATCTAAGATACATAAGCTATTCTCTTATATACAATCTAAGATACAAACCCAACATAAGATATACGAATAAGACGGATCAGACCGAACTACCAATGCATTTATTCCATCTCTACCGGCTCCAATTCCTTCATCGTTATTGCCCTGGCTTCGATGATCAACCCCTTGTGGCACATTTAGGTTTTTGTCTTCGGCCATCCTGGTCCTCAGGACCCAACACAATATGATTCTGAGATATTGACTTTCAAGAAGCAAAAGGTTATGGTTGATACGTCCTATCCACATAGATAGCTTACCCTCTTCCACACATTACCGGTGGATGCTACAGCCCCTATCATTTTTTCCGCAGGAGGGGAATGGTTAAGTGAAACACTCTCGACGTCTTCTTTGGTAAACGGGATGTTGACCCAGGCGCCGTAGTCTTGCCTTACCGTTCGGCCTGAGATGCCTTTGGATGGTATAGCAAGCAGTTTAGTGTATCGATTTGCTTGTGGTTAGATACAATTGAAATTCCTTAACCTTGGAAGTATGGGAATTAAGGTCTAGCGAGCTGGGAAGAAAAGGTTATTCGCTATTGGCGAACCCTTGTATCAGGTCTTGGTACGGCCTATACTTTATTGGGCCATTGCGGTTTTGGCTAGGTTCCGAATGGATGGTACGGTACCTCTAACCAGACCCAACCGTTGCTGTACTTGAGAGGAAAGAAAGAGAAAATGAGATCATCTCCGGGATCTCAAGGCTGCTACCGATTCCTTCACTCTTATCCTTAAGTACTATACCGATTCCTTACCTCTTATCCTTAAGTACTCTATTATTATGATTGCAGGGTTGTTAGGAAATCCCTTTCTTCCTGGACGTTTCTACTTTGTTCTGTAGTCTTTAAATTACCATCTAGTTTCTCAGGTCATCGGTTGTGACGTTTACGAAGGGGGACTGGGGGACGCTTCCCTCACTTGGATTTGATCGTTCTTGGCCTCTAACTTACACATCATATGCTTTGCTTGTGTGGATAGCTGCAGGGCATGATGAAGAAAGAACTTGTTCTGTGTATTTATTTATGAAGAAAGAACTTGTTTTGTGTATTCATTTGTTTATATACCTGGACCATATGCTAGAGAATCCATTAATGTTGGACTCTACGCTTTAGGAGTGACACTCTAGATCTTAGGATCAGGAACAGCTCTTTGACTCGCACCCTCACTCCACTTGAATAACTCGCTAAGGCCCAGAAAACTGTAACTTCATCTTTCTTTCCATCGTCTTGCGGGAAACTCTAAACTTGATGAACCAACAACACTAGAACCTGCTTGCGTAAGGTGCTAATAGGTCTTACCTACCACAACTCGGTTAAGGGAAGGAAAGCAGTCGCTCATTCTCTACGAAAGGAGCTACTACAGCATCAACACGATCACCTACTTCCACTTATACTGAAACTCTACTTGAAACTTGTTGTCGAACAGAGATTTCTGCACTGGCAACACTACTTGAAACCGTCCCGGCCTATACTAGGGCTAAATCCACTCAAACATATATTTCTTAACCTGGACCTGGACCGGAGTAGGATCTTACCTCTTCTTCTTATTACCAATATATTATATCTATACAAGGGCTCGGAACTCTAGCACTTACACTTATTCTTATTGCCCCCTTAGGGCCTAACTATTGAGTATTGAGTAAAAACATAGCCCTTAGAGCATTACTCTAGACTCTATTCACTTACTCGCACCCCGGAAGTCAGATAAAGTACTAGATTCTTGCGCCTGCATCCTAACCACTACTCTACTCGGGAAGCCTTTCACTCAATCACTTGTTCTTGCCTCAACTCAATACCATTAGACTAACAAGACTTCCTTTATCGACAACAATCCTTTCAAAAGTCACGAGTAATTCCACTGGTGCCCCACGAGCCGACCCCTACCACCTTGAAGCCTAAGTTCCCATACTTGAACTATCTCACTACTCTGATGAGGATCCCATCTAACCCATAGCTCCAAAACTGTAATGACTTATGGGAAAACTTCCCCTGTAGACAACCAAATCTTGCTTTGCTAGTTACGGAATCCAATCTAGAACTCAATTCCTGACTATAAGAATCAAATCCAATACTAGAAGGAATGAAACCGGTGCCTATAAGGGCTCGAGCCCATACCAACAAGAAGCTAACTTTCACCTATAATACTTGTGGAAGGAACTCATTCTTTAGCTTATTTCTAACATTCCTTAACTGTTGATCCGGATCCCTTGCTTACTGCCCTTGACTACTGAACTGGGAACTTGCTCCACTCTACTTACTTATTGGGCTTACGGCCCTTACCGGACTTCTATTCTGGAAATACGAAAGAGGATCCTCACTACGAGTATTGTTTGACTTGACCTTAGTCTATATCCCCTTTCTCCGAGCCTGTACTCCCTTACTTGAAAACTGGATCTCGTCTTTGATTCCTCTACTACTAGCTCATATCGCGTTGAAATACACCTTTTCACCCCGGGGAATGCGACTGTGAACTATCAGAATGAAACACCCGAGTCAAAGAATTAATATAGGGATATATAATCTCTCCAGTATTAGCTAATGAACTCAATTCCTTTAGTTCGAGATCTAGGTTGACTTTCCTGACTTTTGTCTTTAACTACTAAACTAGGTCCTGTATCTGGCTTGTTAGCTTCCCCTCCATTGCTCTAAACCTGGCACTATAGTTTTTAAGCCTCACACTAAGGAGCCGGATCCCCACTTATTAGATTGAGTCTCCCCCGTAACCACACCTGGCATAAAGAACAGCCTTAAATACTTACTTGTAGTGATTTGTTTTGTGCAGTTAAGTTCGACAACACATAATGTATTTTGCTAGAGTTATTACTGCCGATGTCTTCGAAGACTGGAAATAGGAACTAAGAGAACAACTAGAAACTAGGAATTGACCCTTACCCTTGCCAGCCCTATCTAACTCTCAGCCCCTTCATTATGTATTGAACCTTTGATTCTGATTTCTGGATTGGCTTGTTCAAACATTCTCTTATACAATATTCCAGAGTATTTCCAGTTATTTTATAGAATATTGATCAGTGGTTTATTAGCGAAACTAGGTCGAAAAAGAGCCAAGCAACGAGACAAGGCCTACCGGTCTGAAACAAGCCCTCGTATAGGAATGAAACAAGCCAATCAATAACCTCTCTTCTCTCTACCTACGACAAAGAGCTCTAGCACCGACATAAGAGCCTTTATCTCTCAGGACTTAGAGTAAAGCACTGAACAAGCACCAGTACTATATGATGCCCTAAACTCTACTCCGAAAGCGCCTCCCTTTAGCCCTTCCCTTGCTTTCCAGTCCTATACTCTCATTGGACCTACGCTTGTTTCAGATTGCCTTTTCTATCAGATTGCATAGTCTCTCTCTAAGATATGGAAGATATGATTCTAAGATATAGAAGATATGATTAATATTACCTGACCTACTGATATACTAGCTTGTTCATTACCTGACCTACTTATATACTAGCTTGTTCGGCGAACTCAAAGAACTCAACTCGCGTTAGCCACAATGGTATAGAGTTATCGTATCAAGTCTGGGAAAGGCACTTAGCAAGTAAGAAATACATTCTAACGAGAATGAATAGGACCAAGCAACGGCAAATGAGCAAGCTTAGGCTATTTAGCAAGGTGGAACAAGTGTAGACCTATACATTAAGTGAATCTTTTGAATATCTACCTTCTCTTGCACTGCACCAGGCGTTTGTGAGCTCTTTGAAAAAGAATAATCAAAGTCGCGCTCTTACGCGCTATCTTATTAAAGTCAGCAGTCTGCAGGGAAGTTCATACCCTATGGAATATGCTACTATGAAGTTCATACCTTATAGAATATGCTACTATATGACTTTGAAATGAGTAGAACAAGTAAACAAGTAATATGAGTTGAACCTGCAAACAAGTGCGTTAGTCGCACAGTTAGAGTTCTGTTCGCCTATAGCGCATTAGCGAGTTCCGGATTATAGCGTTAGTCGTTTCACAAGAACAAGTGGTGGAGCTCCCCAGACTTTAGCGTTAGTGAGTTAGCTAAGTGAGTTTCTTGTGTTAGGTTAGGTTACAGTGCTTCTATTAGGTGACTTGTGCTTCTATAAGTGGAACGCTCTCTTCAAACAACAGAACAAGCAAGTAATAGAGCAAAAGACAAAAGGGCGGGTTCCTATATTCTTGAATCAAAGGGAGCAGCACTAAGAAGAATCTCCGAAAGGGAAGACTCAACTCAGAATCATATCCGTATTAACAAGCAACACAAGCAACGGAATAAGAACAAGAAGCAACCGGCGCCTCACGCTACTAACTTATTGTTTCGGGGTGTGTTCGGAAAGAAAGGCCAAGTCCTGTTTTGAAGTAATGAAGAGTAAGGAGTTACAGAGTTTGCAGTGGTTACTGTTTTGTTTAAGCAGTGTGTTTTGGTACTTGCATTTAGGAGTTGAGTTCACGAAGCGATAAGTATAGTACTGAAGTGGAGTATCTGAGACCTACCTATCTCTTTGGTTACCTGATTCTATAGAAAGGGTAGTAGTAGTTCAATTCAATGTCAATTCAACAAGCTAACGGAGAGTTCGAGCTCCTCTAGTGCATTTGAGCCTAAGAACATGGACCCTGCTCCTTTCCTAACCTAAGAACATAGACCTGCTCGCTTTTCTCCTAAGAACATAGACCTGCCTACTATACTAATATTATTTGCAAACACTTAACATTAGCACTTTGGCGAACTCCCTAATGCAGTAGTCTTGCTTAGTTTCTTATTGATGAATGTGAGTGCACAAACGAATAGAGGCATAAGAGAATGTCTGAGTGCAAAAGATAAGAATGGAGAGTACAAGAATAGAATGGAGTGTAAGAATATAGGAGGATATGGGTGATTCATTTCATGTTCATTCTTAGTTTACCGAAGGGGTGATTCATTTCATGTTCAATTCAGAGTTTCAGAAAAGACTAGAAAGAAGAATATGATAAGTAGCGGAATACAGGCCATGAAGATAAGTAGCTTCACACTGGCAATAAGGATGCAGACCACTGGCTATGAAGATGGGTAGCTTCACACTCACTCAGCCTACAGCTCGAAGCCACCACTAGCAGCCTACAGAGACAGAGCTCCCGCCTGGGAAACCCTTTGGTAGCAAGCTTCTTCTCGACCCAACCTTTGTTAACAAAAACAAGACGGAGATACGCTCACGAGCGGAATAAGGCCTTTTTGAAGACGTAGTTTCTTGTCTGCGTGTCTCTTTGCTTTGAGTGGAATGATGACTCTCCCCACTTTGTTCTTAATGCAATAGTGACTGGCTTTACTAGCTGGGTGTAAGTGATTGGGTTGTAAATAAGAGAGTCTCATAAGTTTGGGTTCCTATTGCTATCGCGCGCTACGGCTTAGGCAGTGTATCGGATCTTCTGGCAACCAACCAAAAACTCCGCAGACGATCAGGCGAGATGCTAATTGGAGAAGCACTGCCCGGACCCGCCGTCCCTACCGAGCATACAGATGAGTAGTTCAAAAGCTCAATAATTACAGAAAAGAAGGTGTCGCTATGTTTTTCTACTGAACGAAGTACTATTACATAAATAAGAACTCTTTGACCGACTTATCTGGTATAGCAGAGCCAGCTTGCTTAAGTCTCTTCCTCCCCTTGCTTGCTTCTCGTCCCATGTCTTATATAAGGAGGGTCTCTCGGGACATAGCATAGGCTTAGGCGATGTATTCCCTGTGGTGTCGGCTACTACAGAGGTTGGTTCATTCCTAAAGTATTGGATACGGTTCAATCTACTACAGAGAATTCTAGTTTCATTGCTTGCTGTAGATCGGTGTCGGGTTCAAGTCAAATAATGAAAGTCGAAAGAACGGCTTGCTATTGCCCAACTACATAATGCGCGCAAAGAAGCAGGGGAAGTTGAGCTCGACGATCCAGATTCATATCAACCCTTGCCAGGTAAAGGTTGGAAGGAGCGAAATACAAGTAGCATAAGGGGCGAGCACGGGTTCAGGGAAAAGGCATGTATGGCCTATTGTTAACTGGGCTATTGAAAACGATAGAGTCCCAGCTACTCATCTTTCGTTTTGCTATGAGTGACTTTATAGCTGCTCAATGTTTACTATTTAATGTGGATGGATTGCGGATGTCCAGTAGTAAACTGACTTTTGAATAGAATCTATTTCTATGCGCATTGATATCTTTCCTTTCATACTAAATTGCTGGCCTTGGGCGACCCTCATAAAGAGTGAACAAAAAGCTTCTCCCCTATGAAGCATCCTATCGTCCGAGTAAGACAAGTAAACATCTGTGGACCTTAGAATTCCTACAGTATTTTGGGGAGTTAGAAAGATCAGATATTAGGCGAAAAGCAGAACAAGCGTTGAAACAAGCAACGTCCTGTTTTCGGCTAACCCCTTATCTCTTAGGGTGCTAACGTGAGTTGTTGAGTTTAGAGTTCGGTTCATGAATGAGATTAGTTGTACATGACATTAGAATTCCATTAAGTGGTTTTGAAGCAAAAGGGAAGCAATGCTCTGAGGAAGCAGAAGAAGGGAGCAAGCAGCAATAAGTAGTATAGAGAGTTCCAGTCTATTCTGGATGCAAGGGAGCAAGCAGCAATAAGTAGTATAGAGTTCCAGTCTTTTCTGTAAGAGCAAGGGTATAGGTTTGTCCCGCAAACTCTTGACTCCTCTCCTGCTCCTGATACTTCTGTTGGTGGCTAGAATATATGGGCAACTCATCATTCAACAACAGCAGTTAGCGCCGAACTGATCTCTACTGATTGACTTAGCATAGACTCATAGTTTCAACCATAAATGACACTGTTTTTAAATAACTGCTTGGTTTTTGATCTATTTTGAGGTGGGTAAAAGGAATTTCGCGGAAGGAGATCCCTAACTGTTTGATTGAGTGGCTCCCCGCATTCGCATGGGCTAAGAATGGAAGGGTGTGGTTGCTACAAACATGGTGAACATAAGTATCTTGGATCACATTTATTATGACTTTGAGATTGGGTTAGACCTGTGCTATAGGTTTATTGGGTTAGACCTGTGCCATAGGTATAGGTTTATTCAAAAGGGGTTTTCGGGGGCTATGCTATGAACATCCCTATTGTGAACCCAAAGAAGACAGAAAGACAGATAACAAAGCGAATATCTCTGAAATACGAGAAGAATATTGCATACGATAGTGGAAAGCTCTGGATTCTCCCCGTTTCCCGGAATACATCTGCGAAATCTTATTATTCGGTGATCGCAGTAAGGCTATTTCCATCTATTATGAAAGGAAGGCTTATTTGAGAAGTCAAAGGTTCCCCCATTGTGAAAAAGTATATATAGTTGTAATATCACCATCATTATATTGAACACTCTTAACCTCCTGTGAAGCATCCCGCATCACATACTTGATATTCCTTTTATGTTCATCATAGCGCTGGTGCTTCCTAAGTTTCCATAATTCTCTTATATCATCTCCTCTCAATTGAGACCATGCTGGTATATTATGAACAGTCGAATTTCTCATATACGTAGGTTGCTTTCGTATCTCCGGTTTCTTCGAAGTTAGTTTGCAAAAATATGCATCATGTTTCTTATGGATTTTAGGAATAATTCCGGATTCTGAAACTAGAAGAGATTCCACTCATAGGAGACAAATACCCAACACATTACACCGACTCTTTAGGCGAAAGAAAAGTACTTACCGTCAGGAGAAGTCGAGTGAACGGAACTCTGGTCTGGAAGGTTTGATGAACCCTAAAAGGGGTCAGGTAGTTTTTGGTTTTTGGTTACACGCCTAAACCCGATTGAGACTGGTCGGTCGAGCGAGGAATGTTCTGTTGCCACTGTAAGAGGGGTGTCTCCGGGACGTGGCTACCCTTCTATGGTGACCAGACTAAGTCTGAGAAAGCAACACATAGCCCAGACGCTTATAACCAGATCAAGAGTATGTTTGAATGAAGAAAGCAACACATAGCCCAGACGCTTATAACCAGATCAAGAGTATATGTTTGAATGAACAGGATTGGGAGTGCTCTATCTGGCATATCGGTATGAATGAAGTTTCTGTGATCACTGTTACAACCCAACATTTGATTCTTTCTGCATTTAGCTCCAAAAATGTCATTGGTTCAATAGGATTCTTTTATCCTGGCTTTCTAAGAGATAGAGAAAACTGGCTAACTAAATAGAGAGAAAGAAATTCTTGATTGCAATTCAATGAAAAAGTAGAAAACTGATATAGGTAATGGATTGGATGGCTTTCCTACCTTAACCTTAAAGTGAGAAGTATGCAAAGGAATCGTTGCAAGAAAGAGTGTTATTCATGTAAGAGGAAAGTAGGGATTACTTGTTATTGAAATGCTGACCTCAAAGTAGGGATTACTTGCTATTTGAATGGTTACCTCAGGGCATAGCTCATTGAGTAGAAATACTCGTTAATGACTCTTTTCTTACTGTAAAGAAGCAAACCAAAGGCATTTAGTATTCATTAATTCATATAAGTACATGCGCCGAACGTAACCACTCGAGTGTGAAATCGAATTCGAGTCCAAAGACGACACTGCACTACACTAAATCAATCTAAAGGAAAGAACTACCGATTCCCGTTCACTGATAAGGAAGATAGAGTTGGGGTAGGGGTGGAGCCGACTGCCTTACAAAATAGTAAGCACGAAACATACGACCATATTTCAATAATTTAGAGAGTGGGGGTAATTCAGAACTTTCTGGAAAACCGGAAGACAAAAGCCGGCGGATCTAAGAGATCAACAGCTGTCAAAAAAGTAATCAAAACGAGCTCTACAAAACGACTCCTCAGAAGCTTGCAAAGCAAGAAGCCACTCATCCCACCTTATATGTGCCTACCGTGAAAGAAAGTCCCCTCACGATAGCACCTCCCAGCTCCCGTTGTCTTTCTATCATCCGGAAGAGGTCAAACCAAACCTACTGTCGTCAATAGAAAGATGGCGTTTTATATCATTTTCTGCATTTTGATGAAACCTCATTCGATGTTTTCGTTCTCGACACCAATATCCGCTGGCTCCCCACTTTGGAGATTGGAGCTAATTTGTTCGAGTTTGGCCTCCTACTTTAGCATGTTACGGAGTTCCCCGTTCTCCCGGCGTAGACGATCCGTTTCGTCCTCCGCTGCCTGTAGGTAAAAGGGGGGCTCAGAAGCAAGTGGGAGTTTTGAAAAGCTTCTATAGTGGTTCGGAATCCATCGTTCAAGTTGTTCAATTGATTAATCAAGGATAGAAAGGGTTGAATAAGTAGGGGCATCTCTGGAATTAGATGGCTTTTCGCCACTGAAAGGAGGCCTCCAACTACATGTTATAGCCTTTTCATGTACTCTCTCCTTCCCCGCCCCTCTCGGAGTGGCCTCGCCCCAATACAATAAGTTCACTCTTTGCCCGACATACTCTGGTGATAGCCCTTTCGATTCGAATGGTACTTACTTTCATACAGGTTCAAAGATGAGCGCTCCTGCACTATCGTTATTCTAGTTATTCCTATTATTTTACCCGAGGAAGCGATCTCGATCTCGTACTAAATCCAAAAACCAAATGAAACCGGACATATGTCCAAAAGTATGGAAAAAGATTCTTTCCTGACGGGAAGTACTGCATTTATACCACAAAAGAGTTGAAACTAGTGATAGCTTTCTTATGAGACCACGGTAAGGAGTAAGAAAGAGAAGACCTTATTTATTCCACTTAGAGAATTGGTCCTTACGGTACGGACGAAAACATACCACCAGAGGATCTAAGAAAGTAGATAAGGGGACAGAATAGTCCAATGACATCTATGAATACCACTTCACGTACTCAAAAAAAGAAAGTACCCTATGTTTTCATTGCAACTTATCGGTGAGGAATTTCAAAACCTCGTTGCTTCTTTGATTCAAAAGGTAACCGACCGTTCCCGACTTTTTATGCTTTCCGAAACCTAACCATTTGTTACTCCGATTACTTCATCCATAAACCACCTTTTGGATTATTTCACTCACAAAGTAAAGGGGATATGCTTTATAGAAGCGGTAGCTTCCCGGCTCCTTCGGTGAGAAGTGCCCTTCCCTTTTTGGAAAATGCCTGATTGGTATGCTCAGCAAATATACAAAGTGGACCGATGTTTAGCTTACCCTCTTCTTCCCATTACCATTCGGGTTGGGTTGACTCAGAAGTGTAGTAATAAGGAATGGAACCACTGGAGAGTCGTCTGCTGTTCACACTTGGTAAAAGACGACTGACTTTGGAAGCAGAACCCATAGAGAGACCCCATCTCCGCTATTCCGGGTGCTTTTTGAGCGTAGCGAAATCTAGGTTGATTATAAAGTCAGCGAAGTTTCGAAGGTGGTTTGACCTGACCCCTTTTCGTAGTCTCGGTCCAAAGTGGAAGGCTGCTCCGCACCTGAGCCTCATTAGACTCATCGGAAGTTGAAGGTTTCAGTGAAGCTCATCGGAAGTTGAAGGTGTAAGTAAATAGAATAGAAGAGATTAAGTCCGTACCGACACCTAGTCTATATCCACAGCTGACGCAACTCTGTACCGACGCCTCACTACTACTAAATGGAAATGAATTAACGGCTAAGCGATTTCATAACCTGAACGATCTTTCTTTCTTACTGTTGCATAGGCCTTCGCCACTTCAAACGCTAAAGCCCCTTTCTCTATTCTTTTTCTTCTGGCCTCTCCTCAGAGTGTTGAATAAGTTCTGTAGTTTTCGGGAATCTCTCTCACCCGACGTAGGAATGTCATATCGAGCTGCTCACGTTAACACTGAGTCTTGCTTAGCGCCCCAACTCACGTAAGCTTAAGAAAGAATAATAGGTGTTGTGGGTTAAGAATAGGCTGATTTATCGTCCCCAGACCTCTGTTCCTCTTATGGCAAATGACTTATTAAGCTGAAACCGATTAACTGCGCTTTTGATCTTGCATCTCCACTTGATTCCTAACCGAGCTTCTTCCCTTGCCTTTCAACTAGCTTCTTTAATAACTACTTACTTATGATCCTGATCAAGCATCTTATCGAGTCAATGACGGAACTGCCTCTTATCTTGGGCGCCAACACAGATGAAACTCTAGTGCTCTCGTGCTCAAGAAATAACATCAATTCTTCTTTTCTTGCAATTAGATCAAGAAGCAATGGCGCAACGCAGGCAATTAGGCAGTTGCCAATAGCGAGTCCTTTTTTTGGCTGAAGCACTAGAATCTTTTCCCCCTTACTTAAATTCAATAGGGTTTACATAAAGCAGTAACAAAAGAAATAAGTTGATACTTCGAACAAGCGCAACCACGCAATTCTACTCTGAAAGTGTTTGTGAGTTTAAGCGCGTTAAAGAAGTGGAACGAGGCCTATCCTATTCTATTCTTTGGAGTAAGCATCCGCTGTAAGAAGTTTTGTTAGTGAGTTTTTGCCGGTGCAAGACTATAACATTAGCTTACTTTCCGCCGGGCTACCGCACTGCTTCCCTTAACTGAGATCGATCCTTGCTCGAACGAAACTCTTTGCCTTATTGTCGTTACTTGTTCTTTTCCTTTCTACCCTTGCTTTCGCCCTTGTTTGTGCTGTTCCCTTACTTGTTTAGTAAGCAGACTTAGATATGATTTCACGTAAACACACCGAACCCCGAACTCCACTTCTATTAGCACAACAGAACGCTTGTTACCTTAACTAAAAGGACAGAGTCAACATTCTCAAAGTGGCTACTTATTCTGGCAAACTAACGTAAGCATCTTGAATTCAAATCAAATAAGAAAGATATGTTGATTCCTGCTGCGAGTACTGCTTTAGGTGTTCTAAGCTATAGACCATCTTCCTAACCTGCTCTTTCAACTCATTCACTTAGCGCATAAGAAGGCACCTCTTTTCTTTGCTGGATTCCAAATGCTTTCCTACACTCTAGAAAGGCTCACTTTTTGGCTTGATCACAGTATTTGACTTCCACAGAGCAGAGGTTGGGGGTCACTCCCTATTCCATTCTAATATTTTTCATTAAGGAAAAGAAAAGCTTATTTGATTATTATCCCAGACGCTTATTATAGCACCTATACAAAAGCCGCTTATTGTAAGAAATAGTCATCCCCGCTTATTGTAAGAAATAGTCATCCTAAACCCACCCTCTCATGAAAAGAAATCTATGGGGAGTAAAACGGAGCAGGTAAAGGAGCTCGGAAGATATTCTCCTTTTTATTCAATGGAATCACTGGAAACTAGCATTCAAACAAGTTCTATAACTAGATCAATGGTTAGTAAACCCGCCTGCTGAACTGGATAGATCTTTTCGCTTGCCCTAACGCTTGACTTTGCTTGTCCTATAGCTCTATTGCTTGAAAAAGATTATTCACGGGCACCACCCACCCCTATAATTATGAAAATGGATTCCAAATAGATGGAACTCTAACTTAAGTAAGCGAACTCTATATGTATTTGCCCTGCGGAAAGAAATTGATAATAGAAAAGCTTTCCCCCAAAAGAGCTTTTGAGGTTGAGCTAGAACCGGCTTTTTATCTATATCTATAACAAACCAGCCTACTCGCTTCGGCTATCCTAAGCGTCATAACTGCACTGAATTTCCTACATCCGTAGTGGAATGAAGAGGGCTTGCACTGGCTGGACGTAAGACTGACTATAGAGTCCTCCTTACTTAGAAAAGGGAAGCAGTTGCCATTGTCGGAGTCCCAAGGAAGCCGAGCCAAATAAGAAAAGGATACTATGGGATGGGTTTCCTCATGCATGCCTTACTTCTGCTACGGTTCAAAGGCGTAATCCGCTGAGATAGAATCGTGCTAGATCAGATCCTTGACCGAAGGAAGACGAACGAACTTAGGTAAAAGACCTAAGAGTTAAGGATTTCTTGTTAACTCCACTGGGATAAGAGGTCTGCTTCTTGGCATCCATCCTGTTTGGACAAGACCTAACTCCCGCACACTGCATTCATTCCAGCTATCAAGTGAATATGAATAAGAGAAGTAATTGCACTTCTGGTTCATTGTCTTTCTTCATTCAAGTAAGATAGTGGATTGAGAAACCTCCACCCAAAGGCGCCGAGTAGAGTACATAGACGAGGCGATCCCCGGTAGGCTAAGATCCTCTCAGAGCGTAAAGACAAAACCAAGTGTTTCTTGCTTTCAGCGTGTCAAGTGAGAGATTGGTTTCGATAAGCCGTGGGCCCTGACTTGACCGGAGTTCCTTGAGCAAAGGGACCAATGCTAGGAAAGGAGTCAATCAGTTCTTTATCGCGCTACTTACCTTAGGCTATCGAAGTGACTTCTGTCTAGCCGAAGCTCAGTAGTAATTGGATCTCGTTTTTTCATAAATAGACGGATTGACTTGCCAGCTTTCGCTTTCCTCGGTTTTGAATAGAAAACTTGTATCATAGCCAAGGAAGGAAGCAAGGCTCTGTAAGACCAAAGCATCGGTTGCTTCCACTTGTGGACTTCTTCGACCGCCTTGACACCTTAATATCAAGGAAAAGCCGGAATCTTCACGCCTCAAGAATCATGAAGGGGAGGTCCTTCGCTACACTCCCGCTCCAGACAGAAAGGTAAACTCTCATAGTTGCAGAAGAAGAAAGGCTGGGTAGGATCGTCAACTCATCTGCGAACACCTAACTGCTGAGGTTGGTTCCGAGCCTTAGAGAGAATAGAGGGGCTACACGAGTCTACAGGTATATGTGTTATAGAACCATGAATTCGATGAATCTTATTAACCAGAAATCATTCCAATATTCATTTTCCTAGTCGGTATCATCAAATTAGCATTATACCAGTAGATGAGTATAAAACATCTTTCCCCACTTTAGGAATCCTCCCCATCAGTCAATTTAAGGATGGTCGTGGCTTAGGTCAATGAAGTTCACTTCCCATTTGGTTGGTCTCCACATTTTGCCAATTGGATCATGGAGCAATTTGTATCCTACTTTATTCCCTAGAATATTAATTCTAAGAAAGAGACTTCCTCCATGGTTTGGAAATTCTCCTTTGAGTTTACCAATTCATGTTGATCACAAGGGGACAATTGGAAGGGCCCTGGTTATGGATTTACAGCTTATCTTCTTCCCACTCGTCTGATTGAAAGTATGAAGACTCCGGAGATTGAAAGATAGTATAAGCCCTTGTGCTCTACTTGCATGAGAATATGACGAAAGTGTACAGTGGTTGATTATCGTCTTCCTTTGATCGCATCCATGGTTAGGGACTCTTCCCAGGGTACGGAGATAGCTCGGTCGCCATTAACAGTTTCCGTCGTCACAGAGGTCGCCATTCCTTAGCCCCTCATGGGTTGTTAGGCATTTCTCACTGATTCTATTTCATTTCCATATAAGAAGTGCGATCGATCCCTCTTCCATTCTTCTTTGATTTAGATTCTTTTTGATTAGGTCGGTTTTGTCATGTTGATTGAGAATCTGGGGGTCGCCTTTACGTAATAGGGCCAAGTTGTCTGGATCATCCAATCTTAGAGTTGAACTATCGGCCACTCGACCATTCATAGTCTTAGCAAAGAGCTTTTGCTGAAGAGAGTACAAAGCACTCGGCTGGCGAGCCTACACAACTACCTTCCTGTCATGAATTGCACTTCTCTTTTCTATATGCATTTCATGTTCCATCCCAGGTTACGCAACAATCTATCAAAGAAGCAATCCGTTACAAGACAGAAAATGCCAATATCCACTGTTGGACCGGATTTAGTGGGTTTGTAATCACGAAGCTCCAGCAACCTGTTACTAACTTCGAAGTAGGACCAAGGTTATCAGATAGACGGTACACAGGGAATGGAACGAGGTGCTTTGTCTCAAAAAACATCACAAGATGTCAAAACAATCTAAGGGAAGCAGTGTTGAGTCTGAAGCCAATGCAGCCAGGCAGGAAGAATAACGTAGGAAGATTCCCAAGTTAGACGGGGAGGAATCGATCGATCTACCGAAAACGAATCCTTGGCGAAGTCACCTAACCACGCTCGCGTTCTTTTCTTATATCCCGAAAGGGTGACCGGAAAGAATGCGAGTGACATTCATGTTCGTGCTTACCTCTTTGGGCTGGCTACTTGCCTCGAGAGCGGAGCAGGTCTTCTGTTCGATACGCTCATACGGGATAAACAGACTCTCATGATTGGGTCGACCAGGCCAGATCATTACATTGGGGACCTTTATGGGCAGGAGTCGGATACTCTACTCTGGGTGGAAATCAATCTGGTCAGCGCGAGGGGATTTCTATTTATTTCGTCTCCCCGGATAGATAGCCACGAAAGTGCAAATCATACTCCAATAGATAAGCGGAAGGAAATGTTCAAGTATATTAATAGGCGGGAAGCCCCGCAACAGGTGTTTCCGTATAGAACTTTAGGGACGGGAGTGAACTTATGAAAGACTCCTAAATCCGGCCTATGAGAAAGAGGCATTCAAATGGGCGGTACCAATGCTTTAGATTGTGGCTTTCTATTTCTCTCGTACTGAGAAGGGCCAAGCAACTAAGTAAGACCTAGCTGCAGTGGTATCAACCTTGGAAGCAGTGGTTGGAGCCTGAGTGAAACGGTAGTGAGCGAAAAACCTTAAGTAATTGGCGGCAGCATGTGTTTGAGTTATAGGCTTTAACCCCTGGGTATATTGATGGATGTCAAATAGAGTTCAGTGGTTTTTTTCATCAACGGGAGATTATTGGTTGTCAAATGGGGTATAGTTAGCAGAGTAGCCGCAGAGAAGGCATCGAAGCGAACACACACGCGAACAGGCAAGAGGCACCCCAAACGCGAGACACACCGACAGCTCACAGCACTAATCTGACTCACGCTCCCATGCCTCATGAATACGGAAAAGACGCCGATGGGGGTAAATGTCAATAACAATGCTAGTTACCGTCC
Source organism: Musa acuminata subsp. malaccensis (assembly GCF_000313855.2). Taxonomy (NCBI): domain Eukaryota; kingdom Viridiplantae; phylum Streptophyta; class Magnoliopsida; order Zingiberales; family Musaceae; genus Musa; species Musa acuminata. Next base: position 286,447 of record NW_008991535.1, read on the forward strand.
CACCAGAAATCTTGAGGGTAAGCTCATTAACAGTTGAAGGCGGAGGGCTGGAAGATGGATCAGCAGAAAGAGAGGGGCCGAGAAGTCGGAAAGCAGACAAGAATCAGTAGATGTATAAGTAAGGGATAGGCAATGCGAAATGGGCAGACGCAGACCCTTGATGTAAGCTTGTAGAGGCCAAGAGGCTTCACAAATATCCTCTGAAGAAGCAACAAGAGAGTCCAAGGTGATGTCGCACTCCTCGCAAACATCATGCCAGCTAAAGTGACCAAGCGTGGAGGAGCTCGAAAGACCCATCACAAACGGGCGCCACTGTCGATCGAAGCTATTGAGATGTTACCACTTGATAGAAGAATCATTTGAGTGCACAGCACGGAGATCTTGGGGTGGGGAGATTTCAAAGGAACGAAGACGAACTCCAAGAAAGAAAAGCATTCGTCCTTAAGGGAGGCGTCGCTAGAAGGTGAGCGGGCAGTGAAGACATTACCCGTATGTAGTTTGGCATTGAAGTGAGGTATGCTTCAGTAGCAAGAGGAGAAGTAGATGAGCAAGAGGTATAGTAAGGAGAAAGCAGCTGGGCTTGTTTCAAGAAGTAGGCGTAGAGGGCTAGTTGAAAGAAGTAGGCTTAGTGGTCTGGTCTAGTTGCATCTGTATTAGTAGTAGTAGTAGTATACGCTTGCCCTGTTATTGTTCTTGTTGTTGGCGAAAGAGTCGAAGGAAAGTCTATTGTTGTTGGCGAAAAGGATGCAGCAATTGGTGTCAAAAAGTATCGTCTCTCCGCTTTTAAGTGCTCGTTAAGCCTAGTTTAGAGGTCAATTCCTTATTCCCAGTTTAGAGGTCAATTCGGAGTAGCTTGCCTGATAGCAGTGGTTGAGTGGAAGTTACTTCAAACTTTAGGAAAGGAAATAAGAAATCAGTCATAGAAGTCATAGCGGCGGAAATAAGAAATCAGTCATATAAATAAGAAATCAGTCATAGAAGTCATATAAATCAGTCATAGCTAAATCCCAGTCATTCTATACGGACCGTGGCCTATTCCAATTAAGAAATCAGTCATATCAGTAATAGCTTCAGTCATATCAGTCATTGCTGTGGTCTTCCACTCTTATCTACAAGGGCCCTTATAGTCAGTTTTCTTCCACTCATGGATTCGAATTATATACTAGGATTCTCTCTCTCGTTGACACCTTGGGCGTTGGGCAATTAAATCAGTGTCATGAAATTGATGTTTTCAAACTCACTTAATAGGGTAAGCTGCCCGCTCCTAGTTTATGAGATCTAACTCTCCCTGAGCATCCCTTTCCTTCTCTAAAGAGGATTTTCAGTTTACCTACTCTGTAATAAGGTAACAACACGCTTATTTCTCTTCGCTCTCGTGAAATTACTGTTTTCGGCGGCTGTTGTTATGGAGTCCCGTGCCCTTAAGTAATTGGCAACCTGGCCTGGCCTGTACTTTCTTCTTTGTACCGGTAGTAAAGTTCTTGTTCGATAAGACCATTGTCTGCAACTTACTATAGGGGCCTCTCCTCTTGCAACTAATACTTCAGAAACTTCAACAAGAGCAGTAGCAGTGGAAGCCTGAGCGGTAGTGGGTTAGGTCTAACTATGCCTAGGATCGGTCTTGATAGTAGTAGTTGTAGCCTGGTTAGCACTTGTTAGGTTATTGCTGGCACTGGTTGAAGCCACCAAGACACTACTAATGTGGCGCTAAAGTTGTTATTCTTTGCTAACAAGCAACCACAGCATACCCTTGATTGATTTCCTTCCCGCCCCGCTTCTAAGCCAATACCCAAACTCTCCATTTCTTCCCGTCTCGTCCGGAGCAAGTCCTGTGTTCGGATGAAACAATGGATGAAACCTAGTAGTTAGTTGCTGGGCCCCTACTAAAGGATATCTTCTCTTTATTATAGGATTCAAGATAACAGAATCCACTCTCCCTCTCGCCCACTAAGATGTTAGGCTTAAATGAATTGATACTGCCGATAAGTATATTTCATAGGTCATTTGATCAGTGGTCTAGTCCAAGCATCAAAGTGAAGTAACAGAGCTCATTCACCCGAAACTATACTTGAAGACTCAACTAGCCAGGCAACTACTATAAAAGCATTAGTTAACTGCTTCTATGAGACCCAGCGAAATCCCCTTATTTGTATACGCTTGGCCTATTTACTACCCCGGACAGGTTCTCAATAGTCTAACTACCCCGGAAAGCTTCTATCTAGTCTAGGCGCCATCCCGAATTGCCCCTTTGGCGAGAAGCATAGGTCAGGCGCTAATGGCTTCTTCCAATAACACCCTCCTGCGTCTCCTCGATGGTCCGCAGCTTGGACAGTAAGTATGGTCGGCTCTTTACTAAGAAGAATAGGCGAATACCGGTGTCCTGTATTTTCTTTAATACCTTTGAGAAAGTAAGGTTAAGGCTTTTAGGCGAGGGCAGCGTCAGCTGCGATGCCTTTGATGCGAGGTATCTGACAGCAAGAACAGTGCTACCGGGATCAAGACTAACTTCTCCGGCTGATGATCTTGTTCCTACTCCCCTGAGTCGAGTCTCTTTCTTCTGAGAGTGGAATACCGATCCCCAGTTTCATCTGCAATTCCATTCTTACCATTCTTCAATTCAAACCATGTGCTCTGTGCTCTTAAGTTCGATTCAAATCTTGGTGTTCGAGTGGAATCCGTTTGTCGATGAGAATGGCCAGTTCCAGTTCTTTACCCCAAAGAATGCCATGCCCAGTTCCAGTTAGAGGAAGAGTTTCAGACCTGATTGAGAGTACTTTACTTAGTTAGCGGGCTGGGCTGTAAACCAAGATGGATCATCGGACAAGCGCAACTACTGTTTGACTAAGAAAATGGCTAATTATCTATCTTGCCTCCTATAATAAAGAAGAAGACCCCAACTCACTATGCTTTCAGAGTTTGTCCACTGTCTAACGAATAGAGGCATCCTTTACTAACGCAAACTAGGAGAACAGAACAAGTAGACTTCACTTTACTTCTATTAATTAACTGACATTAGAATTAGTTCTCTGATATGATATCTCTATTCTCATTTCTTTTCTTTTCTTCCAAATTGATTTATCCCATGCGATTCTTATTGTCTGCCGACCTCGACTCTGATCTTGCTCTTCTAACTCGCCTCTGATCCTAAACCCCTGGCTCTGTCTCTTTGAACTCAGTTAGTGCAGTGCTTCAGAAGCTAGTCCTGCTTTTTGTGTTCTTTATTAGTTGGTGACGAAGCGGGAAAGATGGAAGGGTGGCTTCACCAAGATAAGTACTCTATTTCTGGTATTCAAGCCTAAACCTCAAACTAAGTCAATAACTCCACTTTAAGACTTATACACAAGCAATACTAGCACCAACCGTACTTGAACCTGCTTGCTACAGTAGAACAAGAAATGGAGTGACCAACAGGAGCAGAGGTTTTATCGACCCGAACAAGATCAGGAACAGAACTCGACTTGAACAGTAAGAAAAGAATTGCACTCACCACTAACATAGAGATTAGTAACTAACTATAGCATGAAAGTCAATTACTCCTGTTCACGTACTATAAGTTAGCACCTGTATTCGCCTCTTCTTCTTAGTACGATCAAACTCTCCTTTAGTACGATCAAACTCTCCTTTCATTTGAACTCAAAGATACTGGACTTGCGTAAGCACACCGCTCGTCGACAACTCATGAACTTAGGGCGGCTTCAACGAACACATAGCATACAAGCAACGGGCAAGCAGCAGCATACAAATAGGCACAAAATGCACTCTAACAAGGGCTCGCTACCGCAGTACTTATAATATTCGATTCAGAAAGTGTAGAGTCGGTAGTGAGTGGTTAAAGAATCAACATTCTTATTCCTCTGTTCCCTTACTTCAATTCGATACCATGACCTGGTGCTCAAGAGATTCAAATAAGAGGTAGAGTTCCAGAAGCAACGGGAGCTCGGCTGCAACAAATAAAGGTGGAAGCTGCCCTAAGCCAAAGGAGAAGTCAAAGCAGTAGCTCTAGGTCGAGGCCTCTATAAGAAGTAGGTTCGGGTGCTGAAAGCCTATGTCTTTACTCCAAAGGGAAGCTATTCGAGACTCGTAGCCAACAGAAGCACCTATATTGACTTAAGTAAAACGGGCTGTAAACCATGATGTAGTTGGGCGTTAACTTGCCCATACTTATATTACTGTCTGCGAAGCTTACCTCTTACCAGCGCTAACTCCTTACTTGAGAACTGATCTAGCTTCATCTCTGATTGCCCCAACTCGCCCCTTATAGTACAGGGTTGTCTTTCTATCCTTTTGTTGTGGAAGAACCCTTTAGTCCCTGGCTTTGGATTCCATCTTACCTGGCTCCGGCTTCCTTACCAGCTCTTGCAACTGCAACTACCAATACTTATTTCTAATAAGAATACATGTTAGCCCTTAGCATCCCGAGTAGCTTGTCGGCTTGGCTCGTGGATATGGCTCTGCTCTATTAATGCCTTTGTAGTAGTGGATTGGGTGTTTTCGATTGAATAAGGTGATTCCGACGGTGTTCAGTAAACTCTCTTCTATATCTTTCTTCCGCTTGCCATTGATCGGCGAGGAAAGCTGTAATGGAACTTGCCCAAACTAAACCATAAGAACTGCTTGCTTACTTAATTTCATGAATCTCTCTCTTGAGTATTGCCAGACCAGCCCTATCGTTAACAGGAACCAGATTGAGAGTGCTCTCCTGTATACAACACCTCAGTTGTTGAGAAAAGAGATGATATAGTCGACTCTCCTCGCACGTCTGCAGATCCTTATTCTAAACGCAGTTATTACAATTCCTTCCCGCATTTGATTACCGAGTGCACCTGTTTTAGCCCCTCTGGCTCTCCCGTTCTTAGTAGTAGCCATACCCTCTTCTTAGTCTTATACTGGACCTGGAAACCCGGATTCTCTTTCTTCCCCAAGTCCTGTAATAGCTTACCTTGCAAGACCCGACAAAGACAGTTATTGCTCATCTACTTCTCAGTAGTCAACTAATACTTATTGAAACACTTCGTGGTAGTTGCTTGGCCCGATGAGTTTACCTCGGCTACAATAACTCTGCTCTTGCTCATCTATTATATATAACTGAATGAAGCTAATCTCACTACTTGCTCCCCGGGCTATGGCAACTATGGAAATGATCACTTTTCACAGGCTCCTGCCGCGCTTTAGCTCACTGACGCGTCACGTTAGTAGCTCAATAACTCCTGCCGCGCAACTGGCGTAGTTGCTTGGCCCGTTGCTTGGCCCTCTGATCTTGCTCTTAACCAACCCTAGTGCAACTCAAAAGGAAGAGACAAGCGACTACTAAACAAGCATAACAAGTAATCAAGTAAGAAATGAACTCCCCAATCAACGTAAGGGAATGGATATTACCATCCGCACCTAGACTAGTTGAATTCACTTACCCCTATTTGTACATCTTCACTCACTTACCGCAATTCTTCATCTAGTATACGCTTGGCCCAGCTTCTGTTATGAGGAAGTCCTTTTTCCGCCTTTTTCCGACCTCAACTCCCTTAGGAGCTTCTTTCTTCTGATCTCTACTCCTAACTTCGAGCAGCAAGACAATTAGTTGACGACTTGGATCTTAATAAAGCCTAAGATTCCCTTATTACCGATTTCTTTCTATACTCAGCACCTTTATCCCCAATCTTATGGGATTGGTTGTTCCTAAGTTGAGTAAGCTGTAGAGTCGAGGTTAGTTCGGGGTTAATACTTTACTTATTGGAGTGGAAAGCGAGGGCGCGTCGATAGTACTTCACTTTAAAAGGGCTGGGTGCTAGGAAGGCCATAATCAAGGTTAAGGTTAAGGGCCCTAAAAGAAGGCTTAATTCGAAACTCAAACCTATGGGAAACGACTCGAAGGTACAAAAAGCTTTCTCACTAACGCACCCGCTCCATCTGATTCTTTTTATTCTTCTTCTGAATGAGCTCCCTATGATAGAATCGGTAACTAACCAACTAGATCTAACCCTCGTACTCCCTCTCGACAACCAACCGAACTACTACTTCATTTAGTTCCTTAGGTATAAGGCTAAGAGCTAGTTTCGATGCAACTGAACCACTACGCCTACTGATGCAACAGGAGTAAACAAATACTTATTACACAGGACTACAATACTGGTTGGGGATTCCACTCCTCACTCTGTAAACTGCCAAGCTACTTACAGTTTCGTTCTTGTGAACAATAGTCTCTTTTACCCTGGCTTTAAGGCTTACTACTGACTAGCAGAGAATCCATAGTGGGAATCAGTGGGCTTCAAAGCTACTACCTAGCTCACCTCTTAGTCCTGGCTATAAGGCTTCGTTTCACTAGTTTGATTCTGTAATTCACTCCTCTCCTCTTGAAACTGCCAAGCTACTACTTAGTGCTTAGTTGGAGGCTTGTCTCCTTTATGACCAAGTCCTGTGTTCGTCGAGCCGAGCGCTTCCGCATTATTAATAAGTTGTGGGCACAGAAAGGTATAGCCCTTTTGCGTTGTTTAAACCATACTCCACTCATCTTATAGCCAATCTCTCATTTCAAACCCCAAGAAAACAGGATAATAGTAATAACAGCTACTAAATACGTTGCTTTTTGGCTCTTATACGCCATTTCCGCCTATAAAAGAAAGATATATAGGCTTACAAATCTCATAACGTGCAGATCAATTGAACTGATGCCACAGAGTCCTCCCTCTTGTTCCGAGTTAACCAGGACAGGAATATTTCGAGCACAGAGCCCCGTGAGCACTGAGGAAACCAAACCTCACGAACAAGTAGCGAAGGCCAAGCGTATACGAAAAAAGAAAAGAGCCAAGCCCACAAGCCGAAGAAAGCATAAGTTCAATTCTGACTTGCCAGTTTCCAGTTTGGTTCTTTATTTCCTGCCGGAGAGAGCACGCCGGTTAGTTATAGGCCTAAGCAAAGTGTTGTTTTATAGGCGGAATTCTAAGCTGGATTCGGGGCATGAAATGCTGGATTCTTGTTTCACATGGGATATACTTAAGCTATAATTCCCTCTTTCATACCTTATTGCTTACCTTCGAGATCTAAATTCCATTCGAACTTTCCAGAAGGAATACTAGGTGGGCGAGATCATTCGATTCTTAAAGATAAGAAGAAGGGCTCTTCCGCTGGAGAATCAGAAGGCACAGGATAAGGTACTCGCTTTGAAGCAGTGCTCAAACTCGCTAACGTTAGTGGTGCGTAAACAGGACAATCCGTAAGTATAGCTTTCTTAAGGCGCCCAGCCCAACTCAATAAACAAACTGGAATCGAATATACCAACCAGTTCCTTTTCTAGGATCAGACTCCGTTGAAAGATCAGAAGCCTGATAAGTAGCTCTGGATAATAAGAAGCAAACTTCGTTGAAAGATCAGAAGTTGCAAGGGTTTCGGTTGAAAGGGGAGTTGTTAAGTCGCCGAGATCAGAAGCTTTGTTGTATCTCGGAAAGGACTCTCAACATGGTGTGAAATCAGTATCAGGCCCAGGCCCAGACTAAGTGGCTGAAGGTAGAGTTGAGTAGGTTTCGTCAAGTTCAAGTAAGTAGCGCTTGTCGGATCAACTGTAATCTCTGTTCGATTGAAGTCAACAAGATGGGAAGCTTTAGAAAGATCAGGATCAGATGAACCATCAATACGTTAAGAAACCCGTTCTTGACCTTGCTTCTAGTCCCGATCTAGCAAAGTAGGAATTCAATCAGTGTAAAGTGTCGGTGCTTACCTGTAGCTCTTTGTCTACGAGAGAGGTTAAGTTCTTGTGGAATCCCTTGTTGAGTCTTAAGTTGACAAGTAGTGATCTGGTCCAGTTGCATCAGTAGCTCCGGTAGACTTAATGATCAGTAGCTCCGGTAGACTTAATGGATTCCACCAATTCTACTAGTCGTTGCAAGAACGGGAAGGAGAACTGTTAGGATCAGACAGATAAGTATAGGATCATTTGTTGACAGCCCAAACTAGTTGTATAGTAGTAAAGAGCCATAAGGTTCAGGTCATTGTCTCGCTTACGCTGGTTTAGTAGGATTGCCAGGAAAGCCTACTTGTTCAGGTAGCCAGTCTGTACTTTCTTCTTCAACTAACTAAAAGAGCAGCTCTAGTACAACTATAGTACAACTCTATCCTCCTCGGTACAGCTCTATACTCCCCCGGGTACAGGTTTTCCCTATTCTCTTCTTTCTTTGTAGAGGTAGTAGTCGCGGTAAAGCAAAGACATGACTGACAATTCCCATTCTGAAGTATACGCTTGTCGGCTTGTTCGGCTAACTCACTAGCATACCCAGAAACTAACAAAACTCTAAAGCTCACCACATATGACATGTTCTATGGCTCTGCTCTACCTGCTCACTGTTCCCAATCATCATTGCTTCTTGAATAGAGAATTAAGAACTATCACATTCTATTAAGAAATAATAACATAACACTGGTCACTCTCGGCTCTTAGCTCCTTATGCGCAAGTCCACCAAGCGACTACTCACTCTAAAACCAGAACACTCCACCCCGGTCTTTCACTCTCCCACCGCCTACTTCAATTCTTTAGTACACCGCTCTCTTTTCCTGTCCTGTGAGCTTACACACTAATTCTTTTATTTGACCTATGAGCCTTCCCATATCCCTTAGTTAAGTCTGCTTTTGAAGCCTATGAATCGAATCGTACTTGACTTTATCTTATTCTCCACAACCTAGCTATTAGGATCGAACCCACTATAACAGGCTTGCACAGGTTCTTTTCATTCTTTAGCGACCGCCCTCAAAGCTGTCCTTCCTTTCTTCAATTCCAATAGTCTCTTCAATTCCACTAGCTTAGTTTTCTCAATGAGAATTCTTTATTTAGAGCACGAGCACTAGGTCTATAAATGAGTAAGGATATGGGAACAGAGGATATGGGAACAGAGGATATGCGACCATCTTCCGAAGGGGAAACTTCCACTCATATATTGAGGGAAACTTCCACTAAGCTACTCTACTGGGTGCGGGGGCCGAGTCACTACTTTCTTTCTTTCCCGCTGCACCTCTACCTCTGACCTATCCGATACCTCTGTCAACTAAGTCTGATCTTGCTCCACTGATCTAATTGCTCCCCTCGGGCAACTAAGAAAGTTATTGCTCTGGTCTGGACTCTTTACTACTCTACTACACCTCTTGCTCTGTCAACTAATTCCTTAATTCCTACTTATGAGGTTGTCTCTGACTTTCCCACTCCTGAGTCAAATTCTAACTAGTCTAATTCTGACTTCTCTCGCCTACCCGAACTAACTCTATCTGACTTGCTAACCTCTATTTGAATGAAAACTGATAGGAAGCAGAAAGGGACTGCCGCTCTTTTCACTCGCTAAGGAATAAAACAAGGGATTCCACAAGCCAAGCAGCTGGCAAGGCAACTACACCTCTACCAATAACAGGAGCAGACCCGACAGCAGCTTACTTTAGAGCTAGAACTGGGATTCCACTATCACACACAAGAACTGGAACGGGAACTACTTGCTGAGTTATAAGACAAGCAACTGGCCAAGTTACTACTAGAATGGAGTTTTTTACCAGAATCATGTAATTGACTACCCAATGCACTAGCAATGTAGTATAGGGCCTAAGAGTTAAAGCGTGATAAGTAAGGGCAACTCCCTTTCCATACTTTCGAACAGGAGCTAGACCTGGCTTATAACCATTTACCTGATACGGAGGTAGTTCAATCCAATCCCGAGCCTAGTTATTGGTTGCTATCTTGTTAGCAGAGGAATCCGCTTTGAAGTCAGGAGCAGTAGAATGAAAACAAAGAAGTGTAGAGCGAGCACTGTTTTAGATGTAGCAAAGTAAACCTGTGAGCGGGTACTAGCAGACTAACTGGCCTTAGGGTCAGCGGGGTGAAAGCGCTGTTGGCATTAGTTGGAGCCCTGTCAGTTGTAGTGAGATTCTGGAAGTTGCTACTCGATTCCCAGTTGAGAGTTAAAGCCCCGTTGCCGCCCCCCCTTTTTTGTTAGAAGTTGGTATCAGCCTTTCCCTTAGTGGATGCATTCTTCATTTCTGACTCTAGAGTCCTGTCAGCGCTAGTGGATTTCTACATTTGTTGCTTCATTCTGCTGGTAGTGGTTTTCAGTCGGGTATGGTGCCCCCCGGTTTCGTATTCCAAGTTTCTAGTTCCAAAGTTGTAGGCTTTCAGCACCTTTGTTTTTAGTATCCATGTGACAAGTAGCAGCATAGGTCTTGCTATTACTAGTTGAAAAATGCCAGGCACTAGCATCATCTTAGCAGAACAGAAAGGTAGCAAGAATTCGATGGGGGGATAGGAGCCCTGTAACAGAATACGTACTTCATAGCTGGAAGGGCAGGTTAGGATGTAGCAAAGCTGGGTTCGAGGTTTGTAATGAGAGAGCGTGTGAAAGTCTCGTTCGTTGGGGTTCTTTCTATCAGTGGGTCTATCCTATATCCATTACTCAATGACTTAGAGCTATGCCCGGTATTCCTACTTCTGAGTTTGATTCTATGGTGACTGCCAACTCCTTAGATTGTATGTTCTACTACTTATGCTTAATCTATATGCGCTGGTCGTAACCGAATACTTCATTATAGTTTACATAAGAGGAATGTTTGAACAAGCAAATCCAGAAAGCAGAATGAAAGATAGCAGCATAAGAATGGCAGCGGGCAACCTCTAAGGAAGAACCGAACGTAAGTGTACAAGAATCAGCACTGAGCACAAGAGTTTACTCAGAAGTAGAAGAACGGAGCTAGAAGCGAAGAAATCACCTACTGTTCCCCAGCTCGAAAGTAGTAAACAAAGAATTACACGACTGTTCCCTAGCTCTAATCCTTATAGCAATCATGTCTACAAGAACACTGTATCGGCCCGGCCTTACGCTCCTCCCTTAGAATCCGTGGTGCAAACATCCTATAGGCTTAGGCTACCTGCCTGACATTCTGAAAGCGGAAGTAATGCCTTCAAGTCCAGTAGCTACTTATCTCAATCTGACTCTCCTGGGTACGGGTGAATTCTGCTAGGCCTAACTCTTATTAATGATTCTATTATCTTATAGTAGTAGTTGTAGCGTGCATTTTCTTGAAACAAATAAAACCCAGGCTCCCACTAGTGCTTCTAATGCTTACCTTGCAAACGAAGCCTGTAACCCTTCCCAGCTATCCTGGCACCTACGCGGCCCTTGATCTCATACTTTATCCACTGATACGGATCTTTGGGTGCTTGCCTACTAGCCTAAACCATCCAACACCATTGGAATGTGCTACTGCTCCATTAGATCAAATGAAACAAATCTTTCTTTGACTCTTGCTTTGCTGCCCATGAATCCTGTCTTTGATGTCCAATGTTCAGTCTTCCTTTGCTGTCCTTTAGCCTGGCTTTGTTAACCATGTGTCTACCTTGCCCCGCTTGCAACCTATAACTAGTGCCACTATGCGACCTTAACTAGGAACTAAGACTTGAGTTGTGGTGGGGCATAGGGATTAAGGACATAAACGTAAGTATACCGGTCCGTAGTGGATCCTTAGTAATTGTGTAGAAGGTGTGTAAAGGGAGAAGGTCGATGCACAAAAGAGTAGGTACCACAGAGAAAGGGAATCGAAACACTACCTAATAAATGAAACACATAATGAAGGATAAAGATACCGGTCTGTCTGGAACTATAAGACCATAGGATATATCGTATACGGAAGCTAAGAATGCAAGAAAGTAGTGTTTGTTGGGCGCCGTATCCTAATGGAACTCTACAAGGTGTTCTCTTGATCCACCATGCTGTGTACTCCCCTTTCAGAATTGAGTGTAGTTACCTGCATTGGGAATTCACCCCATTAGTATAAGAGCGGGCGCTGAGAGGACAGGGACGAACTCATCGGTAGAATAATTGCACCGGCACAAACAGCTACAAATATAGAAAATCACTGTGAAAAAAAGAAAAGAACTAGGGTTTTGAGACTGCTTTTTGCTCTAATTACTCTAGCGCAAATGGAATATAATAATAATATGATAAACCACATTCTAAATCTAAGTAGGGCCCCGAAAAGACTAGTTTGTTTGCGCCGGTGTCTCAGGTAAACCTCATTCTTATATGTAAACGGAATTCCTCCTAGACCTGTTGATGCTCGTACTTCCCCGGCCCACTCTACTAGATGTGTGTTTGTGTCTCGCCCGCTCCTCCACTAGGATTAGATGCGTTTGTGCCTCGGGTGGGTAGGTGTATCGCAAGGTAAAGAGTTTTTCCATGACAAAGTAGAGGTTGGGGATGCCAAATAAGAATGCAAAATCCCAAAACAAGGATAGAGTCGATGAATCGCGTGTTTGTTGGTAAGCAAGTCAGGATCCCCGGTTGGTTGGTTAATCACATGAGGAAGAATTGCACTCGCCAAGCACTAGCCAAACAGACAAGTAGAAATAAGGAACTCGATCCGATAGTCGCATAGTCCAGCAACACCCACATAGTTGTACAAAAAACCTACTCTTTAGTTCACTTGCTCTCAGGCCTTACTCGTTGAGATTGAGCCTCCCGTCCCGCTTCTTTCTCTTAGGCTTGCTACCTATCCAGTTTACTTATATTGATATATATGTATTGATATGAGAAAACCAATTCCAAATCTAAGTAATAACCAACAAACAAAGAAATAATGTAGACCGGTCAGTTGCTTGGCCAGTTAAGCTTGTAGTAGTGTCTTGGTGGATCTATGTTATAGTTTGGGTGCGCCCCTCCACGCTTGAAGTCCGCCTTGCCGCTTTAAGTATTACTTACCTAGGAACAACACTCCGCTACACTCTTTTCGGTAGGGAGCTACACCAGTCGATCTATTCTTGCATTTGCCTTTGTTTCTTACTTAGTTACTTGTCGGCTAACAGGACTGCTACTAGCGCTAACAAGGCTTTGAGCTGTTATTGATAAGAACTCGAGGGAATCCAAACACCACTAACAAGGATGAAATAAGTAAGTAAAGGGAGAGGTACCAGGCCGGAGGGAATGCAAACGAGTACTTCTCACACCTCAACTCAAAAGAGAGAATCAAACTAGCAACGAGCAGTCTTAACTCACTTGTTCGCCAGTCGAGAGTGGAGCTGGTAAGAGAAAGAATCAAACTAGTGAAACGAAGCCTTAAAGCCAGTATGATCTCCCGGTAGCTCAGGCTGATGCTTATGTGTTCAAGCCTGATACTGGTGCTTCCAAGGCTAATACCAGGGGCAGCTATTCCCGCATCTGATTGCCGATTGCTAGTTATAGAATGAAGCAAGGAAGTCACAGATAGTACTGGGATACCACCGATTGACCGAAGTCAGTAGTAAGCCCGAAGCTAGTAACTAGTGTTGAGTAAGCCCCTAGTCAGTTAGTGGGAGCCTTATTATAAGTAGTAACAGACCGAAAGGCAGAATGGAACGAGGAACCTGTTTCATCAGTAGCTCCGGTAGACTTAATGGAATTAGTTGCATCCCCAGTGGCATCTGTAATAGTAGCCATAGGTCAGAGCCCTAACTTGATTAGTTGCTATAGGTGTAGTAGAGTAGTTAAGAGCAATAACTTTCTTAGTTAACAGAGGAGAAGTGGATGAGCAATAACTGTAATAGTCGCCAGCAGGGTCTACAAGGTAAGCTGTTCAGTAAGAAGCATATGAATAGTCAAATTGCTGAGTTGAAGACCGCCCCTACTCTTTTGGACAGTCAACCCGGATTCTCTTTCTTACCAAACAGTAAACAACCCGGATTCTCTTTCTCACTACTCGGAAGGGAAGGTAGAAAACGACAGATATAAAGTAGGGTTAAGGCACAGGACTCGGTTATCCATACCAACAAAAAGAACTGTACAACTACTACCGGGCCCAAGCAACTAGGCAAACTGCTTCTATTCCTGCCTCCGATCCCAAAGGTGAACACTTTACTCTGCTCCGAAACTTACTAGAAAGGTGAAGTTGATACCTTCTTTTAAGATGAACTCCCCTTTCAATTCAAGTGCTTCTGCTCCTGTGAATTCCAGTAGTTAAGATAGAATTAAAGTCCAGAGCCCCAGAGTGAAAGTAGGAAATGGAAGGCCAAGCCTGCCAACCCAGGAGGCAAGACAGACTAACCCTAAGGAAGAGCAGACCCACGGATAAAGGAGTGAAAACATATTTTCAATAGAAACCATATATTAGCATAATCTCAATAGAAACCATATATTAGCATAAGTCAATCAAGTAGTAAGTAAAAGAATAAGATACAAAAGTAGTAGAATCAAAGTAAGCAAAGAAAGGCTAGCAATATCGAGAAGTTGAGTTTGAAAAGCAAGCAGCGCCAGACTATTAGTTAGTAGTCGCCTGGTGGATCGGTGTTCGGTGTTGAAGAATCAAGCAAGTGGATAAGTGCTGAGTTCCCAGTTCAAGTGGTAGTAGCTAAAGTCCCTGTTCCGAGTTTGATGTTGAATGAAAGTGGTAGTAGCTAAAGTAGAAGTTCCGGTTCACGCCTAAGCCCTATAAGCATTAGTTCCATTATTTGATATTAGTAGTTACAGCTTGAAAGCAAGTAAGTCAGGAGTTGTCGAATGAAAGAAAGGATAGTAAGAAGGAGAGTTAAGAGCGGAAGAGCCAAACTAAAGGCAAGGCAATAAGGAGAAAACGGAAGAGTAAGGCTTAGGGCAAGATAGTCAGACTACCCTCGTTGGTGGGAACTAAGAGAAAGTCATTTCATACAAAGAGTTGGGCCAGTAGTTCCTAGCAATCAAACATAGGAAATTCCAGTTACAAATAGAGAATGTGAGCAAGCAGTTTCAGAGTGAGATGACTTTTTCTATTATAACCAGTAGGAAGTGACTTTGATAGCGAAATTCAAATGAATGGACCAAGCAGGCGCCAAGTAACTACTAACGGACTAAACCCATAATGTTAGTTAGTTCGGTGCCCTTATGGAGTCCACCAAGCAACTACGTTCGAAACAGAAGAATGAGCCAAGCCAGGTATTCTAGTTCCCAGCAGCTGTCGTGTCTGTTCTAGTTTGTGGAGTTAGAGTTTCAGACCTTGAGTACTGCTCCTGTAAGAGTTAGAGTTTCATCCCTAGGTTCAAAGTAGAGTTCCAGTTCTAAAGTGAGCAGCAGTGATAGTTTCAGACCTTGAGTACTTGTTCTTGAACACAGCACTTGAAGTTCAGAAATCATAATTAGTTGACAGCCCAAACTTTTATACGAGTAGTCCAGAGCCCTAACTGTATTTGTTTAAAGAGTAGAGAGAGGCAAGATCCGAGGAGATATTATCTATTTGCTATGAAAAAAGCCGGGTAGGCATAGGATGGAGCTGGTAGGTGTAAGGCTTCAATGAGGTAGTTCCGGACTAAGACAACTGCTAGCAATCCTTTAGTATCAGTCCCATAAGCTACGCCACCGTTTCAGGCTGAGATGCATTGGTTCAAGGCTGGTTGCTAGTAATTGTATTCTTGTTGTTAGGTGTCTTAGCCCCAGTGTCATGCTAGCCCCTGAACAAAGGACTTGGTTACAACAGCCAAGCCCATTCGGGTTTCCTTAATAAGAAGAGATAGAATTATCATATCTTTTTCCCTACTATGTCTGTACTGAGTATGTAGACGGGAAAGATGTCGACTTTTCTATATTATTTGTGATTTGTGAAATTGATTCATCGGGCTATTCTCTGGTCAAGAGGGCAGGGCCGCTAGTCAATCACATGGCAAGCATCTTTTCTCTCTTAACTAGCACATAGCATCTTTGATCTTTACCAACTAACCTAACTCTGTAAACAAAGCAAACACAGATTCAAGTCAAACACCCGACCTAGTAAAGGAATGAAAACAAGCATACCCTAGCCCTACCAGAACTAGTATTTCGTACCTGAAATTACTATAAGGGCCCTAACAAGCTAGTAAGTCAACCTGCAACAAACAAGCAAGTCAGTTTACCACCACAACAAGTCAGTTTACCACCACAACAAGTCAGTCAACAACACTAGCATCAAAGCTAGCACTCGAGCAGGAACTGGGCAATTCTCTTTGAACTCCCAACTACAGTTGCTCACAAGAACTAAAGCACAAGAAATACACTTTCCAAACTAATCACCTGTAAGATAGGGGCATAAAAGGAATGATTTCGCATCAGGAGATGTTTGATGGCAAATGACCTATTCAATATACTAAAAGGCTGTAGAAGTTCATTTTAGACTATCAGATTTACCCTATTGCTATTCCAACTCTCCTCTCATCCCATCCCTCTGCTCTGGCTCTTGGAACTATGTCACTAACCACATCTGCTGTAAGAGGCGTAAGATTACTTCATTCTATAACGGGTGCTCGAGAATCCATTCCTTGGGTTGATGCAACTGTTTCCGAACCTCACTTTTGAACTGGACCTGGGCATTCTCTTTCTTACCTTGCTTTAAGGCTGCTACTCACCGGTCTCATTCTCTTTGTTAGTAGCTATAGTCTGTAACTCCCTTGTCTTAGCCCTGTTGTTACTGCTTTCAGGCTTAGCTTAGTTAGCTCCGTTCTCGCTTTAAGCCTTGGATTCACTGGTTTGGTTCTTTGATTCACTAGCTCAATTCTGTGACTGACTAGCTCCACTCTTTGTCTGACTGGTTGAAGCCTGTTTCTCACTCGTTGAAGTCACCAAGCAACTACTAATGACCAAGGCACGACTAATGTGCCGCGGTAGGAGCCTGTGTTAAACGGTAGCGAGTTAAATGGCACTGGGTTAAGGCTGTGACTCACCGCTCTCAGGCTTGCACTTCCCTGTTTCGTTCTTTGACTCCTTAGTTTGACTCTGAGGTAAGTTAGTTCCATTCTTGCATTCCAACTAGCTGACCTCTACTGTGACTACTGAGTTCCATCCCTTGTTTGATCTGTTTTCTTATATGAGTAAACAAAACGAACACTGTCAACAAAAGGAACACAGCTATGAATTCCCCCACTAGCGGTATTAGTATTGGTTAGGCGTGTCTCTCTTTCTGAAGTTGGACTATAAACCGAAAAACAACAAACCGATGGGCGTCGAAGGATTCCTGTACAGTAACCACCTTCTTCATGATGCGTTAGCAAATCGAGGCATTGACTGGTTGGTTGGAATATGGCAAAGTAAGCAATATGGCAAAGTAAACACTGTACTTCACTTATCTTATAAAATGGGTATTCCCTTTGATTTGAATAAAGTAAGATAGTTATGATCAACCGTCAACAACTTAGATAAGCGAGACCAGACCTTACCTACTGCTTCAAAGAAAGATCAGAGGGGCCAAGCGTATACGTTAGTTGCGCGGCAGGAGCGGTTCATAGCAAAGGCATTTTAGCTAATAGATCACCCGAACCACCCCTGTACTCTTTCTTGACCACCTCCACTTCTTTTGTTTTAGCACCCGACCTCGCCTCTTATAAGTGTTAACCCCGACCCGACCTTACTTCTATTCTCTAACAAATGATCCCAAGGCTTACTCCCTTTCTACTTAACCTCGTCTCTTGCTCATCTAACTCTGTAAACTAATACGGATGAAACTACTATACTACACCTCCGGCTTACAAGCACATAACAAGTAATCAATTCATTATAACTCGCTATTCCATAGTCCTATATTCTACTATTTCTTTGATACCAACCAGAATGAGGCTAATCTCCTATATTCCAATAGAATACCTCTGGCTCTGGCTCTGCTTCAAAGCCGATACCTGATCTATATCCTTTCTCCCATACCTCTTGCTACTAGCTAATCCCTCTCCTCTGGCTCCGGCTACTAATCTAACTCGACTCTAAGTTCAGAACAACTTCTAGCCTACCTCCCCTCCTGTTAACTAAGACTTTTCTTGCTCTGTACTCTTTACTACTCTACTGGTGCAACAGGACTGCTACTACTCTAACAAGAACAAGAGCTGGAACAGGAACTCTACTTTATGACTGGAACTGGGGATTCTACCGTTATAAGTAAGGGCAACAGGAACAGGGCTCTAATCTACCTATGGCAACTGCCAAGCGTATACTTGTAGCGGGGAATCATTACCTTAGGACTACTACCCTTACTTTCAGGCTTGAACGAGTCCGGTCATATTCCCCTTTGTCTTGTGTTGGCACTTCCCTAATTAGCACGTCCTACTCTCACTCAACTCAAAGCGCTTAGCCGGTTACTGCTCTATTCGGTTTATGAGGTTTTCTTTATTCCCCAATCAACCTTTGCTTACTTTGTTTTGAAACCATAGGTCGTAGGTTTAGAGATTAATTACCGGGTCCTCTGATCGTCCTGATACGAGAGATTCCACCGATGATAACATTTGATTGCTCAGGTGTGTGGCAAACATGTCCCCTGACAAATCACAGAAAAAGAAGGCTTCGCACCGAGAACGAGAATACCACCTCTGCCCTGGTAATTTATGCCCCGTCCTCGATTATAAGATGTGGTTTGCTTCACTTGACTGACTAACACATAATCCAATTAGCCAGAGGAGTTTAGGAGGCAGGCATGCGTCTAAATAAGATAAGATGGTATAAGAATTGACTCTTGGAAGGGCTTTGCGCCTTAGACGTGAAATGCGCATTGCTTGTTGATGGGAATAGTGCTTAACTCTTCATTGCTTGTTGATGGGAATAGTGCTTAACTCCTAACTTGAGAGTCATAGATGCCTATCGCTCTTCTCTTTGCAATAACCGCAGTCAGTTTGGGATAGGAATGAAGCCAATTTACCTTACAAGAAGATCAATAGGATTTGAGGAGAAAGATGTCGATTCAGAAGTCAAGTCGGAGGGCTACCTCTGAACGACTGAATTGTTTTACCGCGCTCTACTTTCTTTCGGGGATGATCAAGATGGCCAGTTCTTTCTTTTCTTCTTCGGACCCTCTTCTTTGGTCTAGGAAAGAAATAACACAGGAACCATCCCTTTGCTTTTGGTCTCGAAAACAAACCCTTCGTTAGGCAAGACAGATGGATTCTCTGCTTTTTATACCTGATGCGCTCTCTTTCTCCTAAAACGTCCTTCCCTTCCTTTAACTCTCTATGTCTGTAGGATGCTTGCCTTTTCGCAATCCATGTCCAGCACGGGGGATTCCCCTTTCTTTTGGGTCAGTAATAAAATCAGGTACCAACGAATTGGACCACCAAGAACCTGGGGATCGGGGGTCTACCTTAACCACCTACAGAAAGAGATAACAGTATTTTCTGAGTTGCTCAAATAGCTCCATCCCGAAGTCGGTATTTTCTAGGTCAAATACTCAATTCGCTACGGTCTATTTCTACTTGTGAGAAAGATCTTTTTCTATCTTTGACAGGAAATGGCATAGCTCCATTCAGTGGATGGGTCAGTTCGTGGGCTGGGTCTCAGTTGGGTTTCTAAAGTTCTTAGTTCTAAAAAATGGATTGTCTAGGTAGTTCTGAAATCTAATAGGTCTATAAATATAAATGAAAGAGGGCCAAGCAACGGGACAAACAACTAAGTAAGCCGGCCAAGCTACTACAGTTCACAGAGCCAGAGCCAGAGAGGGCAGGGAAACAGGCGTATACTAGACTAGCAACGGGACCAGACCACCAATAATCAGAATTCCACTCAAACAAGAACAGCCCCGAGCTGGCAACTATCATACCTCTCCTCAAGCGTATACTACTTCCAACCGATATCAGGTCTTCTTCTCCGCTCCTATAACTGAATTCAGATTGGAGCAATATGAGTTTTCTTTCGCTTAGGGCATCCATCCCAACTCAAGTCCTAGCCCAAGTCTCACTTTGCTATCAGCCAAGGAACTACTAATGTGTAGTGGCAGGAGCGTTTCATAGCAACCCTGTTTTCCCTAATAGCTAGGTCAAAAGTCATTCCTTTTTTGCGTTTTACCGTCTTTTTTGATAGCGAAGGTGTTTTGCCTCCTAAGGGATCGGATAGAAATGACAATTTGACGTTTTCCCGGGATTTTAGATAGCGAAGTCATTTCCGCTAATAGATGTCCAATTTCTCATGATCATTTCACGTTTTCCCGGGATTTTTCATAGCATTGGAGTTTTCCCAGCTAGAGCACCCATTGGGAATCCAAAGTTGGCGTTTTCCCGTCTTTTTTCGTTGCAAATAGAGAAATAGTATGGGATGGTACTTCACTTAGACTTCAACTCAGTATTCCACTGGCAGAACTTCTGCTGTTGGGCCTGGTGTTGGTTCTTTCAATCGAGTGTTAACGCCTACCTCGACTCAATGCTAAGTGAATTAGTTCTTGCCCACCTCGCCTTAAAGCCAAGTAAGTCTATTATACCTTAGCAACATTAGCTACCACCGATTGCCCTCAGTCAGGAGTTATAGAATGGGGAGCTAACTAAACTCAGAATCAAACTACTAGGGCAAAGACCGAAACCAGGTAGTCCAAGACTGACACAAAGCGGACTTGCTCATAACGAGTTATAATGCATTTATTTGCCTTCTATGTTTTTGTAGTAGTTACTTGGCCCTTGTTGGACCGGTAGGGCAGCTTCGAAGTCAGTAGTGAGAGTGTTTTTTTCTTGGTTCTATTCTTTGGGGCGTTATTGGAGTCTAAGAGGTGGTATGTCGATTCTTATAGTTAGTGGGGTTGTTCCCAGTTAGTAAGGTGAGTCCTGTTAGCAGTGGTTCTATTTGATATATCAGTGTCTTTTAGTTGACTAGTGGATTCCCAGTTATTGGTTTGCATCTTTATTAGCAGTGGAGCAAGCCAGTATTCCCAGCTTCATGATTTGCAGGAGTAGCAGCATTCTTACCTGATGGGAACTAGTTTGAGTTATCGTAGTAGAAGCACCAGTGCAATTCTTCTCAATAGTCGTTCGTTTCTTTATTCCTAGGTTTCTTCTGATTAGTAGTGGTTGTGGCCTTGCCCCTATTAGGGGAAGGTTTAGAAGCACAGGTTTGAGTTTGAAAGTAGGCAGGGACAGACTGCTTTGCTGTAAGTAAAAGTATTAGAAGCACTAACTTGAGTCTTAGTGGGTAGTGTTCGATTCCCTCTTTTGAGTTAAGTTATGAGGAGCACCGGCTGCATTCTTTTGTGTAGTATAGTGGTCTTCCCTTCCCGCCGAGGGGGTTAAGTCTTGTAAGTAGCAGCTCCATTCTTGTTAGTTGCAATTAAAGTAAGTAAGTAAGGCTACCATATTAGAAACTGTAGTGAAGCCTGTGTTCTGTGGTTAAGTCTCTTAGTGCGCTGAACCCTGTTCTTTAGTGAGTCGTTTCTTTCCTAGTTTAGGTGCTGAGTGCGATTCCCGAGTGCAATTCTTTCCAGTAGTGATTTAATCCTTTGACTTACCTGTTCAATTCATATGCTCTTGTTCTACTCTTGTACACTGGCGTTTCATTCCTTCCAGTAGTAGCTACATTCTTTCCATTAGTCGTTTAGTTCCTTTTTCGTAGGGGTATGGTTAGTGGGGCAGGTCTTATAAGCACTATTACAAGTCCGAGAAGCACTGGTTGATTTCCTTATTCTAAGAAGAACAATGTTTGGAAGCACTAATTCTGTTCTATTGGTACAGTGCTACAGAACAAAAGCTAGCAGTATAAATGTAGCTAACAGGCGTAGGGCTGATAAACCGGAGATATAAGACTGAGCCCGTTAAGTTTCAGAAAGAGAAGCAGGACAGTTAGAATCAAAGGCGGTGAAGCAAGACCCGAGGTTAGTAGTAAAGGCGGAAGTCAGTGTTTTGCGCCTATCCCTATATAGAGCGGTAAGAGAGATATTCCATTCCAGTAGTTGGCGATAAGGGAGAAAGATATGAATTGCCAGTTAGTAGGAGCAGGTCACTTTTCGAAATCCAATATGCATTTGTCGAACCAATAGGTACCTAACCTAATTCTGCCTATTTTCTTAGTTGACCCTGACCCCCTTATATACAAGTGAACAGGACTCGTTAATGACTGCTATACATACATATTAAGAAATTCATTAGGTAGTCATAGTTGCTTGTCGGATTATTCCCTCACTTCTGCTTCAGATACATCTGTTGCCTCAGATCTTGAAACTTATTGTTCTGTTGCAGATGATCTTGTAACTAAAGATTCAATAGTCTCCTTTCCAAGCACAGCATTAGCTTCAGCAGATGAGCATTCGGTTTCTTCAACTACTCCCGTCCCTTTAGCCTCCTCGTAATAACGCCCATTAATTAAGGGCACCAAAAACAGGACATAGAAAACAGGCTTCTTACAGTGAAACTGACTCTCTTCAATGGCATGAGGGAAGGATGAAACTGTTGGAAAGATCATATATAGGAAAAAGCAAAACACTTATAAGAATGCCTATGAATTAAAAGAATAAGTGCTTTAGAGAAATCAATAGAATTATTCATACGGAGCATGCGGATCAAAGTAGAATCGTACTATTACTTATCGTTTTTTGACCTTACTCCTTCTCTTGCTGTGGCTGAGACTATACTACTGCTATGAGGTCTTTCCTTAGTTTTCCTTCTTTCTCTGTTTTCTTACCGAGGTTGTAAGTTCAGTTACTTTATCCTTCCCTGTCTATTAGCTTATTGAGTTGAGGAAGAGACTTACTGACTGCCTTTCTTTATTTGTTTGTTTGTATTAGACTAACTCCCTATTTTTCCAAGAATCAGAGGGCTACGCTAAAGAGATTGCGGCATTCATTCACCCAGACTTGATAATGGAACCCTTGTCCTGCAAGCCCCTTAGCAGACTATAAAGAGAAAGTGGAGTAAACCCAAAAGACAAGAAAGAGTCAGCGCACCCCCGGACCTCTTGTTTGGTATCTTTCGAGACTCTCCCTCTTCCGAGGCTAGCCTCAAGAAAACCCCTCCCTCTCCTGTTGGTCGAGCTAGCCCCATCCTCTTAGCCATTTCTTCCTCTGTCAAAGATTAGCATTCATCTTGTCTTTGAATTATTCTCTTTCTTATCTTTATTGATTTCTGTGAATCATTCTCTTTCTTATCTTTATTGATTTTGATTATAGTATGATATGATCCAATGATTATAGTATGATATGATCCAATGATTACTTTATTGATTTTGATTATAGTATGATCCAATGATGATTCCTCCCGGTGTATGAAGGAAGATGATAATCCTTTGTTGAGTTGGAGTTAGGAGCTCTGCCTTGGTTCTTTTTTCTTGCTTGCCAACTTGATTCTGTCTTCTCATTGAGCTTAGTAGATACAACTCGTCTGGCACTTTCTGACCGGTCCGTTGGGCAAAGAGCACTTTTCACCCGGAACTCCCCTTTCAAGAGTAAGCCGAGGGGAACCTTCTTGATCTTAATCAAATACATTCCCTTCTCTTTCTTTATTGATTGATTTCTTTCTTAATACATTCCCTTCTCTTTCTTTATTGATTGATTTCCTAGTTTCTTTCATTATGGATTTCTATCCGAGTTTCTTTCTTTGAGTGGAACTCTCTTTCTCTTTTCTCACCCGCTTCTATCCTTTCCCTTTCTTTATGAAGGAAGCCCTTCTTCCCCGGAACAAAGGAATTTCCCATATCAGACAGGTCCCGAAAGCGCGTAGAGATTGACGGCTAACTGCAAAGAGAATCAAACCAATCCTGATGGCAATCCAATATAAGTTTACTGGCTTGAAAGAGTTAGCCTAAGGCCTTAAGAGAACTACTATTACTGATGCCCCGTTCGGCTAAGAGAAGGGTTCTAAGGTTAGGAAGATTGCCTGGATTCAGACAGATTTCTCTGGTAAATGCCACTGTTCATTGCCTTCCTATGTGCAAGCGCTCTTCTACTTCTCAAATCAAAGGGCCAAGCAACTAAAGGAGAGTGAATATGAGTTATAACCAAGTCCACCAAGCAGACTAGTAGGCAAGTAACTACTCCTAACATCTTTAGGGTCGAATACTTCACTTGTGATCCAACTTTAACATCAACATCCGATTCACTTACATTAGATAGATCTAGGTAACCAAGAAACTCCATTCTGTGGACCACACCTCGCATCAAAGCAAGGAAAGTATTATTTTGTTAAAGGGCCAAGCAACGGGTTAAGTCTCTAACTACATAGCTTCAGTCTGCAACTACATAGCATCAGACTTGGATTCACTAGCTCCCGAACACCCGGTTTCGTTCTCACTTTCTTACTTGTTAGCTCTATTCTGTTACTGACTTGTTGCATTCTTTGTCTTAGGAGTTTCTCATTCTGTAACTACCTAGGTCAATTCTGAGTCTTCTACTGGATGCGGAGTGGGAATGGGAGCCTTGTTTCCGGGGTTTAGTGAACGAGTCCTGTGTTCGTGGGAACTATATTCATTCTGTTACTACTTTGTTTCTTTCTTATATGTACACTAGTTTGATTCCGAAATTCCAACTAGCAACTACTCGGGATGAAGACTAGAAGTCAAACACCCGACCCGTAATCTTTTGTTTGAGCACCCGGCTTTATCATCTCTAACACCCAGCTACCTGGCAACCGAAACAATACTTTTCCACTGAGAAAACTCCTATACTAATGAGTTAAGTCACTGAACCCTCAAGATTATAGGAAGAAATGCATTCGTTGACAAGTTTCTTAGTTTCAATGAGTTTCCCTATCTACTGAGCTTCCCCGTTCAATAAATGAAATGCATTTGGAGTGTATACCCGATAATAGCTACTGCCGCGCAACTGACTACTAAGCTTGGCCCTTCCAGTCCTTTCTTACCCTCTTCCTCAAGTTCATAAAAAAGAGAAAATACCGATACTAATAGAATGGAAAAAGAAAGAACAGAAGAGAACTAATAGAACAAATAGAGAGAATACCACGAGAGCAGGCAATTGAGTCGACAACTCACACTCACAACTAGGAGCCAGGCAACTACTGTTCACAGAGCCAGAGCCATAGAGGGATATCTGGTCTGAAACTCCGAGTACATGGGCAAGTCCTGTGCTGTGTTCGCGGGTCATAGGGGTTTCATTCTTATACTTACTGGTTTCGTTCTTAATATCAGGTTTCTGGTCATAGGTCTAATTCTAAGATTGACTTGTTTGATTCTTTCACTACTGAGTTCAATTACTAGATTGGAAGCCTCAGCTACTTATTATATCTGCTCTGAACTTCTGAACTTCAAGTCTGGTTTCGGGTGTTGAAGTGGTTACTCACCTGCAACATAAGTTTGGCAACCCTGGGTTCATTCCACTTTCCACTGGACGAAGGTAAGAAAGAGAGGACATCAAGGCTAGATTCTCGTATGCTAAAGATAGTTTGATTCGTGCCTTCCATTGCCCAACACACACCTATTTGGATTCGCTTGAGAAGAGCGCATTCTTTGGATGCTAAGGGCGGGCCTGGCCCGGGTTAACTAAACGATCTTCTCTGTTTATGCTTCAGCGAATCGACTTCTTCTCGATGACCACTTGAGTCAGATTCATGTGCAGCCTTTCTCTTTTGTTTATTATTCTAGAATATAAGATGATAAGATGCATACCCCTTCCTCATTAACTATGTAACTTCCTTTAGTTTAGCAGCGGTAGCATTCAAAGCGGATTCTTGTACACAAGACAGAGAGAGGAATTTGAACCCTATTAACAGAGAGGAAATGCACCCTATTAATAAAGGTCTATATAAGGTCGGGCAACTAAGGCAGAGAGAGGCTACTTTATAACAACCATGTTAGCAACTGAGCACCTTGATTTTCGTCTTTCAAACCTTATGATAGAATAGAATTGCTAAATCCAACTACGAGTATCCACCTTTGCTAAATGAAACTACGAGTATCCACCCACCTTCTTCCTTAGCCGGTATCCTACGATCTCTTGACTAAGTCATTTCACACGTTGCATTGCACTGAGAACATGGGCCCGGTCGGCTATTAATAAAGCTAGGCGAGGCCGAACATCGGATTCTGAACCTGAAAACGGAAGCTTGCCTTGGTAACCTTTGCACAGTTTGCTTTTCCCCTTGGACAGATAGCGTTGGGAAGGAGAGAAGGAATTTGTACCAGAGAGGGGCTCCTATCTATAAATCTATAAATACAGGGCAGACGCGCACTGATAGGCCAGCTCGCCTTCCTTCCTCCACCGACTGGAGACCAGATTGCTACCATATAAAGGAATGACTATAGGCACGGAACTTTCTTTTTACCAGATTCTTTCTTTGCCCCTTGTACTTGCCTGCCCGGCTAGCTCCTAGGTTCAGTCCGATCCGAAGCCAGATGCAAGTTTTGATTTAGCAATATCCTTTGCTCGGTTCATGACGCTATCCAAGTCAAGCCAGATTGTATGGT
This sequence comes from Musa acuminata subsp. malaccensis, assembly GCF_000313855.2. Taxonomy (NCBI): domain Eukaryota; kingdom Viridiplantae; phylum Streptophyta; class Magnoliopsida; order Zingiberales; family Musaceae; genus Musa; species Musa acuminata. The sequence goes on from NW_008991535.1 coordinate 312,514, forward strand.
TCCAGAAGAGAGAATCCGCTTCGATCATCAACGACTACAACATTTTTAGAGCTAGTGTCTCGGGTCATCGTTTCGCTTTACCGGGTACCCCAAAAGAAAAGAGTTGTGTTAGCTCTTGGGAAAGACATTTTAGTCAAAGGCCGGATAGCCTTGCTCTTTAGTTGATGGGAAAAACCCGGGCCGGCAAAAAGCGTAGACTTCCATGAGGAACCCACCTTAGCCACCTACCATCAGACAGATAAGAAAGAGACAGGTACGAGTCCAGCAAAACCAGGATCGGAACTTCGCAAGCCCTCTTCAATGGCGCTCATCAAAGTATGATTCCTGCTCCATTCCCCTTTGCACTCGATTGAGAACCTTTTGAATGAGAAACTCAATCCATCAATGTGGGGTGGGGTTCATCATCATTTCTTAAGCAAAAACGGCAGGGCAGGAGCTTTCTTCTAGATCTCATTCACACGTGAGAGTCAATGGGTTGGTTTTCGCTCGCCAAGCAATTACTAGTGTATAGCGTTAGAACCAGTAGTCAGCCTTGTTCTCGGTAGGCTTTCAGCACCTTATTTCAAGTTCAAGTCTCATCCGCAGTAGCTGGTTCTCACCTAGGTTCTAGCAAGTTTCATTAGGCGCTGTACCATTCCTTATTGCAGGACACAGTATTTCATTCAGTAGTCGCAGCCTTTTCATTAGTAGTTTCAGAGTCAAGGTTAGCAGTGGTAGTGTTGGAGTGAGTTATTGTAGAGGAAGAAGAAGATGGGAACGCAAGTAAGGAAGTTAGGAAATAGGTTCGTTCTTTGACTTATTCATTTATACAAGCTATGGTGCCTAGTTAGGGTAGTGGTCGACCGCTGCTTATGACACTCAGCTGATATAGAAACCTTGCTTTCCAACTGACACTACTTAACTAAAGTCTTCCTTTACAGCTTCTCATGGCGCTCCCTATAATAAAGAAAGACACTAATACTTATTAGAATGAAAAGAGGAGGTCCTAAAGAAGGATCTAGATCTGATCGAGTTCGCCTCCTAATACAAATCTAATGGGTGTTGACGCCCTGAAGTCTGGTTTGCGAGGTTAACTCGGGTACTCGGGTCTCTAGGGCCTACTTTGCCGGTTCTAAAGCCCCTAGGGGACAAGCGCTATTACCTATACATCTATTCTTTAACACTGGGGGTACGATCCTTACTCTACTGACGGGAATACAAATACCACTATGCTACTATAAGGCACCCAACTACGACTAGCAAGAACAAAACTCGGAGCTAAGAGACAAGCAACAGGAAACTAATAATGGAACTGGTGCATACGAGACCCTAACGAATTACTCTTGACTTGAAACCTACTAAGACGCCTATGCAGTAGATCTTTCCTAGCTAGAAAACTCAAACCGATGTTAACAAGGCTATAGCTCTTACACTGGGAACAACCCGACCACTATTGGATTGAAAACCCTATCCATTAGAATGGAACCTGGGCATGTGAGAATGGAACTACTTCTAATAGGATTTGAGCTACAACTTTCAATACCTTAACTTTGAACTGGGAATTGCACCACTGCTACCAAGACTTACTTCATTACATAGGGGCTCCGGCTTTAACTACTGATTAACTAGCCTGTCTCTCCTTTGTTTTCATTCCGTAACTACAGGATTTTTCTCTTTGTTCTTAAACAGGAACCGCTGCTAACGGGGCTCTCGATCCACTCCCCTATTCCTACTTCCTTGACTTTCAGTCCAACTCCCCTTGCTCTAAAACGGAAATGACTTATTTGTTTTCTTTGCCTCGCCCTTAGGTCTGCCGCTACTGTATTTCATTCCACTGCTCCTTGCTTGAAGTCTCTCTAGGCACACAATTCGCCTGTCCTTGAATTCACTATCATCTGATAAGACTTAGCTACTGTACGATTCAATTAGGCTTAGAAGTAGAGTTCAATTAGGATGAAAGGTAGTCAATGGGGCTACTCAAAAATAGGAATAAGAATCTAGGTGCGTACGATCCAGTGCATACAGGGATGGAGTAACTACCAATAAGGCTGTAAACTCGGCACACTCGGGCTTAACTAACTAATAAGCAGAATCCGGCTACAGCTTCTTTAAACTCGGGCTTTGGCTCCTGCTTCTAAGGCTCTAAACAACTACAGAAGAGAATGAAAACACTGTAAACAAGATCGAAACCGCTGCTAACAAGGATGCCCTGACTGACTTCTATTTTAGCTACCCTTGCTTTCGTTCTGTAACTAATAGCTCTGGGCCTTACTTGCTCCCTCGCTTCTGAAATGGAGTATATACCTTACCTATACTGGAGTTGATTGATACCCGCCTAAGGCTACACTAATACTAATATAATAATGAAACCACTAAACAGGAACGGAACCACTACGCTACTAATAAGAGTAAGAGAACAACTATAACACAAGAAGTTAACTCATAAGAAAACTACTGTATAAAGAAAACAACTCATAAGTAGGTGCTGAAAGCCTAGTGCTTCTAAGAACCAAACGAGGGATAATTAACTCAACTACTGCTGATAGGACTTGCTATCCGTGTTTTCACTCTGTTACTACTTACTCTGATTGTTCCAATCCAAAACACATCACTCGGTAATAACTTGAAACTCAAAATAAGGAATTGCACTCTGGGTAATAACTTGAAACTGTATTTCCGTTATATAAATCTCTGCGCTCTACTCGCCATTCTTACTGCCCTTTCTCTGATTCTTTGATGTGAGCTATAAGGCTAATAGCAGGCCCCAAGTAAGCATACTTATTACTGAAATAATGCATTTCAACTAGAAGTCTGTCACTACCAACTCCAAAGCTAACATGCCTAACAACCTTACTACTGAACACTCGGATTATTTGAAAACATGGGTCTGGGCCCTTGCTTTGACTAGGGCGGAATTCCACTCAGTAGCAGTCCACTCAGTAGTAGTCCACCAAGTAGTAGTCCACAATTACTTGACTAGCCACCAAGCCTTACTTATTAGTTAATTGAACTCGACCCACTAGTAAAGCCCCATTGCCTCACCCTTAAGTCCGAAACTCCCTGCCAGAAGTCCGTTATTGACACTATCCACTATCAGGATTACTTGCCTCGATCTCCTTCTAACCATCTTGCAACTAATTCTTTCACTAAGGGGAAAGGAACGAAAACACTGCTAACAAGGATGCCCCTTACTTCTTTCCCATCTACTTAGTCTGTCTGCCTTTCCCGCCTTCTACTTACTCCTTTGAAACTTGGATTTCACCTTTCAGTATTGATTTCCTGTCTGAGAGAACTAGGTTAGTTAGAGGCTACAGCAAAGTGTAAGTGGATAGATACTGTGCCAGGCCGGGCTAAGGATATCTGTCCGCAGATACTAATACGGGTGGCAGCCTCAAGGATTTCACTCGGTAATAAAAGAATGAATAGCGTTGTATAGGAGCGATAGATCTGAACTAAACTCCGTAGTTGTAGGCTTTCAGCACCTGACTTTCTATAATGTCTGAGAGGGGCTTACTTCCCCGGCTATAAAATACTCCGTATTAGAAATACACCTGCGCTAACAAGGCTGTAGCTACTATTTCGAATGCTTAACTAAGAACTGGAGCGTGCTTTCCTGGCTATCGGCCTGTTGCTTCCACTAACAACTATGACCATTATTATGGAATCTAACTCAATAGCATAGGAATGAGTGGGCATATCCTGGAATTTACCTAAGTTGCGGGCAACAACTCTAAACTAGGAAATCATTGTAGGGAATCTCAGAATGGAACTCTATATGCGGAATGAACTCAACATCTTACTCGGTCTCTGTGCTTTTCAACTTTCACTCATGACAGTTCGCTTACCCCTCTGAACTATATTATTCTTATGCTCCTCTCCCACTCTTCAATTACTAGAAATCCGAATTGAACTCGATGCACTGATCCTATGCTTTCACCGGGACGACTCGCGTCCCCACTCTTATGTTGAAGCCTGTCTCCCCTCGCTTAACTCTGTAGTTCACTTTTCTTAATCTATCTATCCTGGATTTAATGCTCTAACTACTGATTGGAAGGATGCCCTACCTTATCTTTCTTCTAAATATCCTGGGTGTCGGCCTTATATCTCTTTTCATTAGAATTGAACCGCTGACAACAAGACTGACTTGACTTCACTAGTAACCGAGCCTTACTACTTAGCTTTCAAACTAACCTCTCCTACTTATTCGAATGAAATCGCTGCTAACGGGCCTTACTCACTAGTAGTTAAAACCCTACTGCTTTCTTTCATTACTTATTACTTAGTATCTCGCTCTTGTCTTTGATTCTGACTTGACTGTCTACTAGGCTGACTTTCCTTACTTCTGTTCTTTAACGCTGCCCCCCAAGCTCGATCTCATCCGTCAATTACCATAGACCCTTGCTTTTCTTCTTGTATTACTGATATGGGTCCTTACTTATCTGCTTGAATCTTATATTACTACTCAAAAGAATTGGACTAGCGCTCCTCAGACTGAAACAGGAGCATACACGATTAGACGCGACTATATAGAAACTAACAGCTCTCCCCCGTTCTACTGGAATCCAACCAATGACAATAAGAAATGAGCGACTTACCTTTTCTTCTTTTCACACCTACAACATACTTTAGATCAGTAGTTTTCTACCTGAATTCTTCTCCTATCCCTCGTGCTATAGCCAAGACACTAGTAACAAGACCAATACTTGTCAACTGAAGACTCAACTATGGATGGAAGGAGCCTAGACTCAACTCTCACCCATACGCAGCACCATTGGATCTGAAGTCAACAAATCATTCCAATAAGAATGAAACAATAACCGAACAGACAAGCTTAGTAGTTAGTTGCGCGGTTCCTGGTTGCTGGGCCCTTATTCTTATTTTGATAATTGACTGGATTTTCTTCCACCGATGATCCGGATCTGTCAACTGCTTAGGCTTGAGCCTATTCTTCTATTCTTATTGATGAAACTCTACTTTCCACGAGAGAACCTGTCCTGTCCGAAACAAGTGGTTAAAGAAATCAACCCTTCTTAATTGACTCTAGTAGTAGCACTGGTAGCAGACTTTAGCCCGGTAGTAGTAGCACTGGTAGCAGACTTCACTTTATGAGTTTCCCGAGGTGGAGGAGAAAGAGAAGGATCCGAGGCAGGGACAGGGCATCCAAGTTATTGGAATTACCTGTTTGTTTCTTCTATCTTCTACAAGTTATTAGAATGACCTGTTTGTTTCTTCTATCTTCTTATATAAGAGGAAACTTACTGTGTAGGCTTCGACCGCGGGCATCTAAACTCACTCGTATACTCAGCACCGGCATATTCCACTCTTTCACTTAGGACAGCTGACCCACTTCTTATATTTCTTGCGCCTGCTCCGAGATACTATACTGGCACTGCTTCTTATCGAGTAGACTCACTACTTCCAGCTTCTTCTCCTTTATTAGCGTTAGTAAGAAATAGGTTCAATGACCGGAAATGGGGCTTTCATGCCTTTACCTCAAACACTTTAGTAAGGAGTCAGTTTAAGCAAAAGGTAAGCTATGCTATGGTCGGTGACCAATATCTCTATCAACCCTGGCACCCGGAGACTTCTTCTGTAAACTCATCAAGTTATGGCTCTGGCTCTTTCTCCTATATCCGGATGTATTAACTCCTATTCCTCAAAACTCCTAACTCAGGATGTAGTTAGTATATAATACCTTTACTGGCTTTGATACCGAAGCTGGAGAAGGAATAAGGAACCAAAGGAAGGCTTTGATACATAAGCTGGAGAAGTCCACCTGTTTTCATTCACATATAGGTTAGCAAAGGAACCCTCTTTTCCTTGGTCAACTACTACTTCTTGAAACAAGCTGCTTTCTAAATCTACCTATGGCTAATATACCTATCCTGAGGCTACTTAGGGAAATTCTGAGTCATAGAATTGGTAATATGAATTCAAGGGGCGGCCAAGTCACGTATACAACCACATAGCAACACATAAATATGTTCTAACTCGGATGAGCAAGTCCTAATCTAGAGCGGCAGCAAATAACTAGTTATAGCGGATTACCAAGTCCTGTTTTCGTTCCTGTGTTCGGTGTCGCGGAGGAGCTTTAAACGGTCTTCGTAGATGTCTTCGTTGCAGCAAGTCTAGACTTTTCCATGGCCCTAGCTGGAGGAATTAGATATAGAACCCTGTAGTCTTCTTTAAAGGTAAGGGACTGAAGGAAGTTACGGGTGAAGTCACGAACGCTATAACAATGGATAAGGGGCTTGCTCTAAACTCCAAAGGGTATTAAAGCTTTGTCAGTGAACAAAGCAGTGATTCGACGATCAGTAGGTGTACCGCGGTGGTTTCTCTCTTTTTGTCCTCGATGAAGGGATAAGGTCCAGCTTTACTTATTCCACTTTCTTTAGGAATGAAATAAGCATCTGTTGATGCGAAAGAAAAAGTCGACGCCTTTATTTAGCATTGTCAGAAGGGAAGTGAGCCTTTTCCTAAAGCGTAGGCCCGCAGATGACTGAACAACCTTCCCTTTCTTGCATCTCGGACTCAGAGGGCTTTCTTTTGTCGGCTAGTGTTATATATTGATTAAGGTGCGAAAACGATTCCTCGCAAACAAACAAAAAAGTATTGATTTGATTTGTCTAATCCTTCCTGCGTTTAGGGCTTGTTTTACGTCCTACAACATAATTCGATGCCATCCTCCTCTACTATTATCCCGAAGGAGAGAAAGCCTACCATCTAAAGCAAAGAGAATCCTCTAAACCGTGACTCCAAGCAGACCTCGACTAAGCTGTACCGCATGTGGCAATCCAATCCAAATCCATAGAATGCCAGTAAAAACAAACAACACACCCTATTTGTATTAGCGTGAAAAGGGGTTTGTTTATTACGGTCGACCACTACTCTATTTATAGTTTACAGTTCCATTGAGCAGTTAAGCGCTTATGGGGTTCCGCAGTCCGATACCTTTCCATTTAGCCACCTCATGCGCCAAAGTCGGTTGGTCTATCCTCAACTTACAATAAGGGCCGGCACTCGTTAAAGCAGTCAGAGTCTAAGCGGACGGCATAGAGCCAATACTCTCTTTTTTGTCATTTGACATCCCGTACTAAAAGAAAAGCATAATAATGATATGCTGGGATTCCAGTTTCATAGATCTTTTCTTTTCCCCATCTCTTAGAACAATCTGGTTTTCATTTACAATGCCAAATGGAAGTCAAACGGATTTTTCTTCCTAAAACTGGTGTGTATAGAGGAAATTGTAGGTAGGAAGGACAGGCTTTATGGGGGTTTTCAGTCTGAAGGAATCCTATCTGGATAAAGACTGTCCATGGATTGGATTCTCCTAGTGGATTTGGACTAGAAAAGGCACCCTAGAGAAAAGCGGGGGTTGAGAAAAGTGGGAGAGCTAGTTTGAAAGCAGAGAGATTTTATTGTGACCATAAGTATGACTCTAAGTCCCGTACTGTGGTACATCGTACCTATGAGTTTCAGAATAAGGCAGTAAGACCTATAGCCAGTAAGGTAAGCCCAAGATCTAGTAATAGTAGACTTCCCCGGATAGTAGACTTCGGGAGGCAAACTATAGACTTAAAGGAGCAAGCAGGAATCCGTATCAGTAGCTAAAGAACCCAAGTAGATATGTGAGTTTGAAATCGACGTAGTTGTAGGACTTATAGTTAAGAGCGCCAGGCTATGACAAAGAAGTGGTGGGCTCATGCGGTGGAGTAAGGATCGAAGCAAGGGGATAGCGGTTGAGGCATAGGAAATAAAGACGGAGTTCCTAGCTAGGTTCTTCTCACTAGTAGGTTGATTCCCGAGTTCGACTCTTTGTATTAGTCGTTTGGTTCTTACTTCAGAGCAGCTGTCCAGTTGGGTAGTAGTTCATTCCCAGTTAGTTAAGTAAGCTTTAAGCATTTGCCTACAGCCATCTAAAGCAGCCCTTGCTTCAAGCTTTTAAGCCGGTACCGCCCTACTGCTATTATGTTATTTCAACCTACGCTCCACAAACAACTAGCCTGCCTTTTTCTCCTATGAAACTGAAAATACTACCAGTGAGCCTGCCTCCTAAACAGTGATATGCTACCAACGAGAATTGAGCTAGAAGAATAGTACGTACGGGCGAGAAGGGGACTGAGACGTCGCCCAAGAAATAATAATGAAATGTCAGAAAGTCAGAAAACCTACCTAGTGGAGGTACACCTCGGCTAAGTCAACAAATACAAATACTAATATATACCAATATAAGACTCGAAAAACCACTTAATCAGAACAAAAACAGAGCTAAAGAACTTTATTCATCAATAGGAAATCAAATACTACCTACGAGCCCAACACTCCTTGACCTAAATCTGACTTAATGACATCTAAATCTGGTTTTCGAGTTAATGTACAGTAATGCGGACTTGAATGATTTAATCCCTTGCTTTGAAACTGCATCCCCACTAGCATACCCTCAAACAGGACATAGAGTCACTAAGTTACCTGAGAAACTGGAAGAATCGTTTGGCACCTACGCAGCCCTTATCCAGCTATGAACTTGAAACTGAAAACTCCAACTTGAAGAATCGTTTGGCACCCGTAAATTACCCATCGCTCAATTACCCATCGCTGCTGACGCTGCCCTTGCTTTGTCGGGCGGAACTCACTCTCAGGTCTATCGGGCTTACTTTCCAACTTAGTTGTTAGTTACGGAGAAAACAGCTACTGCAGCCTATGATCCTCACTTGCATGTTACAAACTCAAACTAGCGCTAGTTAGACTATCTTTACTCACTTCTATTCTCAGTATTGTTATTTTCAAACCGGACTCGGATCCTTTAAACAATACCGACATGATACCCTACCTAGTTTGGCTAACAAGTAACAACTTTTGTGAGCGTTAGTAAGGGGCAACTGATCCAGCTCCATCTGCTGACTTTGGCGCTGACACTGATACGAAAACGGATCTTGCTCGCTCCTGCTTCCACTATGGATTCTTAAAGAGGAGCTTATGTAACTACTCCACTATAATATGGAACGGCATTTCACCATCTAATTGCCCCAACAAACGCTTCATCCATCTTTCGAGCTTCGAGTCAACCAGTCATTTCATCTTTCTCTTAAACCAGAAAACAATGGACTCCCCTTTCGCACTAAACTATACTTCCCGCTTCAGATACAGATCCCGATCTTTCCTCAACAGATTTCATTGTCCTTGCAAGGGAAGGGCCAAATCCCAGAATTTCATTAAACAGACATTATTTATATATAAGTAGTTTGTAACCAAATAGATGGGTCAGGTTGTTTCTACTCAACTTCCGCACTAAGATATCGGGCGAAAATCATTTCAATAGCTTTCGATCCACCCGTTACGCAAGGGAACCAGTATCTGTATTGCCTGAAGTCAGTTCAGTTCGACTAGTTATAGTTTTCTCCGTGTTTTGTCTCCGAGAGAACATGCTGTGTAATATACTGCAGTTGGCGATGAGAATGAAGCTGCGGTGTCAAAGTCAGCGGTAAGCGAAGGAAGCAGAGAGTATTAGCCCCGAGCCCGAGCTCACGTGAGATGGATGATAGCTTTTTCTTTCCGTTTAGCAGTGCGCAGTAAAGTCCAGAGAGTTTTTCGCTATAATATGAGGGCAACTAGGAATTCCATCTTTCGAGCACATATGATAGATTCGAGTAAACTACGGGCTTACCTTTTGCTTCAAAACAACAGGGCGCGCATTTCGTTATTGTTGCAGGGGTGGGCATTAGTCTCGGTGCAGTCTTAGGTGACTTCTATCTATATGTTGTGGTATTTCTAGTTTCGCAGTGTTGTTACTCAATACTAGAATAGGTAGGTTTACTTTATTCCATTATTGAGAGAAAGCCAAGGAGAGTGGGAAAGCCCCAAGCATATACGATACAGAAGTTCAAAGAGCTCCCGACAGAGAGTATCAACCTTCTTAGACAAGGAGCTACAGTGGGACAATCTGCTAACCTAGACTTTATAAGCGAACCATTCAAGTACATTTTACACCTTGTGAACTTCTACTAAACTCTAAGCTCGCAAAGAAAGATTCTGAAGTGGAGTTATGAGTTTTGAGTTCTTGTATATAATGGAAAAGTCAAGACACTGAACTACTGAATAGAATCTAGTGCACCACCGCTTTTGGCAAGCAATAAGTTAAGTACCATCCATCCATAGGGCTCGGCTCTTTATAGTTCTGCAGAAATAATCGAATAGCAGCTCTGCAGGGCGCTAAAGTCGAGTGGGAGCAGCTGGGCGCTAAAGTCGAGTTAAGCGAGTCAGAGAGTCAATTGTGTTTTTACCCCATTCTATATATGTATTGAAAGAATACCTTCTTTCTAGTTTGATTTCGGCGAGAGATTCCATTAATGATTTGTTTACTCAAGCAAGAATCGAGAGATTCCATTCCAGTCCTGTTTTCTCCTGCGGAAAGACTCTCTGTGACGTGTGGGAATTATCAATATGGGTTTACAGTCCTAAGTAGTGATCCAAGCAAACCTTTAGTCTCGGTTAAGCCCATAACCGACTCTCTCGTATTCAATGAAAGGAATAGCTGCTAGCTGGGCGATGAATAAGATGGGAGAAGAAGGTGTTGGTCAAGTCTAAAAGGTCAGGGGTAATGTGTTAGCTGCAAATGACTATACGGCCAGGCTCAAAGGTCAAAGTCGAGCTATGTGTTCGTAGCGAATGACTATACGGCCGGGCTTGAGGGAAGTGAGTTTACAATTTCTATCCCTATCCATATATGAGATGCGTGAGATGAAATGCATTTTCTTTGTTTTCCTCTCTCTGCGTGAGATTCCATTAATGATTTGTTGCGCGGTCAGTGAGCAGCTTTATTACCTTCCCTCTGCTTTGCGTGCTTAGCCTTACCATCCCATCCCTTTGCTTTGCTTTACGAACCATCCCATCCCTTTGCTTTGCTTTACGAACCTTTCCATTCCTTTGCTTTGCTTTACGAACCTTTCCATTCCTTTCCGAACCCTAGCCTAGACAAGGTGATTTCTTCGTTTACTTCTAAACTCAATATTCCTGTTTGCGAGAGGAGATCTTAACTCCTACTGGATGATATGCGCATAAGATAGATTCAAGATATAAATGGTTTCCCGTTTTTGGTATTCATGGCGGTAGGAGCAACATTGTGCCCTTTAGTAATTGGCTTAAGTTAGTTAGAAAACATTTCCATTGTCAACTCAATTGTAAACAAACTTCTAAAGTCTGTAAGTGCTTCAACTTAAGGCCCAGTTAATTACCTCTTTTTAGACTCAAAACTCTTATTTCTTTCCACTCTACTTTCTGAACGAACAGAAACGTAATGGAATTGCACTGAACTAGCACCGAACCTCCTTTCTTATTCAATGAAACTACAAGGAGCGGCGAGCGAGACAAGAAGTATACCTCGATTATGGTCTTCCTTAGCGTCCAGTCCAGCAGCTGCTTTTCCTATCACTTAGCTCCTGTAGCATGATCTTGAAATATAGTGAGTTCCTGTTCTTTACCGCGTAGGCTACTCCGGCTACTAAAACCATAGGTCAGTAGATAAGAAAGAACATAGGCATATACGTTAAACGATGCAAAAAGATGGGGTGAAAGCAAAGCCTGAAACTCGATATTCTCAGGGTTCTTCAGCGCTAACGGGAGCTCTGCACTCAAAAGAGTTATCAGAGAGAGAGAAAGGATTATCCGCTTGACTTGACGGCGCTGCACTGCTGTTCAATTAATTCCTTAGAGTTGAGTTCACCATTGTGTGTTAGCCATAGTAAGTATAAGAAAAAGAACTGTTACTAAATTGGAAAGCCATTGCGCGCACTAGCCATTTGTGTTTGAGTTCGCCGTTCTTCATATTATTGCAGTAAGGAGTGAGCGGGCAGCTCCGGATTCTCCTCTTGGAATTTCATCTATCTCTGTTCTTGTTGCACTTGTTTTTGTTTATTCCCTCGCGCTAATGCTTATATTAGTATTCGGGCGGAAGCCGTTACTTGTTCTTGTGCCTGCAACCTCGCAGAAACTAACTACTTACTATCGGGGCTTGTTTACTTAGAATATTCGGGGCTTAGTTTACTTAGAATATAGAAATTATTGACTAGTTGCATTGCTTCCAAACTCCACTCATATAGGAAACCCGGAAAGACTAACTCACGCACCCTGTCACTAAAAAGTGCTCTATGGGCTTGCTTGCCTTTTGCTTGAAAACGAAGTTATTTGAATTGAGTCTACCGAGCACATGATAAAGGAAAGTAACAAAACACTGATTACTGCTCACTCCTGACTTTCTAGGAACCCTCAGCCTATGCCTTACCTGTACCAGTACAAGAATCAAGCTTCCCCCTAAGCCTATGCCTTACCTTAAGCTTAATGCGGCGTAGCTCGCTTATGCTCCAAGTAGTTTCATGGAGTCGCTTTTGCCGTTGCTGTTTGTTCTGTTGCGACTTAATATTGAGACTCTAAAGAAGATTATTAATGTACCTCCTATAAAGAATATTTTGAGTGTACCTAAGTTGACCTCTTTCTTATGTAAGTGCATAACAACACTGCTTGCTTCCTTCTCATAACAACACTGCTTGCTTCCTTCTAAACTCACTGCTCACCTATTACTGCTGGCTCAAGGCACCCCGAAAGGAAGCTCACATTATGACCCTAAAAGTAAGCTAATGCACTACGGGCTTGTTCCGGCGAACTCCCTTAAGCAAAAGGCCTCTCTTCTATGTTTCTGTCCTTGTCCTTCTTCACAGCACCCAGCTAGCAAACGATTAGCAGCTTCAAAGAGAACTCACTCCTATCCTACGGCACAAGGCAACAAACAACAAGAAGTTAACCTACCGCACTATGGTGAACTCAACTCACTAAGCACAACGGCGAAATCATTGAATATAAGTGCACATAATCAGAAAGAATAGATGAAAAACGGAGCTTACTGTACTCTTAGATGAAAACGTAGCTTACTTGACTCTAAAGAATCTCATATAATGTGCAAAAGAATATCATATTGTGCACAACTTACTTATATAAAAGAAGCACAGTCAACTTACTGCTATTTATGAGATTTCTATATGGCATTTCCTCAATCCACTTATTCCTAAATGAAGTCACACATCTTTTAAAATACACATAACCCACACTGGTGACTTATTCTATTAAGAACTCATATAGGGGGTCGGTTACTAAGTATAAGTGTGGATTCGCTATGTTTGTTATTTAGGGGCTCCCTACAGTAACACGGGCAGCGAATTTGCGGATGAGAACAGCAAACGAGGTCGACAAAGGTTTCCCTAACAACACTCCAAATACGTTTCAGATCTGGTGAGCAAAGAGCGTCTTACAAGTCAAAGGTTCCTGCACCATATTCTATGGAAAAGCCAATTATCATGTAAGAAACACATATTTTGCCTAAACTTGTATACTATGTGCATCAGATAGCCTAAACTTGATGATTCTAGAGGTCGTCTACCGATTGATATCTGCAAAGGTCCCTCTATCTGTCGATCGCTGTATAGGAGTGATTCCTCTTCCTTCTGGTATCATGAATGGAAGTTTCGCCGAGCCCTATTTGTTTGCGGCTGCCCACGGACTAAAAGAATCGACTGCTGGTCGCAAGATATCATTACCTTGTGCTTTCCCGTGGTGCCCGGTCCATCATATGCTATGGGCCTTATTAGGCTGCTGCACCAGTTGTTAACGTTGCTGCTGCAATAGAAATAGCGCCTGTCGCGGCCTTCCTGTTCGCTGTTTTAGTTCTACCCATACAAAGGAGACAGATTAGCCATACTAGTATTCTTTCTTGTCTCGGTGTTAGTATCACTCCCTATTCTATGTAAAGGAAACAGTCTGACTTCGGGAGCTCTTGAACAACATAGTTTCTCAAATAGGGGAAATCCGGATTTTACGCTATGATCCATTTTGATAGTTATTCAAATGTTCATAAAATAGAAAGTGGATTTCAAGCTCCACTGTCCCCTTTTTGTCCGCCCTCTTAACCCCTTCATTCTTTGAGCCCCCTCCACTAAGGAGCAAAACGAAAACCCATTATGCACCGATACCTACTACTAACCTATTTCTATGTGATGTGAATTACCTACGGAATTACCTACTACTAACCTATTTCTATGTGAATGGAAGAGTAGAGCTCTGAAGATGCCGAGAATCTGGTCTTTCTTGGTTGTTGCTCCAGTAAAGAGCATTAGCTGTTCTCTTATCCATGCTGTTGAAGGAGCGGTCTTAGAACAATCCACTTCTATTCGAATTACTTTGAGGCAGGACTACAATAATGACTTGGTTACTTGGAGGCGGGACTACTATAAACTGGAAGTGCCGCTTAGTCCAATTCTTTGGAAGTTTAGTGTATCATAAGCTATTTCATATTTCAGTAGGCCAAGCTACGTATAATGACCAAACAATACTGGATCTGAAACTCCGAATACTTATTACAATTCCGGTTTTTGTTAGGCTTTACTGGTTAATTCGGTGCTTGTTGGTTAAGGTTCAAGTCAGAGGTCAGCTACAAGTGGAAAAGCAAGTTTAGAGCCAACAGTAAGCAGTGAACAAGCAATCTTCATGACTAAGAGATTTTGGAAGGATAGCTATGTCTACTTCAGTATGAGGGAATGGCTTTGATGCGCGATGTACGTGAGTGGAGTCTCTTTCTGATCGACATAACTCACTGACGCCAATGAATTAAGGGCACAGGACTTGTAGTTACTTGTATAGTAGTTACTAGTTGGGTTTACAGCCTTACCTTCCACTGAATGCTTGGACTGGACCACTACAAGGGCAAAGGGAAAGCAAAGCACTACTCGTAAAGCACGCAACGGGGAAAGCCAACCCTCTCTTGGAAAACGGAACGAGCACCCACACTAAGCAAAGAAAGAGACTCGCTCTACTTCAGGAAGGAATATGCCACGCGCGCATTATGTTGTTGGGTGTTTTGTTACTCCTTTATATATAGAATGCATAAGTGAACCTCTCTTTAGAAGATAGCTAGTCAGGAATTATACTTTATTAAAAGAATTTAGTAGTAACGAGTGAGACTTGAAGATAGCCAATAACGAGTTAGACTTGAAGAAAAGAGTTGAGACACCCGCTAAAGTAAGCTAACCGACCTAAAGAGTAAGCTAACGCGCCCGAAAGTTGCTTGTTCGTAGCTTGTTCCGTAGAATCTTTGCACTGTTCCTAGGTGCTTATAAATTGCATTCTATGGAGAACATGCCAGAGCAATAAGATAGTACGCGCAATAATCTAGGGCAAGAATCAAAGTACAGGCTTTGGAAGCTATAAGTACTGAAGTATGTAGAGTATGCAAGGGAAGCAATTCCAGTTCTTGGCTTAGAAAGAGAGAGATTCCATTAAGTAAGCAAGCAGTTCAGTGAGGGAATAAACTAACATTCTATAAGAAGAAATGACCTCCCTTAGGGCGTAGAGTCTATGAGAGAGTTGATTGTGCTTGTGTCTAAGGGCGAGTGTTGGTGCTTACGCTCTCAGTCTTGTTTGTTTCTTTGAGTGCTCCGTTTGTATCAATGTGTTTCAAGTCATAGGATAAGGGTTAACTCACTAACGCGTAACTATTAACTTGTTCCTTCGCCCGCCACCCGGATACAAAGTCTGCAAGCGGTTCAATTCCAAAGAGATGCAGTATCTTTACTTAGTTCTATACTTTACTTGGTGCTCGATACGAAAGAATCCATTCTCATTCCTGAGTTGGCGCTGGAAATATTATAAGTTGGTCAGATTCCTAAGATAGATTTACAGTGGGTTCAATTCCATTCATACTTTAGAGTTGGAGACGGGTTTCATTCCTTATTTCTAGTTTAGAGCGCATGGTGGGTAACCTTTTTCTATCTTACTTGGGTGTCCGGTGCCCATCCATATATAGCTGACTTTCTTCCAGTATAGCTGACTTTCGAGCGAACCGAACTCACATTCTCTTTAACAAGACGTTTCGCAAGAGCAAGCCCCGAAACAATAACAATGATAGCGGTATCGGTGACTCCGCCTCCCGATGCTAAATCTGCCCTCTAGCCTTTACTTGACTTTGAAATAAGCCTTCTTGCCCTTCACCTGAACGAAGAGTTCGTTTCTAAGGATAGGCACTGCCACAGCATCAACAGGTACAAGGAATAGGCACAATAGGGAAGAGCAATCAATCTCCATCTCTACTAAAAGCATTGCCGAGAAAAAACCCAATAAGATAGACCGCTGTCGATCGAAGAAAAGTGTTTTATAGCCATGACCCGCCCCCTCGATTCGGCAAAAAGAATAGGTGTTATGGAAGAGTCTTTTAGTCGGCTTTCCCCTTCTTGAGCACTTTAGGGCCGGTAGGCTTTATAGCTGATCTGCCTCCCTGACAATACTGATATGAAATGGATAGTTGCGCTTGCTTTGAACTTCGAAAGTAAGTCTACGCCCACTAGTAGATAGAAGTAAGGCATATTCCCTAGATAGAAGTAAGGCATATTCCCGAAACTAGATGAAACTTGTTTTTGTCTCCGGCAATTCACCTATTCATGAGCTATCGTGGTTATTTGCCTATCTCGCACACCACTCGAAGCCTTCGTAAACTAATTTCGGGTTGGTTCCATCGTAGTTACGGTTGCAGTGAGGAGAGAAAAGTTCCAGTTAAGATTACAGGAAGTGATCGGGAAATAAGAAAGACAACAACAATGCATTTATTTCCAACACTCTGCACAGAGGCAGAAGAATAGTTGTTCATCCCCAACAACTGCCTTTAAATCCACATCACGAAATTGAGGCTTTCTATACTGCTATAGGAGTCATCAAAGAAGGAATGGGCATAGGCAGCAATGATAAGCCAAGGAAAAAGCCTTTTCTAAGTAAAGTAAAGTAAGCAGGATTGCTCAAAATGAATGGCACTCTCTCTTTGGGAAGCACTATTCTAGCATTATTTCGAATCCTTTAAGTAGATGTGTATATTATCTGATTCTTCTTATTACTATAAGAGCGATGCTGCTGCTATTTGTCAGTCAGTTGAAAGCTCACCAGAGTAAGCACATGAGGGATTGGGGAGAATTTCATGACTTTCCTGTGAAGAAGCCAGATAAAGAAAAGTATCGTTTTCAAAAACAAAGGAAATATGGAACTGATTCTCTTGATGAGACAGGAAGCCCACGGAGCGGTCCTCAACCTATTGATACGCAAAAGAAAGAAAAAGTGTTAGTAAAGATGTAAGGAGCTGAAAGCCTGACCCAAAACTAGGAGAGATAGTTATATTGAAAGCAGAGATACTGTTCGAGTGTTAAAGAAGGCAGGCTCATGCAAACAAGTAAGAATCAAAGACATGAATTGTAGAATTAGATAAAGCAGTGTAAGGTTTAGACACGGGACGGGAGTAACAGGGCAGGAAGCAAGGTTCATAGTAAGTAATGCCTTATTTGATATAGGTTTTGGTAGGCATTGAGTTCGTGTAGTGCCCTATTATAAGATATAAAGTCTTAGAAGACACTAGACAAGTCCCGAGAAGCGCTAGTTAAAGCATGAGAGCAAGCAAGGGGACATAGACCTTATAGGCGGGAGTTTTTGTTTGATAGTTATCATTAAAAGAATCATAGGCGAACTCCAGTAATTAGATCATTCATTAGTTAAAGCATGGCGAATAAGGGAACTTAGGCTTAATAAAGGCCGTTGATTAGGTAGTTACCCGGAGAAGCAATAAAGTCCGACCTTGTGGGAGGAGTTGCAGTCTCATCATTAGGTCTCGGTTCCATTCTCATCATGTTAGTTGGTTTCCTTGTTTCGAGTCAAAGCCTTGCTAGTTGGATTTTCTTTCCTATTTGTTAGGATGGTTCCCAGTTCCGGGTTGAGTCTATCAGGTAGTGCCCAATTTCTGATTAGTAAAGATATCAAAGATCCCGGTCAGTAGTCCTAGAATAAAAGACAGATCAGAAAGAATAAGATTGAGTCGAATAAGAGTCAAGGTGCGGAAAGGTAGTTTACAGTGAGCATAAAACGAACCTTGCAACAGAAATCCAGGTGCTGACAGGACTTACATTTGGATAAAACCCCGGGAATTGGAATAGAAAATAGATCCACCCCTTTCCAAACTCTTACTGCCATCTCTGCTTCTGAGCTAGAGCCCACCGCTCCTTTATATAGTCCTGTAGTTCGCTCTTCAAACAATAACTCTGGTCTATCGGGCTTACTTGCTCGCTCTCGTCGATAGATAGTATAGCTAAAGTGAGTTTGCCCATAGAATAGCTCCGTTTGGTGGGGACAGTGTTCGAGTCTGTTTCACGCAGTTCCACTCTCGCTGGGCACTAGTGCAGTTTGATAAGCGCCAGTTTCTTTTATAGTTCATAGTTAAGAGCTCAATCCCGTGTTTCCATATTGTTTTGCCCTAATTCGATTCTGGCTTATGGGAACCAATTCTTCTATTACTGAGCTTTGGGGCCTATTACCTATTATTCTCTTGCTTAGTTGTTTGTCTGCTTGTCTCCTCTGATCCGTCAACAAACACTGACGCCGAAGACAGCACGTAGTCCCGTAGATTAATTGATTCTTCTTATGCCCTTACTGAACCTAGCATTCCATCCAATTAAAACAGTAGGATACGATGAAGAAGCAGCCAGCTAGTGCCCACACGATCAGAGTTGTGCCACACGATCAGAGTTTCACTCATGAGTATGTTTACTCCCCGGAAGGAACCCCGAGCGTACGAGAATGTAAGGACCAAGTATCAGACTAAGTAAGAAGGTACACCACACACCAGGGGAATGAAACAAAGAATACCGAATGAATAATACAGAGGAGGAACCGTTAGAATGTCGACAAAGAAGTGAGAATTTGGACCTATAAGTAGAATTAGTGATGTTGCTCACAGAATGAGTTGTGTTGATTAGAGAATGCGTCTCCCTGGTCGATGTCCAAGACCCCCGAAGACTTAGTTGTGTGACTTTCAGAGTGGGTTCATGGTATAGGAGGTTCGTTCAAGCTTCTAGACTTCAATCAATCCCTGTGTTCCTCCTGTGCGATCCTATGTTCGTTCCTGCGCTCGCTAGTGATCTCTCTTATTATTTGACTGTAAAGCTAGGTGTAGTAAGTTAGTTTGACTTAGTATATTCGCTTGGGTAGTTAGCAGTGGGGCGAGCTTCCATACTTTTAGGTAGGAAAGGCGGACTACAACTATAGATTGAAAGAAGCAAGTCCGAGAATGGAAACAAGGGAATGGTAGGTTGAAAGCAGAGATACATAATGAAGTGTCAAAGGGGGCAGGCCAGATCTCGAACTAAAGAATGCAAATAAGTAGGAACTCACTACCGCGGAATACAGGAATGAAATTAGGACTTGGGGGAATCACCCATTATTTCTAAAGTACAGCTGTTGTGTTGTTGGCTCTAATTCAATGCGCCAAGTAACACCCGTTATGCGGCAGGTTTGCTACACTCGTCGGGTTTTGCTTCAAAAAGAAAAAAGCAATTGATCGTGCGGTGCGTGAGGGCAGCATAGCATGTCTCTCATTATTCTCATTATTATAGAAGTATCACTCAATCATATCATATGGATTTTCGTAACTCATTCAGTTAGGGACCGTGCATTCAGTCATTCTGCGTTCGCTCGTGCACCAACTCATTCTTCGGTTGGTTGGTCGGTGGTGCGTAGAAGGTCCCACACCATACCCCATGCATAGAAGGTTAGAGGAAAGATCCAGTTTCTATATTACAAATCAGAAGAAAAGTCAGGAATGGAAGACTGACCTCGTACCCTAGCAAGCCAGACTAGACATTGATATATTGGCATAATATCTTATAATATAGTAAGGCATTGAAGAACAAAAGCAAGTCAAGTAATACCAATGGTTCCGGGAGGGCAGACCTATAAGTGAAATACAGAATGCGAGCGAGGTTAGTCAGAGTTAGAGACAGGCTAAGATCATAGTGAAAGTAGCCAGAGGCCCGGAGAAAGTAGCGAAGGCTGGGTTTGTGGGTAAAGTATTAGAGTGAACTATTGCATTCCTGCTAGCAGTAGCTCCGTTCCGAGTTTATAGATCCATTCTCTTAGTGAGTAGTTGAATTACCTGTCTTAGAGCTAAGTCTCAAAAGCGCCAGTTCGCTTCTCTCTTTACTAGCTCAATAACCTGTTTTGAGTTTTATGCCTCGATTCCTCATTCTTAGCTTCTTTTGAAAGTCTTTCTTTTGCTAGTTGAGTTCTTTAGTTCATAGTTCCATTCCTATGCTCTTGTTGCAGCCCTGCCCTTGTACTTGTAGAGTTGAAGCCACCAAGCGTATACTAATGACCGCCTACTACTATAAACCCCCTGAAAGTAGAGTTCCAGATTCCAGTATAGTTTCGGGTGTTAAAGTATAAGGAGATGATTGTGTTGCTCAAGTCCTTTGTTCGACCGGCTTTGAAGCACGGTATCTTCCTTCCTGCTTTAGGAGAATTTCTTTGTGTGCCAGTGTTGTATCTTGGTGTTGGCTCTTACTGGGCGAGATCGATCTACTTGTTATTTCACCGTTCCCTTCCCTTTAGCTGAGTCAACCTTTTCTGGAATCCTTCGAGTCGAGCGCATGTCATATAACCCTAGGATAATAGCAAGTCAAGTGTTCGGGTGTTCGAGAGCAGAGAGAAGGAAGGTGTCTCTTTCGAAAGCAATGGAAAGGCTAACAAAACTCGCTAACAAACAAGGACAAGGAAATCAATAATAATCCTAAGAATAAGTGTATAGAACAAGAAACAACGGCTAAGCTATAAGAAAGATAAGAGGGATGAGTTTCTTTTCCGAAGATCTTCTGCGCACTAAATTCCTGTTTGCCCCATATAGTAATTCGATGGCCCAAACTCCAATTCGAAGTAAAGGTAATATAAAAGAATGAAAGTCAAGGCTGGGAAGCAGCAAGCGATAAGTCAGCATAAGAATTGCCCGTTGGGTAGGTTAAGTCTAATCTGTAGTGAAAGTTGAAAGCCACGGCTTCTGTACTGTACAAGAATCCAGAATCAACGTAATACTCTCAGGTCTAACAAGCTACTCCACGAAACTACTTTGAGCGTAAGCCAGCTACAGGAGCAAGCCCAGCATTAAGGTCAAGGCTTCAAAAAGATAAGGCTGATTTCGAGTCATATGATGAAAGTGGAATAGAAAGCCAATGGAACCGCTCAATTCTCTTCTCATTACTTTTTCCGGGGTGAGCGCCTATGATCTGAGTTTTGCATCTGCAGTAAGGAGTGAAGAGCTAGTGCTGTCTTCATTGTCATTGGCTAACGCGAATTCCGGGTGCCTAGATTCTATTCCTGAGTTTCGGTATCGGGATGCGCTAGCTGAGTTCAACAAGTAAGCAGGCTCTCGATCCGCATTGATGGGCCGTGTGTGTGAGTTAGATTCTTTGATGGGCACTACTATATGAATTGCTTACCTTCTAGCGATTGACTGCTTCTATCAACTCACTAACGTATGAATAAGAAACTAGCCCTATAGCCAACTATTCATAGGCTGAATAGAGGATGCAGTTTGTTTACATATATTTCTAAGAGTATGCTGTTTGTTTACATATATTTCTATCATATAAGGTGAATATTTATTTGATTCAATTAAGAAAGGGTACGAAAGAAGGGAAAGAAGGCAACTCGGGGTGCGAAAGAAGCTCTGCGTCGGTAAAGGTAAAGTATCAAGTTAGCGTTAGCTAGAAAGAAATTCAATCTGGCTTGACTGCTTCCTTTAGTTCAGGGTAGATAAGATGGCATTCAAGCAGGGGAAAACTAGATCAGCTGAAGTCAGAGTGGAGGTTTAGGTGGGGTCTCGTTTATAAGTCTAGGTGGAGTTCGGCCAAATCAAATAAAACAAAGCAGTGTGTTTCTTTACTCGCAATTAATAAGTTAGCAAGTTCCTTTTTTGGCGGTAGTTTGTTTTCTGGCTTTAAGAATGAAGGAGGGCTGCGCAGGTTAACACGACTATAATCTTGATGCAACAAATGCTATGGTTCCTCAGATGTAATTATACTAATGAATCTATAAATGGTGCAGGGTCGGTCATGTATTTCAGCAAGAGCAAAGCATAACGGAAGTCTCGCCTAAAGCTAAAGACAGTTTGTTGGATCTAGAAAGGTATATTCGAATTCCAAGATAATGCCCCGCATATGCTATTCTGAATTTGATTGGAAAAAGCTCAACCACCAAGCAAGCTCTGGGGCAAGAAACTAGGCTAGGCTAGTAGCGCGGCAGTGGAGCTAGGAGTGACATAAAGTCTGGTGTTGGCTCTGGATCCGGTAAGGTAAAGCAAAAAGAGTCAAGTCTAGATTGGGTGCAACTTTCTATTATATTGGCTTTCCCGAGCTTCACTATATGTTGATGTTGATGTTGTTGAACTAATGAAAACACACCTCTATAACTAAACAGAAGGCAGCCTTTACTTGGAAAGAAGCCCTCTTCTGCGCTCCATAGATTCAATTAAAGATTAGTTGACTTCACTGAAGGTCACCGAGATCATATAGAATTCTTTCATAAGAGAGTAATAGATAAGATATATTCTTCCATTTCTCCCCAGCAGGGAAATCATCGAAGTAAAGAAGGCCTTCCGATATAGATATCTGATCCATAAGCTAGCTCTTGGTTCCAAAAATCCTTAATATGTTCGTTCAGTACTCCAATCTATGTGCAGTAAACGAACTTCTATTCTCTTTCCTCCCCTCCTCCATTCTAGAGTTCTCCCCTTACATAAAAGGTGGGTAAGAAAGCTTCTACCCGGGGGAGCTGTGGTATCATCAAAAAAGTCCATGTGAGCCTGAATCCGCGCATACGAAGAAAGAAGAAAATGTTTTTAAAAGACCGAAGGCTTAACTCCAGTTTTGTCTACTTTCAATCTGGGAAGAGCGAAGCTCGGCTTGTAGCTTTCTTCACCAGTTCCCAGAGCCTCTTATCTTCCATCTTTTCGGGTTGGCTTTTCTTCTTTCCCCAAAGAAATAGACTGTGGCCAATTACTTATCCTCCTTCTGAGCCTTAGCCATTAGTAAGGCGGAGTAGCCAAATAAAAGCAAATGTCCCTCTCCTCAAAGGAAGTCATATGCTCTTTTATTAAGTGTGCTGTCTTCTCTTCAATACCCATCCTCCCGAAAAGACATTTATGTGCTGCGTCAATGAATTTCCCCCTTTGGACTTTGGCAGCCTCTGATGATGATCTAGTTCGGCTTCTTGGCTTTCACGTCCGAAGCAAGGAATCCCATCTTTGGAAATCCTTGTAAGCCTTGCATAGACAGACGTAGATATCGTATGACTGAGGTCTTGGCTCGCCGTCAAGAGTGGCCTTTTCTGCTTTGCTTAGTGGGCATATGCTGCTAGGGGATATTAAGCGATAAGAGGAATATTAAGCATCTGACTTCGCTTCCTCTTCTTCTCGTGTGGATGGCACTTCTTCTTTTACTGGAGCATCTGGATAACCTTGATTCCGTTTTTGGGGTAGAGCTAGTCTGGCGAATCTTTATTATGAGTTCGGGTCTGGCCAGATTCGGACTTTCTCTGCCTTCTATTCTTCTGGTTTGGATTTGAGTTCACTCCACGGCTATTTGATTTGCTTCAGCTTGGAGAAGATGCCCAGTTTGGCTCCTTTCTTTTTATCGAACCAGATTGATAGAGTTCATAGGGATTTGAGATAACCTCCATATTTCCTGTTTAGGGGGCTTCCTTCACTTCCCCATAGTATTCCTGAGTTTACGGTAACTCCTCAGAAAGTGGGCGCGACATAGATCTTGTAGCAGAAGGAGGGCTTCCTTCGAGATTGGACTAAACGCAACTCCATTTCATCGACGAAACTCCCTATATGTTATCTGAAGTATATATATGTTATTATCTTAAGTATAAGAGCAATAACTTTGAGGTAAAAGACCCTAACTCGAACTCAGTAGGAAGCCAAGCACGCACGAAAGAAGCTTCCCGAGCTGCAGCCTTTCACTTATTCCTTGGGGGGCACATTAGAATGCTCGGATGCTTGTATAGGGGAATTCCCTTCCATTCTATTTCGTGAGATTAGACGGGATGGATGAATGCGAGTTCATGAAAGGCACTAGGTTAGGGTTGGCTCAACGGTGGAAGACACTACCTTGAATTCGCTCTTTTCCTCTTTCTTTTTCACAAGCATGAGTCGGACTTATAGTCTTGGGAGAGTCTCCCCACTAAGCAAAGAAGGAGGACCGAGTGCAGGAAGAATCGACCGAAGTCAGAGAAAAAGTGAGCCCGTCTTCCAGGGACGATGAATTCATAATAGAATATACTTATTTTCACGTAGGTCAGGGGACAAAAGCTTGACTTTCTTTTATTGGCATTGAAATTGATGCATCTAGCCTTCCGTCTATGCGTCTGATGTCGGAAATGTGGAACCCGCGATTGGAAGATCTGACTGTAACACGATAACCCCCTGATACTTATACTTTAACTCGAAACTCCCTTCAGTAAGCGCACTTAGTCTAGTTGGGGCAGTTTAGTCTTCAGGAACCAAAACAGACACATCATTTACTCGAACAGATCCTGCTGCTGACAATAGAACGGACTCTGTCTCCTTCCCTTTAGCACTTGTTCTTGTTGGGCCGAGACACCTGGACCTGAAGATTCATTATATGCAGCTCTTGCCTCTGATCCAGATCCATCTTCGGCTTCGGCAACTGATCTTGTAGACAATACTCGAACAGTTTCTTATCTAATTGAATTACCTGCGGAAAATCCTCCTTATGGAACAATACTATCATATGGAACTATACAGGAAATGGCAGCTTCCTTTTGAACAGCTGATGATCTTGGGGCGCTAGAAAACTTGACAGGACAATATGGCAATTATATACTTCACCTCACTAAAGAAGGAATTGGTTCTTACCCTCAAAGAAAAAGATCGCGATCAGGAACAGGAACAAGAGCAGAAGCAAAAGATGGATCATTAGATGCTGGATAAAGTTCCGTATAATCATCTTCTAAGGTGGAGCCCATATATAGAATCACTTGGTAATCTTTAGCAGGAGCAGTCAAGTATCTCGGTGTAGCGGTGTTTGGAAGAAGAAAGTCAAGGCTGGCGAGCGCTAGGTGAATGAGTTCAGTCTATTTCTTTGTGTACAGGTACGAGTGAAGTCTAGGTTAAGGTGCAATTCGTAGTTTCAAGTGTAAGCAGAACAAACAAGGTCGATGTTGGGCTTACGCTTAACGTATATAGTCAAGGTGCTGAAAGCCTCCCTCTTTTTGTTACGTGGAACAGTAATAGGTGTGTTGTTACAATCTTCCATAATAGAATGACAATCTTATATATAATAGAATAATGGGCAATTCAATAAGCAAGTATAAGCTGGTGCCAACATTCTATTCTTTTGCACTCACATTCTTAAAGCAACAAACTCGACTAACGCGCGTATAAGGACAAAGAAAGGTGCCTTTATTCAACAAGCAACAGAACCTAGACTAAACAAGCTAATTCAGAGAGACTCCACTTCAATGAAAGTACACACAGCGCTGAGGAAGGACAGAAACGGAAAGGCTGGAAGCACCTTATACTCATAACGGAGCTCACTTAATCAAAGGCTTTATCAATAAGCTAGGGTGCCGTTGGTTTTCAATCAATTCCATATATTGTGCTAAGGTGGATTCATTTCTTTCTTTTGCAGTTGTGACAGTGAGTTTCGGAGTCAGGTACCAGCTACTAAATAAGGACACAGAGGCTTAGTATAGTATAGATTATCTTATCTTTCTTTCGAGTTGTGCAGGGTACGTTAGCGAGTGAAGTTCACCATTGTGTGTTAGGTGCATTAGTGAGTTAGCTAGAACAAGACAAAAGTGGTTTAGTCAAATACTCCATTTATATCATATGCTCGATAGTATACTCGATAGATTCTTTGAGCAGAATTCCTAACTAACGTACAACTCTAAAACAACTCCCCCGTTAGCAAAATCTACGCTAATAAGTACATTGGTATAGCCCACATAACCATTAAATGAAATAGAAAGTCACCTGCCCGCTCACGTTAAGCGCTTAATTCTTTATACATTGCTTGTTTCATTCCATTTCTATATTATCACGAGTATATAATTATCGAATTTCCACTCCCTTTAAGAACTCTCTTCTTTGGTAAAAGTTATTCACTTATTCGCAGCTATTTCTTCTTATCTTCTATTCTTACAGTCGTCTTGCCATGTTTTCTTTCTCTTTTATCTTCTCATGCTTAATTAAGTTCTGCTTTGAATAGCTTTCTTTCGTACCCATATTCCTAGAGGGGCTCCTCTCTTCTTTGACGAGAAATCAGATCTTTTGCCTAATCCAAAGGGCTTGCCTAATTCGAAGAGCAGGGGGCATCCATAGTATAAGGAAGAGGACCCAAAAGTGACACATCGGATCTTGCCAGGAGTCTCAGAATGGAAAGAAGTATCGACAGGCTTTGGGACGGCTTTCAAACAACTTGTGTCCGATTGAAAGAAAGGAAATGGCTGTTATTCTTCGGACAACTTAGCTCTTGTTGGCTATTTACGAGCAGTTCTTTTGGAAAGGAAAAGCCGCTCTTTCTTCCCTTTTCTCCTTATTTCGCAGTCGAGACAGAGATGGAATGTTCTTTGATAGGAGAGGAAGTGATTGATTGACCTAAGTAAAGTAAAGCAGCACATGGGATCCCAAGGCTCGGGCTGTCATCTATTTCTTATAATGACACTTGGTCGGAAGAGAAGTAGTAAACTATTTCTTTGAGAACTCATTCAACATCTTCTTCTTTGAAAAGTGCTCTTGCTTTCTTATATAGCCACGGACAGATAAGTAGCTTCTTGAGACGTAGCTGTGAGGGCGGGAAGGATTACAACTAGTATAGCGGGCAGGGGGAGACAAAGAGTCATCGAATACGCGGTACCTTTGATTGTCATTTCGCAGTAGTGGGGGCGGCACCCTATCTTTCTTTGCTTTCCAAGTGAGTAGCTGTCACACGTATGTAGAGTCGGGGTTCACTTACTTCTTTGATCCGGTAATAGGATTTCCGACAGGACGCATCCGAAGAAGCAGCCATCTTCAGTCCACTCTTTCATAAGATAGAGAGAGGAAACATATAGAAAGGCAGTTATCAAGGAAGTAGCGTCCCATGAATCAGCAACTTTTGAATCTCCAATTCCCTTAGTTCAAGCTCTATCACAAACAGCTGTAGGAAGGTTTTACTCAAAGCTAAGCTCTCGAATGAATTGTGCAGATGAGTTGTTACATATCGGATCTTGCAAGGGGAGAGAGTTAGTGCATGCCGAGAGCCAAGGGGAGAGAGTTAGTGCATGCCGAGAGCTAGAATTCATCCAAAGATTCATAGTTGTTCCATATTAGTAGTCGCGCTTTAACCAATTATGGAAGACAAGATCTGGAAGTAGTCAAGTTCTCCGGAGGGCCCCTAGGAAAGACAGAATATATTGATAGACATAAGTGAAGTGCAAAAGACAACGCTTGTTAGAGATGAAGAACGGAGGAAGGATCCACATCCTCTATTTTCTTTGAATGCCTTGTCCAAGTCACTGTCTTTGGAATTTCAGTGGGATAAAGGTTCAATTGCGGAATAATAGGTAGGTTGTGCAAAAGTCCGGATTGAAGCTCTCGACAAACCTTTTGGAAGTTCAAATGCAATGGCGCCATAGACTCTTTCTTCCGGAAGGTGTGATAGCTAGATTCAAGGCTTGATAGGAGCAAGAATCAGAGATGCCTAGTGTCCCGGATTGGTAGAACTCTTTCGTCCCTTCGAAACCCCGGATTGGTAGAACTCTTTCGTCCCTTCGAAACCCGCTTCCACTCTTGAGCGGCAATAAAGGCCTGAGACGATGCTGGCATCAGTCAAGTGCAAGAAGTATAAACACAGTCAGTCTGTCTGAGGGCTTCGCAATCCTTACCATTCGATTTATCCCACTTCATATATAGTTTGTACTGGATCAATATCAGACGAATAGAAGACACAGGCAAGGCACGCTGTAACCTAGCGAAGTATCAAAGGCTCTACATATGGAGTTTCCGCGGAATCCAATCCAATACCTTATTGAAAATGACCAGTACTAACTTTCTTAGACAAGCAAAATGGGAGCGGGGAAGACCTCTTCGACATAGAAATGGTAGTACTAAAGCGATGCACTGGTAATGCCCAGCCCAACAAAGAAAGATAGCTACGAGCTCCAGTAATAGAATAGAGACAGAAAAGCACTTTAGTAATAGTAATAGAATGAATTGGTAATAGAATAGAGACAGAGAAGCACTTTGGTAATATAATAGAATATGGTTTGTTTCTTGAAGCACTTTGGTAATATAATATGGTTTGTTTCTTTGGCTCTTTTCAGGAATTCCCAGCTTAGCGCACACATGTTATCGAAGCGGATTTGGTAGTAGCTAGCCTAGTAAGGACGGGCTAGATGGCATATGGATGTGTCACTATGAGTTATAGTAATGGCAAAAAGCGATCACTGATGAAGAGATCAATAAAGTCGTCTTCACGTTCAAAGTCTTATTACCCCCGTTCTTTGCCCCCTGCCTGGCCAGCCTCAATACTTCCTTCTCTAAAGCATAGCTGTAATATCATAGAATCAGATATCCTCAAAGAAAACTAAAAGACTATAGATCAATCTCCCTATGGTCAATAAATTCATTAATGACAAAGATTATGGCAAAGAGGCTCCCATATCAACTATCTAAAAAACCCCTGTACAGACTGCCCTTATTCCGGGTCATCTCTGAGAACATCATGCTTTGCTTTGATCTTATTATTCATTTGTTTCCGGACTCCTGCCGCTACACTTGAGTAGTCACTTGCCTAATAGCTTGCCCAGGGAAATCTCCGCTTAGTCTCAAGGTTTATGCAAGTCTACTTAGCCGGATGGAAGTAAGGACAAATATGAAAGGCATTAATTTACCCCCCCGCCCCTTTCTTAGATGGATCTATGCTTCCATCTTTCACTTCCTTCTTTCTTCTCCATTCTAATCAATGGCTTGCCGAAAGGTTATTTCCATAGTTATGATTGTGGCATTATACAAGGTCAGAGAGGTGATTGTGGCATTATACAAGGTCAGATAGCCTTCTCTTTTTTTCTTAACTATGGAAAGCTTCAGTATTCTCCTGGATTATGCTCCTCCCTCATTTTGGCCTCATCAATCAACACTCTGCAAAAGGAAGGCACTAGAACAATATCCAATGATCTTTTCGCGGAGAACTTATTGCTTGCTTTTTCCTGGACCTGACCTCGTCTCCGTGACCACTCTCCGAATTTCATGAAGTGAGAAAACAAAGGTAAGGGCACGACTAATAAGCTTGAAAGTGTCCGGCCACCAAGCTACTACATCACCTCTTTTGCAAACAAAGCTCGAATAGCATCTCCTGCTTTCGGGAGCTACTTTTAGAGTGTTGAGTAAGCACGCGAGAAATACAGAATAAGGTACTCCAATAATGGCCAAGCAACGACTAACGAAACCGAGGGCTCCTTTTCGAAAGTTCCATTCTTTAAGTGGCTTTCTTATCTTCATTCTGCAATTCCATTCTTCAAGTGGGAAATTCCATTCTGAATAAGGGTGAAAATGGCCCATCTAGAGATAGAAGATTCACCAAACAAACTGGTGCCTCAAAAGAAAGGGTGATTTGCCTGTTCGAGGTCAGTCAAGTCTAAAGTGTATAGTTTCAGTTTCCAGAATCAGAGAAGGATAAGAATAAGGATCTTCCCCCCAGTAGGAACATAATTGGAAGCTTTAAGATAAGGGACTGGGGTCAGAAAGATAACTAGTCCTGTTTTTGAGATCTGAAGCCGAAGGGGAAGCTGCTCCTAGGCAATTCCATTCTTACCGTTTTGTGGAATTATTACTTGTTTGTTCAATTCTTGATTCTTTTTCAGTGTCTTTACTATTATTAGATATATATATATATATATTCTCTATATTAGGCTATATTAGGTGCTCCAGAGATTCAATTGCATTCTTCAAGTAGAGAGTTCATAGAAGGGCAAGAATCCAGTAGCCGCTTTGAAGCGAGATAAGTTCTTGGTTAAGGTGAAAGTAGAAGGTCAACAGCAATATACGACAAAAGCGGAACTTGAATCTATTGTTTCAGTTTCATATGTCTTTGCAACGAGATCAGAAGCGGGATCCCCGTATCCAGAGTTTTCATTCGAATTAGGAGTGAGATCTGAGGCAACTGAATCAGCAATCAAAGATGTTGGCACAGCAGCAAGTGGTTATGAACTTTCTTGTCGTGGAGATGAGTTCGGTGCTATAGTGGAATCCCCAGTTTCATCTGTCTTTGTTGGCTACTCTGAAATTAGGAATTGTTCATAAGTTGTATCCTTACTTATAGAAATGATGTGGAATAAGAAGCTCCGAATTATGAATCCTTAGTTCGAGTGAAGTCTACTATATCTGATCTTTTTGAATGCCCTGTTTGAGTGTTGTCTCCGAGATCAGATGCTTGATCTGAAGCCATGGAAAGGTGTTTTGCTCCGGGGTAGGAGAAGGTCGGTTCTTCAAGGGGAGTCTCGGGTGCTAGTGTTTATGTAGAAAATAAGTAAGCTGGACAAGCGGAAAGTTTTGAGCAGCAATCGGTTCTTTAAGGGGAGTCTCGGGTGCTTGACTTGATGTCGGTCGTGTAGAATGTGCTTATGATTCTTCTGCGCTAACTAAACTGGATAATTGGACTCTGTAGCTCAATCCTCTTCCTCTCTAACAGCATCTATACGAGACGAGCTTATTTTGGCCAACATCCAGATACTATACAGCTGATGATCATGATCCCTACTCTCCTCTTATTGAATCTCTCTCTTTTGTTTCATCTCTCTCTTTTGCATACATATAAGTTTGGAATTTCAGAGCACTTAGAGCCAACAAAGGGAAAGTCAATAACAGAACTCGCAGACAAGAAAACTCAAACGGAACCACTTGCAGCTACTACTTTTTAACCGCCTAAAGTCCAAAAGTGGCTGTTCAAAAGATTGAGTAGTAAATAAGGATTGGTGCGGAAAAGAAAAGAGGGCGGCCCCTATTCTTCTCATCATATTAAAGGGGCTTGGGCTGGGCTGTAAAGCCGGCCTTACTCAACAAGCACATTAGTAAGGTTGCTTGTTTCCCCCCCACTCATTGAAGATTCTATCTACAAAAGAAGCGGGGGATACAAAAGTGGCTATCGCTGCTTCCTCTTTCGTTCAAGCGGCATGAAGCTCATCTTCATTGACTGACTCGTAAATGAGCCCGTAACCCTAGAAGACGGACTGACTGGCATCGTAGTACAATATAGAATTCCATCGAATCGTGAGAAGTTATGAAAGTCAACCGTTCGAAATCTGTCTTTAAGAAGCAACCACTGCTAAACGCTCTAGAAAGTAGAACAACATGAGATTACTCCTTTATTAAACATTCTGTTATTATAGGCAGGTAATCCTAACTTCAATATGTTGCAGTTGACTGATCCGGCATGGAGCCAACATCTGACCCGGCTTTACCACTCGCATAGTAAGGCACATGAACATTATTTATTAGCCGTATCGGCCACAACAATTCCATTCCTGACTCGTTGGTTTGAGTGAAGGTATATGATCGGGATAACTACGCTTTCCACCCATAGCTTTCCCTTCTTGTGATTCAGCACCGCCATTGCCAGGTTCACCGTAGCCAGAACGAGAAAATGAGAAAATATTGTATTCAATTGGATCGGAGCTACGAGCAAACTCTGTGTATCATGCATATCTACCAGGCTCGGTAGAATACACCTGATAGCACTGGTCTACCAGGCTCGGTAGAATACACCTGATAGCACAGCATTATCGTAAGCCTCCACTTTTTGAGTGACTATTTGAGTATCATATAATATAAACCCTTGTTAGGAACTGCATTCCCGCTATTTGAAGTTAATGAAATAGCATTACCTATCATATAGGAAACAGTACAAGTAGGGACTTTCATCAATAACCTATAGTCAACTTACCAGACAAAAACCCTATACGGTTTACGTGCTTCACTAACTGTTGCATTACTACCAATGCTATCAGATCTATGTCTGCACTTCGTAGGTGTCAAGGCTTGTTATACTTACGCCATTCTCATTCCAGAATATAAGATCCTTGCGCCTTTACTATGAGAAAAGACTGTTTATATATCCAAAATATCCATGATTATTTGTTCTTTATCCAATAACCTGAAAGTTGGGTCTTTGTAAGAATAGAACATCTCTTTTCTAGTGCAAGCTGTAGTTATTTGGAGAAGCTTCCCAGCTCTTTTGCTTTGAATGAAATAGATACCACTTATCAGTATGAATCATCCCGCCATCCAGAGTGCCTCCACCATCCACTGTAGTGACATATTTCTCGTTACAACTCACTACCTTTTCTACTTTTCGATCCCATATGATCTCATCTTTCACACTACAATTCTTAGGCCTCTGATCCATAAAAAGACTTCTAATAGAATGACTTTGAATAGGACGAATAAGATCTTGGCACACTATATGAGTATTGCTCTCCTTTCCGTTTCATTTGTGAACTTCTCAACTACTTTCATTGCAATAAAGGCATCCTTCTGATGAATCAAGTTTACGTAAGTAGCCACTTGAGTCTTGCGCTTATTCCTCTAACCCGTAGGGACCGGACCCGGAGAGTGACTCGATGTCTTTTCATAGAATTCTTTTCATAACCCCACATATTTCCGCTTTATTGCTGCCCATATAATCCAGCGAAGAAAATGATAGAATGATCATGTAAATTGGGAGAGCCTTTGGGGAGAGTTTCCTAGCTATTACTAGAGGCATGGTGACAGCAAAAGGATCTCGTGATCAGGCAATCCATAGGCTCACGTAAGATCCACATCGACCTGTGTTACGAACCTTTCTTATAGTAGAGTTTGTCTTACCCTGCCCGCCACCCCTTCTAGTTTGCAACCCATATCTGCTTGGTGTCAAGCCAATCATCATTAGTCTTCTTCGACCACGGAAACAGGCTTGGGAAGGGAAGTCCGTAGGGCGTTGGTTTCATTCATTCTTAAAGGGGCATATTGGTGCATTGTCCTACCGGTATCCTCCCCAGCTAAGCTGCTGGGAAGCGATTTGTCAGAGTCAGAGGTGGTTTCAAGTGTGCCAAGCGTCTCCCTCAATAAGTACTAATATGAATAAGTCCAAAGTGTTCTTTCCCCCCAATCGTCTCTTTTCATAGATAGGCTTTCTAGAATCGGATGGCAAAACACACTCAAAGAGCAAAAGACTAACTAACACTCTCCACATCCTTGCAGATTATTATATTGTAGAATCTATTTGCAGTGAAGTGCCTTATGCCGAAAATGGTCTTGCACATAATCGTCTTCATCCCATGCAGCTTGACGGAATGCCTTCTAGAACGAGAGTGAAGAAAGAAGGGCAGATCTCTTTTTGGATATTATGATTTGACCCCAGTCTAGCATTCTTCCTCTATTACTTTCCCTTTCACGGTTAAGTAGATAGTATGGCCCCTTCCCTGGCCCCGAAACCAAGAGTAACTCGTCGAAAGCTTGATTGACCAGAAAGACAAGCAATAGGAAAGAAATACCCATAAGGAAAGCCATTAGCGGTGTAAGCGATAGCGGGTAGTCAGAACTAACAGTAGGGCTATTCAAAGCATCGAGCAGTAAAGGAAGCATCTCAACATTAAGGGGAATAAGCTCTTGGCTGCCATCGTTTCAGTACGAGTAAGAGGACTGAGGTTTTTTCAGAAGAGGACATCGAATAGGCTCTGGAACGGATCACCTTCCTTCTTACAGGGCACGAGATGGGCCAGTAATTGATTCTTTTCTTTCCTAGGTTGAAGCTCTTTCGGTATTACCGCAGCACTCGGTAGCAGCCAAATACTCCAATTGTGACTATACCCTCACCTCTTAGCTCAGCAGGTTTCAAACCTTTCTACCACGGAAAGACCCAGGACAAAGGTCAAGAAAGAACATAGAAGGACCTATACTAGACCCACCTATAGAGTATCAAAATCAGAAGCTAATAGGGATAAAGCCTGCCGAGGTATGCTGGCCAAAGAATAAGTGGCTTTGACACCTGGGACCAGAGCATGTCGTAGCACGGCTTGAAGCCTCATTCTGGAATCATTCTTTAAACCGCACAATACAATGGAGAGTTATAACATGGGGAGTGGACCTCTCCACATTCGCAAGTCCATTTGCCTTCCGGTCTATTACCTGAGTTAACACTCATGTCTTTTATCCGTGCCTTGGCGTGGCACTATACTTAACAAGTGGATACTCCAGTAGATAGCAGTCGACTTTACCCAGTAGCTTCTACAGAAAAAGAGTGGATTGATGTTCGAGAGAGAAAACGGACCCGAAGACTCTAGGACTGTCACTTAGTTGGCCGCTCGTCACACCCTTGAAGGGGCAAGCAAGGAAGTGAATGAGCTCTAATAGGCATAGGCATTCGCGTTTTCCGTTGTTTTCTTAGGTTGTTGATGTTAGAAACGAATCGTCCGGTAGTTCTGACTTTCCCTACCTTCTTTATGACACTTAATCCGATCAATAGTTGAAGGAAACTGAATCCGATCAATAGTCGAAGGAAAGTAAAGGGCCAGACAGAGTTGGTCATTCAAGAAGCTTTGGCTAGCCAGCTTGACTTATGGAAAAAGAATCGAAGGAAGGGTCAATCTGTTTAAGAAAGGAAATAAGGGAACTTAGAGCATTGAATGGCACGGAAAGAAAACAACAGGAGCAAAAACCCGCTATAGGAAAAGCATCTTGGAAGCTGCATCTCATTGATTAGGTAGTAGGAGAAAACAGTCTATTAGGTAGGGCTAACAGTCTATCATGTCGTAGTTCTAACCTGATCGTCTTCAACCTTGTAGTAGTTCTAACCTGATCGTCTTCAACCTTATATACGAGATTGGAACCAGAAAGAGATGAACCATCCAATTAGATGACATAGACTCTATTTGCAGCTAGGTGTATTGGGACTAGACGGATTCTGGACCTAAGGATGAATGCCCGGTTTCAGGCAAGGAAGCGGATCACAGTGTCTAGACGCATTCATGATTGAATCACCTTTTTTGCATAATGGTTTCCCTCATTCACTGATTAACGATCAGAGCTCGAAGCCTTAAAGCTAAGGTCTGAGGCAACGAGTGAAACCGCTGTCAAAATACAATAGGTGCCGGAGCTGCTCCTACTGAGTATGACTGGACAGCATTGGACTCTTTCTCTTCGTCTGACCGGACACAGCATTGTACACTTTCTCTTCGTCTGACCGGACAGCATTGGACTCTTTCTCTTCGTCTGACCCTGCCACCCATCTTGGATTTTATGAAGCAACCATCACTGAAGCAATTGATTTTGTAGCTCTATTTCACAGGTTAGCAGCAGAAATGGAATAATTCCCGAGTGGACGAGAAGAAGCCCCTATTAAGGGAAGAGAATCAAGGGCTAAGTTCAAAAGGCCCAGTTATGTATTCGATGGAATTTATGTTGCTGCGACTTCCAGTTCCGCACCTGTACTGCCATTTCCCTGGGATGAATGTGAAAACCAGCCTTCTCGGGCACGACCGTCGATGGGGGCAATTCCCGGATGTGCTTAAGTTCCATTCATTGCTCGCTTGAAACCTTTATGGCTGTGAATCTATAACCTGCTCTATATGCAACACTAGTATCACTAATTACCTATACCTAACCTAATATCCAACGACATATAAGCAATACCTTAGCACGCACCACTTCCGGAAAGCGCCTATCACGTTCCATTATGGACTATATATAAGCGCCTTTATAACGTTAGCTCGCTAGTAAGGCAAGGAATGCTCGGGCCAAGCAACTAAGTCAGACGTTGGGCGGCCCCTATATGCTTGCTATACCTATTATGCTTGCTATATCTATATGTGTCTATGCTATCCATGCTATCCCCATATGCTTGCTATACCTATATGTATGTGCTTATGCTATATCAGAGGTGTATTGTCATTGTTGTATTTAAATAGCAATGACCTTTCACTAAGGAATTTGTGGAATGGGGCAAATATCCATTATTACTCCCAGTCAAAATCTTCATAATAGTCTACTTAGGGAATGAACTATCTGCTATGAATTTGAAGCAACTCATTGTGATTGCGTCGACTTGGTGATTGAATTAGAGATCCGTCATTACTAGAAAACATAGTTCCATTCCTGTCATAATGCTGAAGTCGGTTAAACATTATTTTATGACCAAGAAAGTACTCATCTATCATCCATAGGTAATTCCGTATTGACTCTCACCCGTTGAGACAATGACTATTCAGTATTACATACATACATACACATATGAAATCAATTCCTTCACGCTTTGATATGAAATAGTATGATTTCTCTATTAGTAGGAAAGGAATGTTATGGTCATTTCGTTTCTAAAGATGTGGTAGAAAGCAACTAAGACTTGAAGGACATGATCCGCTGTAGATTGATTTTGACATCCACTAGTTTCCTTTGGAACGTGGCTAGACTATGCATGGGTTCCAAAGGTACAGTAGTAATAATGATGCTCCTGGCTATACATAGGTTCCTCTGGTACATGAGTAATCTCATTTGTCTTTGGTTGTATAGTACCTTGTCTTGTCTTAGATTTGTAGTACTCTTGTCTTAGGTTTATAGTACATGATGGAGCTCGAGCAGAAAGGATTGATTAATTTGTCAAAAGGGAAGGTTAGTGCCAATCAATCAATAAGTTAGTTAGACCAACAATCAATAAGTTAGACCTACTTTGTTAGTATAGATATATAATGGAATCCAAAAGGTATATACATAGAGAAGATACCATATAATGGAATAAAGATAAGACTATTTCGATCCAAAAGTGTTGTATCATATCACAGAATAGAGGAATCCCCAGTCTTCGTATTCTATTTCCATAGGTATTCCATTACTATATATACTATACATATAGAAATCATGAAAAAGAAACAAAAGTGCTGAAATAGCTCCTTTCTTTTGAAAGGTGCGTAGCGGTGCTGAAAGCCTTAGTAATTAATGTCTAAACCCAATGATTTCACAAAGCAAGGAGAAAAGATAAAGGAACGAACAAGGAAAGACTATTGTCAATTGTGGATAAGAATAAGGAATCCAAATAGATGAGAGATGAGACAACCAAAAGAAAAGAGGTTAGATACGGCTCAAGAACCAGAAATGTATAAGGCCCTTCGCATTCGATGCGCTTCCTGTCCTGCTTGAAATATGACTTTCTCCTTGCCAGGGACTTGCTTGTCGAGGGTCCTCAGAGCTCCATCAGAACTAAGATGATGACTTGATTAAGAAGCATACAGGAAGGGCGCTTAAGAAGGTCGAGGCTTGAACCCCTAACCACCCTATTTCTTTATCGTCGTAACCACCCTATTTCTTTATCGTCGTCTAAGAAGGCTGTGACCCCTATTTCTCTAAGAAGGCTGTGACCCCTATTTCTGATTTCTCATTGTGGGCCTGTAGTGAGTCGGGTTTTCGCAAATAATGTGTTAGTTGGTTGCCAAAGATGTGTGCACTAGATGAAATTCCGTGTTGGCTCGTTGTGTGCTAAGGATTATTCTCGGGATGCTGACTACTGTCGTTACTAGTTTCGCCTTTTGAACCCAGTAGTAGTGGGCCTTAACCGCTTACCCTAGAGACTTTGACACAGATGAACTTACCGCAAACAATAACTCAACTATACTGAAGTAAAGAAGCCCTGAAAGCTCTAGTTAGGGGGAATTCGTAGAAACTTAGAGAAAATGGTGCTTCCAACTAGAACACTCTAGTAATAGGTTCAGTAATAGGTTAGGTTAGGGTTCCGGTCAATAATGGAGCTTCTATAACACTTACAGTGCCGAAACACCCACAGTGCCGAAACACTCACTGTGCCCCCGATATAATACTCTTTTACTTCACGGAGTGCATCCAATCAATTCTCTTCTTTCGCCTGAGTACGTTAGCTTCCTTGAGCTTTGAGAGCGAGTGCGCCGGGCAATAATAAATGGAGTCTAGCGTAAGGTTGCCTAGCTGAGTGATTCAAATCCTTAGAGTTAGCAGTGAGATTACTTTATTACAGAAGTAGTGAGTTAGATTCATTTCCATTCAATTGCTGCTTGACTAAATTATGGAATTGCTGGTTTACTGGCCGTTAATGCAAGTAAAGTATAGAGCGTGCGCATGAGAGAGTTCTTTAGGAAGCAATGGCAGCTAATTAATCTATTGAGAGCAAAGGCGCAAGGCCAAGCTACTACCGCTTAGTACCTTCTCGCAAGACGACATAATCTACTCTCTCCTTAGTACCTTTCAGGAAGGACGACATAATCTACTCTCTCCTTAATACTTTTCAGGAAGTACGATTGGGAAGAATAATCAAGTTAGTTGACAACCAACCCGTAGACAAAGGCAGCAAGGAAGAGCACAGCACTACGTTTACAACCCGTAGACAAAGGCAGCAAGCAAAGGTGAGTTTACCACCAATCCGGAGACAAGACAAAGTAAGCAAGCATAGAGTGAAATGGGCTTTCAGCACCTTATTTTCTTATAGAATAGAGACAACTTAAAGAACCTCGCTTAGATACAACTCAAAGAACCTCGCTTATACATATTTCTCTAATAAAGCCTTATTTGACTTAACCTTATTTGACTTCAATTTATAGAACATTGATAAGCATCGACCTTACAGCTCATAGGGTTGACTTTCTGACCTGAGATCGGGAACATCAGTTCCGCGCTAAGATAGCGTACCGGCTTCAAACCTTTCATCGACCCTTGCCTTTAGTCGTCTTGTCTCGTAAAGGCAAGTACGATAACGATACCAACATAGTTCCTGGTACGATAACGATACCAACATAGTTAATGCTTCTCCCCGCTTCCCGAACTAGCAGGCAGATCTCATAATAAGCTAAAGTACAAGAGGCACTGAGACTAGCTTGATCACAAACTCGGTCAACCTCTATCATATCTAATCGTTGAAAGCATCCAACCCTCGGGTTTCCTTTCCAAAAAGCACTTGCACTTTAGCATCTGACTTCCACTGTCCTTACAGAGTTTCCATTGGAATATGTTCTCTAATGTTCTCTGGAATAGAACTACTTACTTAACGTACGTCTATCGTGGAAATGATGAAAAAGCTATATTCTTCATACAAAGAACATTGAAGCAATCAGATATCACATAATAGGCCTCCGCTACAGCATGGTCTACCACAGCAGACAGGTCCACATCTGCTTCTTTGGAATCCTCTCACGCCTCTTTGGAATCCTCTCCACTAACGGCTAGCGTAATGCTTCAAACATCCAAGTCGGACGGTAAGGAGTCATCCAGTAGATTTCGGGTTAGACGAGCAAACCTACTCTATCAACTTGTTTCTTTCTCTCTCTATATAAATATTCTCAATTTCAGAACTACCAACCTTATAACCATACTTGAGGTTTTCTGAAATGCTCCTAACTTACTGTTAGCAACCCAAGCTTATTCTCTATTGATACTATAACCAGCAATTCCGCTGCTGTCTAGCGATCTCAATTCAGTGAACTGCCTCCTCCATTGATAGTATCACCCCAACTGTAACTGCTTGTAATTCATTTGTCCAACTGCTTCCCTCCCTTATATATCTACCTACATCCAGTCCAGCAACCAAGCTAATTCCATTACAATCTCAATTGGAAACCTAATACCCACATAATGTTCTTGTGAGTCAAAACTTCCATCACAATTAAGCTTCAACCAGGAAATAGGGGTTTTTCCATTGTACAAGGAGAATCTTGTCCTCCAATTCCTTTAGATCAGCTTGTCCTACTGCAGAATTCCTTTAGATCAGGATAACAAACTGCAGCAAGAAACATATCATGAAGCTTTGTACAGGAAATAGGTGTAAGGATTTGACAATGAATATAAGAAAGAGAGAGAAAGAGAAGTATATAAAATGAATGAGCATTCTTTCTGTTAAATAGAATTCCTGGCCATGCATAACAAGCAAAGGCAATAGGTAATGCTAGCACTAAGAAAGATAAGGCTCTGTGTAGTAAGTTCGGCACCCTAAAACAACCATGCACCTTCTTTCCAATCATTATTGTATTTTCAAATCCATCCCATTTATTGTTGAAAGAAATAGTTCCCAAACGAGCTGGACTCCTATAAGCAGTGGTTCCAATCTTATAGTAGCAGTGCCAGTTTACAAGTCAGGATAGGTGATCTCATTCTATCAGTAGAACCATTCATTCTTAGAGACACATAGCTCATTCTGCTATTAACATGAATAAGTCTTTCGATGGTCGATTGTCATCGCTCTCATTCATCGAGGTGTCCACCACCGCACCCGTGGCACGGAAGAAACAAACACACCTAGAGCAGAGGACATGCACTTTAAGTCAAATAACGAATTCATTTAGGGGCTGGGCAACAATAGAGCACGGTAGGTCCACACTCGTTCTTCAATAAAGCACGGTAGGGAGGGACTGCCGCGTGAACTAAGGAAATTCATGGATTCCTATAATCAAGAACTGCTGGATCTGGATCTGCTCGAGGAAAGCCAACTGAGTACACCTATTCTTTTCTTTCAACTGCTGAAACACTAAGTTAATAAGTTTGACCATATTAATAAGAAGCCGATCTAGCACATCCAGAGAATAGAGTCTTATACAAGAGATCTCAATTCCATTCTTTTGGTTGCCATTACCAAGTAGTGCTTTAGTTGCTTGACTGATAGCAAAGATCTTCTTGCCCCAACTCGTAGTATACTAAGGATTCCACTAGAAAGATGGTGTTAAAGCCAACAACTCTCAATCCGGTCTTTCAAGCCAACAACTCTCTCCAGATATATAAGTGGCACAGGACCCAGTTC
The DNA here is from genome assembly GCF_000313855.2 of Musa acuminata subsp. malaccensis. Classification (NCBI taxonomy): domain Eukaryota; kingdom Viridiplantae; phylum Streptophyta; class Magnoliopsida; order Zingiberales; family Musaceae; genus Musa; species Musa acuminata. The sequence goes on from NW_008991535.1 coordinate 353,175, forward strand.
TAGTTCTAGGATAAGAATACAGATCTCGCAAGCAGGAGAAGAATAGGATAAGAATACAGATCTCACAAGCAGGAGAAGAATCAGCTGTATTGTCTCCAGGAAAGTACTATCAAACAAAAGCATAAGAGTAAGTTCATAGGGTGTTAAAGCCTAAACCTAAAAAGATGGTGGAGCAGGATCTGATGTCGAAGTCGTTGGTTCCTCACTTCCAATTGACTAGCGGCCCTTTAGCTCGAACACAGGTTAACTCAGGTAAGGACACTGTTATGACCGACTCGCAACTACGGAAGGTATCAAACAGGTTAACAATAGCTCCTACTCTTCATCCCGTGAGTGCTTCCTTGAAAGTACCAGGTAAAGTGTTCGTAAACTACATGTGGTTAGTGACTTTATTCTTCTGGTAGTATTGTTCTTGTTCTTGTTGAATACCGAGTTTAGTTGCTTTTGGTGCTTCTTCAAGGATAGTTTCATCTTTATTAGTTGAAAGAGTTAGATTCGATGCTCTAGTATTGACTGGCAAGAACAGAACGGATAGAGTTAGATGAGCCGACCTCCCAACTTGCTTGTTTCATTGAGTGCACTATTAGTTGTTTCATGAAATACCTTATCCGGGTAGTCTCGAAGATTGCCAACACCGAACCTCTCCCGATTGACAAGCACCCGAACTTGACTTTCTTTATGATTCTTCACCGACTACACTGTAAACTCTCCCTGCCGCCACTAAGTCTGTCTGGGCCGGCTCTCCTACTCAAGATAAAGCTTCTTCATTTCTTTCTTCTATTGGGCATGTGCCTGCTTATGATTGTTCGATAGATCCTACTGCTCGAACAGAACTGTCAACTACTTTCCCTGACGACTTAACCGATTAATTGGTTCTTCTCCCGTCGACAACACCCGACCCGACCTCTCCTAAGGCTACAAATACACTTCTTAAACAGAAGCTTACCTCGAACAGGGGCAAGCAGACAAGTAGGCAAGTCGGACTGGAACAAGTCTTAATTGAACTCAAAGCAAAGATACAAGCGTATACTAGATGCGGGCCAAGTCACTAAGGGCCAAGTCACTACTCATGTGTAGCGGCTGTAACAACAAGCTCTTTCACTCCTCCGCTATACTAACTCTTTCACTCCTCCGATGAGAATACATCTTCTTTTACTGTTTTCTTCTTTTACTGTTTTCTTCTTTCCTCTCCTCTTGCTACTGCTACTACTCCGGTATTTCACTAACAAAGCGACTACTCCAGTGGGAGACAATATCTGATCATCGGGCCAAGTCACTCTGGTATGAATTCTCCGAGTCAAGTAAAGGCTTTGAAGCATAAGAAGAATAAGGTACTGTCAAACAAAAAGGCTTTGAAGCGCTACTAAGTGGTCCAACCAACCCCCAAGCATGAAAGAAAGGCGATTCTTCAACAGCAAGACTTCACTCCTTATTGCCAGAACCTAGTTATATTTCTCACAAACCATACCATAGACTATTTCTGGAAAGTAGACAAGTAAGAAGAAACATACTACTGGAAAGAATTCAAAGCGGTAAAGCAAGACTCAAAGGGGCTGTAGCCGAAGAGCAAAAGAGCGCCCACAATTAGTGTAAGGAGTCTCAGTTGGGGAGTTAGGAGTCACGGACCTAGTTTGTATTCGGGTAATTAAAGACAGGAGTGTGGGCTGGAATGAGTATCTATAAAAAATGCAAAGGGAGTGCTAGAGCAATAAGTCAGACTTCAGGGCATTAGTTTCAGTTGATGTGTTTCTGGCGGTAGGGGAGTGAACTCAGGTGTTGGTGATTTTCTTTATGCTGATTCCTTTGTTCGAGTGTGATTACGTGCACCACTGTTGGGTTATCAGAGGCCTATGCTCTGGTTTCAGTGGTTCTCAGAGTCCTATGGCTATGTTGTTTGTCTTGCTTTCCCTCATTTCATTATTTATTGTTCCATCCTATATTTGGAGTGAAAAACAGCCTGTGGCGGTCCGGGCACTCTTTCATCATTCCCTTTCATTCATGCCCTGTCCTGTTTCATTCTGATTGTGATTGGCGCAAACAAAAGCTCTACCTTTGCTGTATTTGAAGGCTGTTTGCTCCGGTAAGATGTCCAATGCTTATTCTTATATCTGAGTTTAGTGTGCCGGTGCTCGTTAAGTATAAAGCAGAGTGCGTATCAATGTGGCTAGCAGAGTTCGTATCAAGTATAAAGCAGAGTTCATATCAATGTGGTGGCTAGCAGAGTTCGTACCAATGTAGGTATAGGTACGGGCAACTGGGCAAGGTACGGGCAAACTGCCTAGTCTACCAATTCCAAAAGCAGGTTGTTGATACAAAAAGTGAAATAGAACTAGTTGGTTTTTCGTCGGATTCCCCTAATCAAATAGAAGAGAATATTATATGCAATAACGTTTAGATACAGGCTTTCAGCAAGGAGCTAAAGAATTAGTTCAAAGCTAGGGTCTTGTTAGCTGCGGTTCGATCCGATAGTTAGTAGCAGCTTGGCGAGTTGAGCTCCTACGCTTACCGCTCTGAGTCCACTGCTTGGCATATTAATAGATGTTCATAGATGTGTTAGTCCCGTACTGTCCACACTAGCTCAATTCTTTGGCTATGTCTTTTCATTCCCGGTTCACAATTCCATAGTTTCCATTTTCAGCCTTGCTTTTTCTATTGGAATTCTTTCTTGTGTGTGGGGAGGGACATTATTATTATTAGAAGCCCGAGTTGCTGCCTTGTTTGTAGTAGTTCGATCCCAATCAGTTCCGGGTTTAGTTAGCATCAGTAGGATCGAGCCTTGGAAACAACAGTAAAAGCATGAAAGCCAGTCAAGAGTTTTGGTTTAAAAGCAAGGAAAGTAAGGCGCGTAAGTAAAAGACTATGTTTGTCCGTAGGGGCATACTGAACCAAGAGATATTGTTTGAAAACTTGTAAGGTAAGCATAAAAGAAAGTAGCGTGAGGCACATAGGAAGTAGAGCCAGGTTCTAGTTTGATAAGTGAGGAGAGCTACTCAAGAATGATATCCGGCAAAGGCATACTCAACATGGGAATGCAGGGGACAGGTCAAAGAATGAGAGAGCATAGTATAAGTTTGAGCAAAAAGGTCGTTTTTTAGTTCAGTAGCGCTAGGCGAGAGATACAAATACAGATATGAGATCGAGGAGTCAAAGAATGAGATAGGGCCCCGGCATAGACAAACTCGGCATTGAGGGCATTAGCGGGAGTTTGGGAGCTGTTATTATCCTAATTCTAATTAGGGGACGCATACTTTAATACAGGAGTTTCGGATTGAAGAGAAGGGTCATATTGTAGATTATTAGTTTCATAGTAAGGCTTGTCTCTCATACCATGGCTTAGGCTTCTCTAGTAATGAGCCCCATTCTGATCTCTTGTTACACGGTGCATTCTTTGACTTTTGTATTTCATTCTGTATTTCAATTATCTGCCTTTGTAGTAATGACTTGGCCCCGGGATTTGGAATAGCAATAAGAGAAAGAATATGAGCAGACAAGTGAACCTTAGCTACTAAGGAGGGGAAGGTATCAACCTAAAGATATAAAGTATCGGGTTGGTGCTCTAGTAGTTTCATCAAATTCCGGGTAGAGGTATCGGTGCTGTAACTCCAATCCATTGCAGCAAGAAAGATCAATAAAGGGATTGATTGACCGGGTGCGGACTTGTGAACAGTGAGCATATAGGTAATAAAGGCATCAAATAAATAGGAAAAACTCGAGTAGGCGGCTGACCCTGGTCTTGTTCGAGGAAGAATAAAGAAAAGGCGTAGCTGTTTCCGTTAGGGGAATAATCTAATATCTGACTTCCTTTGAAGCTCCAGTTACCGGTGTTACTTATTGAAAATCTGACTTGATAGTTCTATCTGTCTTTGTTGTCGACGAAGCAGTAAGTACTGAATTAAGAAGGGGAGTTTCCGAGGTTAATACCCAGAAGAAGAGGATTGATCTGCACACTAACAGGAAAGGGAGTTGGACAAACAAATAAGATTATAGGCATCTGTGTTCAGCAAGTAGTAAATATAGAAGTAGTTGCGGCGTATACGCTTGGTTGTTTTACTCGGTGCTCGACTCAGTGTGTTAGTTAGTCTTATGAGCAAGTCCAGTAAAGTTTTCACGGGTCGTAAATTACCGATCTCCTGTGGATAGCTCCATTTTCTTCTTTAGCGCTGTTCCTAGGATAGCTCAATGGTTTTTGAATGACTTTCCGGGGTGTGCTGGGCGCCTATGATCTTAGTTTAGCATCCGCAGTAATTAGTATCTAGATCATCTTCTGTTGCTTTAGTCGGCGAACTCACTAACGCTTTATTTATATGTGTTCCTTTTTTCTGCTTGAACTTATTAACGCTGCTTGCCTACTTGCTTTGCCTTTTTGGCCTGATTTCCTGGACACTTTGTTGATAATGTCCCAACTTCATAAGACTTCCGCGCTAACATTAGCCATAAGATGATTGAGGAGAGGTGTTCACGACCAGAGGTGTGTTTGTATCTTAATAAGTTCCCTAACTGGGGGCGCTTTATAAGGCTTCTTTCCAAGTCAAGACAATCTCTTTCTGGTTGTTTCACCTATGCCTATGTGTAACTCTGCTAGGGTGTGTAACCTTCTGCCTATGTGTATAACTCTGCTAATGGCAAATCCTCCATTGAGTGAGGTAAAGTTAGGCTCAGATAATGCCTTTTGCCGTATCTCTTAGCTTTGCTTCGAACTCGCTAACTTGCGCACTTGCTCATTGCAATTACTCTCAAAGACTTTCTGATTTATTGCTCTAAGCTTGTTTATAGGCTTGTGTACTTGCTTTAATCAAGCTTGTTTATAGGCTTGTGTACTTGCCTTTAATCAAATAATCTTTATTGGCAGCCGAACCTCACTTATTGCCTGGCCCCGAAGCACCCCAACCCCAAGAAGTCAGCTAACGCACAACTCAGCAGAACTCAACAAACTTGGGAAAACAACCGAGTAAAAGAGCTTACTAGCGCGATACTAGTTCAATTAAAAAGCCAAGCCGGTAAGATTCATAAGAAGGAAGGGGAAGCCAGTAAAGTCAGATTCTTCAGATAGATTGAAGCCGGTAATTATATATGAGATATAAGTCAGTGTGTTATCTTGGTGTTGGACTGTAAGCGCTAAGTCAGGAGCATGGTGTAAAGGTTCTGTTCTAGTTTCATCGACAAGAGAATCAGTGGTCCAAAAATAAGCAGCAGTGAGAGTTTAGGTCGGAAAAGGAAAATCAGATAATACTGGCCGGGGCAGCAAGCGGGTCAGAAAGGAGAGTTCGACTCAAATCCATGTTAGTTGGCGACCGTTGAGATCGATTCATAAAGTGTAGTTTCGTATGAACTCCTACAGTTGCTCACATATGAACTCTTACTGTTGCTCACTTAAACAACACTTTCAACAAATTCTTCTTCCATTTCAATCGAGACTCCTGGAATTTCTTCTGTCCCCAACTCCACTTGAAGAGACCCGAACTCGTATACTAGGCGAAGGCAATCTGATCTAGACTACAGGGCAAAGGCAATCTTATCTAGCTTTTGATACTGATCCAGCATATCATCTTACTGATGACGACTTTACCCCAACCTATTCTTCACCCCCCGCATCTTCCCTATCTCCTATTCCGGAGAAAACTCCTAATTCTATCTCCGACTCCGATTACTATTGCTTCTATGGCTTCAGATTCATCATACTATGTAGATAAATGATTCCTTCTTTCCTTTGCGCCTAGTAGACTACTGGATTATTTGTTAGCACCTTATTTGCTATTATTATTAATATTATTTGTATACTACCTAATGCACTAGATGACGTACCTGCTTTAGATAGGGTAATGCACCATCTAGTACCAGCTTATGTCCTTACTTGGAGTTCCATTCCGTATGTGGAGAGTTTTCTTCTGACTTTCATCTAAGAGCACGAGGGTACGGGTGGTTACCTACTTATACAGGGTTAGGTGGGTGAGTGACTTCTTTCTATCATACCTATAGCCAGAGCAGCGGAACAAGACCAATTTAGTTGCAGTAGATCCAGTAGTCTCATTTCGTTTTAGCTAGTTTCATCCCGCCACGCAGTACAGCTTTCGATCAAGCTTCTTATCTTTCTACTGCATCTTTCAACTCTTTCGTCACTGGATTTTGGAACAGAAACGGAATTAACAAGCACGCGGCCCCTGTTGATTCTCGAGTGTACTTAACAAGCACTAGACCCACACTTCTAGTTAGCGCAGAAAAACGAATTGACACAACACCACCACTCAATGGTTCATCTGATCTATCTTTTGAAACGGATCCAGCCTTTTCATCAGATCTTTCAACTTCTCCTTATTCTTTGAAATAAGTCAGAATTGACTCTCCTTGAAGAATCGATTCCTCGTATGCTCCATCTTTAGCTTCGGATCCAAATGGGGCTGATGATCTCTCTCTCGTTGACAACACTGTCACACCCGAACTACACTTTTTGTGCAGAATGGAATTGAACAACTTCAGTTAGCGCCTTACCTTAGCCAAAGACTGGAATTGACCTTAGAGAAACTCCACTCTTTTTGCTTATCTTTCTAAGAAGAAAACGGATTCTCGTGGAGACTTGACTCGAGCAGGAAATCCATCTACATCATATACTTGAGTACTTACCGCTTCAAAGCCAATACCAGAGATCCTTATTCTGGACCTGCATCCGATCCAACTCATTCTTTGGAATCTTATTCGGCTCTTGCCCCAGAACTAGACTTGACTCGCACCGCTACAGCTGAAGAAGTAGTTTACCCAGCTTCCGCCCCAAAGTCCACTTTCCTTTCCACTTGCTATGGTTCGGTTCCTTGATAAAGAAAGCAGATTCTCTCAACTCAACTGAAACTGTAATTGAATCTATATCTCTTGCATAGTATAGAATTGGAGTAAACAAACGACTTCTCTTTGGCTTCTTTTACATATTACTTGACTGCGGGATCTGACCTAACTGCCGAACACATAAATTGAGGATGAAGACAGGAATTGTAATAACAGGACTTGTAGGAAGCCCGCCAAGTCAGTACTAGACAATTGAACTACTTAGACTTGAGACCCGTTTTCTGTAAGGAGGTAGAATAGTTCCTGTACTATCCAATTTATACAACAGTTGGCTTATGTGCTATGTCTAGCGGATGGTGAATCCTACGTGCTATGTCTAGCGGATGGTGAATGCTACCTGGATTTTCTTGCTTCCCTTTCCCTTCAACCAACCACTATCTGAGTTCCCTAAATATAAATAGAATATCTAGAATCCAGAAGACTGCCCCTTATCACAGAAGTCGATAGTCCTTGCTTGTATCGGTCATTATTATATGAGAAAAGTAGATATATGATAACAAAGGAAAAAGATGATCAAATCAATAAACAAAAACCAGAAGGCCCTATATATTAATTAAGGCTGTTTAAGGATGTGTCTATTTCATTTCGATTATCTGAAAGAATCCGTTTTTATAGTCATATAGATTGTAGTGGATCCATAAATAAAAGCTTCCAGAAAGTGCTATACCTACCCTATATTGTTTTAGGTATTAAACTCGATCCCTAACTCTCTAGCAGCACAGATGGGGTCGATCTCACCCTTGCTTCACCACGCCCGGAGGCTAAGTCTAGTTTCATAAGGTTAAGATGGATACCGCTCATAAAGAGCTTGTTTAAGTGTCCCGTATGCCTTGCAATAATCCCTTGCCCCTTGATTTCTACAATACTTGATGTGACTTGAAACTTGTGATACGAGACTGCTTCTCTTGCGCATCTACAACAAGGTAGAGTTGGGCGCCTGTGTTCGGTCAACAAATAGTTCAATTAATCTATATCGCATATAGTGAAAGAATATAGCTAGAATAATATAGAATCCAATAACAACATTCCTTATTGCTGACTAAGGAGAAGGACTCCTAGCTTGAAGAACTCATATTGGCCCCAACAAGCAACTGTGCTAACGTGAGTGGAGTTAAGAAAGCCTAAGTACGTTAGTTAGGTCGAAGAGAATGTTTGTTTGCCGTTACTAGTTCCCCTTGCTTCAAGAATAGAGGAATCCCTGGAAAGTCTTTGAATGGAGGATAGGATTGATGTCGTAAAGTCTTTGAATAGAGGAAAGGATTGATGTCGGCACCCCAAGTGTACTACGGCTTGTTGAATTGAGGAATATCATAGAGTGCACAAACAAATAGAGGCGCATAACTGCATTGCTTTCTTACCGGATGGAGCATAACATAACTGCTTCCTCTATTCCGCTAAAAGAGCATAACATGACTGCTTCCTCTATTCTGCCTTAGGAAGGCTACCCTATTTCATTGAACTGACAACAACATATGAGAGATAACTGAACGGAATATGCATGACAACTAGTGGAAATGCTCTAAAACTGCTATTACTACAAAACGGACTATCCCTGCAGGCTTTGCTTATAGTGGAAATGCTCTAAAACTGCTATTACTACAAAACAGACTATCCCTGCTTGCTTACCCATCGGATTCTGTCACTAAGGCACTCAGGCTTGCAATCTACCCGCTACCCGCTGCTTTAATCATGGAATCTATATCGCATATAATCTAAGGAACCTAAGAACTACTTGCATAGCTTTATTGAAAACTCATGTAAGCACCCGCATGTTTACATGTTGAATGGAATCTATCTCGCACATGATAGAAGATGGGTAACCTAACGCATAACTCCAAACGTTTAAGGCTGTAACTCGTATTCAATACTTAGCGCTTCATAAGGTTGTTTAAGGCTGTAACTCGTATTTCTGGTCGTTTAAGTTGAACCTCTTATGAACTCCGCTTATAGGCTTATCTATATCATTGAAACTATGCTTCTCTCCCTCTCAGTCACCGATGGAATTTCAAGCACAATTCTACCGATTTCATTTCAAGCACAATTCGAATATCATTGGGTCTCATTGAATCTCACTTGCATAAAGGAAAATCACTCGCTTCATATAGATCAAAAGTCACCCTTTTACTGCTGACTCACTTAAGAAAAGAAAGGGGGTGAAGAACTCCTAGCTGACGCCTAAACAAAGGACTTGTCTTTTGCAAAAAAACAGATAATGAGAATTTCCCTTTGCCCTCTTAGTTATTAGAATTATGTCTTTCCTTAGTGCTATAAGTAGTAGGACAATTCTGACTCCTTCTTTCTTTGCTCTATTACTCATATACGGACTCTTTCTTCTTTAGCTCTATTACTCATACAATTATTCTCATATGATATGCGCCTATGACTCTTGTATAAATTATGTCTTTCCTATGCGCTATTAGTATTGATTCGATTCTGTCTTTTGCAGTATAGAATGTACTCGCCTGGAGCTCCCCTAACTTAGCTTATTATTCGTTTAGTATAAACCTTACAAAACTTCTGACTTTCGGATTGTGAATTGAGTGGCAAAGTGGAATTGAGTGCTACAAAAGAATGGAATGGAATATGACTGACACCATATATCAGAATAGTAACAAGACAGCTTACTCCTGACTCCAATAGCATTAGCAACTTACTCCTGACTCCAATAGCATTAGCAATTATTAGGGCATTAAGAATGGAGTGCCAAAGAGACATAAGAGAATGGAGTAACAACACACCTATACCTATTAGGCTATGCTCTAACAACTGACTTTCCTTATTATGGATCTACTGCGTTTTCCTACTTTTTGACACTGTTAGGTTTTATTACTTGTTGTTTCCTTTCTACTACTTACTGGCTACAGACTTTATTGGATTGAGCCTCCGTATAGAAACCCTAAATTCCATACAATATATATTATATCCATTTTGGATGAGAGAAAGAGAACGACCAGAACCAGTAAGTCGACAGTCGTTGCTTGGCCCTTGCATGGACAGCGACCACCTCTTTTCTTTACTTTTTTGAAAATCTCTTCTCTCTATATAAGGGATGTATGTATTCTCGATAAGAGAGGAGCCGTGGTGGTATGCATCTCAGGACCGAGACCGTGCTACTGGACTGTCTTACTGGGTTGGCGACTCTCTGCGCTCCCAATGACAGTATTGGATGAAGCACTGGAAAGAGAAGAGGACAGGGCTACAATGACGGATGATACTGTTCCTTCACCCAGGGAATGAATGGGGCTTCGCTCTCTAAAGATAGAGTTGAGAGTTTTTGCTTCCTGCCTTACTGATTAAAAGAGACAAGATCCGATTCCTTCTGCCTATTCATTCACAGCGTATGAAGTAATAACATTGTACAATTGTAGGAACCTTCCCAGTTTTTGGCTAACCCTCCCTAAAGGCCTGAGCGAATGCAGAGTAGAAAAGACGCAGGGTTCTACCACTTTGTAAGGTAAGTACTAAGTGAATAGTTTCGGTCTATACAGACGGGTCTATGTGCGAAAATGGAATTTCGTCTTTCTAGCGCTAAGCATATAATATTGATTGCCTGGGATAACGAGCATAAGAGCGTAAGGGCAATTATCGTATCTCGAAATAGGCTAGTTTGGGGTTTCCCCTTTCTTTGTTAATCCTTTGTTTCAGAAAGCGCTTGTATACGGGTATAGCAGTAATAGGACTTTAACCCAATAGGATAGGGCAAGTTCTTTTAGAAAGCAAGAGGGCGATACGAGGTCAGAGTTTGAAGTCCAATTCCCTAAATATCAAGTGATTCAATAAAAACAAGCACAAGCCTTATTAACTAACAAAGTGGTAAAGTGTTAGGCATTTCCATTTCAGTAAAGCTAGCCAGTCAAAAGGAGTATTTCATGAAAGAAAATGGGCAAGTAAGAGAGGGATTCTCTACAAAAAGGCTCTAAGATTGTAGGTCAAACAAAAAGAGGTCAGTCATAGGGCAAATGAAATCTATCCAGTGAAAACCCAAACCCTAAAAGAATCTGGTCTATCCCCGACAATCCTAGTTCTTCGCCCTGTTAAGCTATCTCTTGCAGCTACTGTTTCCGTTTCTTTCGATGGGGACAGTTCCAGGAAAGTAGAAGTTCTGTTCTAATGCCTTCCAGGAAGAGTGGGGTTTTTCTAGTTCAAGTGTCGTTTTCAAATAAGTAGCATAAAAGAGATCCCTTGACGAAAAGTAATAAGGGGCCACGGCTATATATACATAAAGCTTAGGATAGCGGATTCTTGGTTCTAGGTCAATCAAAGGTGTTAGAGCGAGCTAAGGTCTTCTCCTCCAATCGAAGTAATAAAGCCAGTTCCTTGTCAAGTCAGTTAAAGAAGTGAAATCCATCCGACTTGAAAGTCATGGTATAAAGGTTAAGGGCTGCAAGCGGGTCTTCAAGAATAGGTAGGGTTTACAGTGGGTAAGTCGGTTCTTCAAGTGTAGTTTAGTTTGGCCCTTATAGTCCGTTTGGTTTACTTGAAGTTTCATCTGTCTTTGTTGCTCGTGTCTAAGTAATAAATCTCTGTTCGACTTGACTCCCATGTATAAGCAGAAGATCATCTCGAATCGAATGCTGAGGTAAAGTCTCCTGGAATAGAATACAGATCAGAAGCTGGGTCAATAGCTGGATATTTCTCTTCAACAGGATATTTCTCTTCAACAGGATCTGATGCCGAAGCCAAATCGATAGATTCCATTACAGTTTCGCTTGGTTGATGCAAGAAAGATTACTGTTTGCCAGAGCAAGAACGAACAAGAACAAGATCTACAGTAGGAACAGGATATGAAGCTAGATTAGATGCGGGATCTTAAGCCGGAACAGTCCATTCTTATGCTGACCTGACCTATCCTACTGTCCAACTAATGAATTGACGCCTATAATCTGTGCTTTCTGGTTCCCTTGCTTGCTCTCTACCACTTAAATAGAAGCCTTACTCCTGACTTGACTCACCCCTAGCCTAGTTAGAATAGAAGATTGATGTCGGCACCCGCATAACTCCCGAAGGCTTAAGATTTGAGTCTAGTGGATCTGCATTCCGTCAAAGAATTCACAGACGCCCAATTACTTAAGGGCACCGATGAAGACCCGGAGACTGACTTGCGGAATTCTTATCCTCTGTTTTATACCTTACCTTCTGTAGATATAGTAGTTCCCCTTCCCTTCTTATTAGGGCACCCAGGAAACCCGGAAAAGACCTATACTGAATGGAACTGGCACCAATGCAATATATCTAATGGGTTCGGGACCTGTCATTATCTGTATTTATTGTAGAATTCTTATACTATATTCATTCTCTTAGGAATGACTTACTAATTCTTTTAAATAAGAAGAGAGTTGACTTGCCGTGTCTTCTGTCTTATTCCTATCCGGAGTATGCCCTTAACCCAGCTTCCTCACCCGATCTTGCTTCTATTCCTGCCTCCGATCCCATGAACACAGGACTAGTTGAACTCAGGCTAATCTACCTATGGCTACTGGCAACAATGCATTTCAACCTGCTGTCCGATCCTATAACTTCATTAAGATTGGCTGTGGAATCAGTCATCCTATATAATAACAGAGATTTTGATAGTGCTTTTTTGCTACTTAACTAGTACTGAGTTAGTATAGGCAAAATGCAAGAACAACTAGCGGCCCTGCCGCGTCAGCGAGCGCATAACTCGGAGCTCCTCCGCGACACCGAACACATCTGGAGTAATAACAACAAATAAATATACCTGATGTTGTTTCTTATTGCCAAAACAACTGCCGCGTCTTTAGCTCGCTGACGCGACAGCGGACTATTAACTGACGCGTAACATTAGTAGTTACTTGTCCCGTAACAACTGGCGCACAACTACTCCTAATGTCGTAGTTGCTTGCCGTCTTGTCTAGTAGTTCCTTGGCCCGAGTTCCTTGGCCCAAGCCAAGGTCAGAAACAGAAGCCTACCCGACCCGACCTATCTTTATTACACTCCTCAACCCGCTTCTAAGCCAACAAATACTGATGAAACCAGACCACTACTTGAGGACGAAGCAACTTATTGCTACGAATACTGAATTGATCCATCTTGCCTAGCACAACTTACTAGAAGGGCTTCTAATAAGCAAAGCACCCGACCCTACCTCTCTTTATGACACTTGCCTCTCCTCTTTCTCATCTCTTATATAAGATAAGACTTATGGCTCATCTCCACTAGCAGCTGGCAACCATCCTATGCCAACTATTGGAATTCTCCTCTTTCTTGCCGAAAGAGACTCAAGCTTACCTCGAACAGGACTACCAGGGGCGGACAACTACCTTATCTTTAGGAGCAAAGGAATACAGAAACAGACAAAGTAGAAGAACAGAACCCAGATTGAGAGAGAGAAGCAAAAGTCATTAAAGGAAGAAAACCCGCAACAGGCAACTCGTATAACTCTCAAGAACACAGGACAGGCAAGATAGGGGCATGGATCTATTTCAGCACTTATTGAGTTTGATGGGCAAATCATAAGAAGTGTCGTTAGAGTTCATTGACGCCTATAAGATTGATGGTTCAGTGACTTAACTCATTAGTATAGGAGTTTTCTCAGTGGAAAAGTATTGTTTCGGTTGCAAGTACTTTTCTTGTAAGTAGTGAGGCAAAGCTACTACTGGAGCAAGAGCAAGAAATCAGAATGGATGGAATTAGCGGCCCTTATATTAAGTCGGTATCGGATATCAGAGTTTAGGTAAGTCCAGTAGTAGAGTTGTTTCATCAGTATGAGTTGACTCCGGTAGAGGAGAAAGAGTTATGGTATTGTTTCCAGAGTTATAGAATCAGAATTAAGGTATAGTTGGCATAGGTAGATGAGATGCTCTAGTCCAGAGGCTTTGAAGCAGAGCCAGAGAAGAGCCAGCAGCTTGTTGAAATCAGTATTAGTTGAGAGATATTCCATTCCCTGACCTGTTGGACTACTGTACTACTACAGGTTGGTGCTGTAAACGGGCTGTAAACCGGGCTGTAAACCAGAGTATAGGTTTAGAGGATTTACTATAGTATTGGTACAGGAGTGAAGGAGGTATGTTAACTGCTTACATTAAACCCCTATGGCTCATGATTCTCTTTAGTGAATTCCTCCTGACTGAGAGGGGACATCTGAGTTGACATTGAAGAGGAGAGTTCGGATAGCCCTTACTGTTAAGAGTTTAGTTAGGAAGTAAAGCATTCAGGTCAATTCTGATAGGGTTTCTTACTAGGTTATACTACAGTAGTTGCTTGTTTTAGCCTAGGAGATACCTTTTCATCTTTAATAACTGAATGAGGCTAATCTACTTATGCTCTGAACCAACCTAGCTAGGGCTATGAAAACTCAGAATTCCACACTACGAGTTTCCTTACTACTTGTCTGCTTGGCCCTTAATCAAGTTATATAGATTTGATTATACTTTGTCTGTAGAGCGTCAGTATTGGGGAAAGATCAGTCAAAACATTAGCGGCCCTTTAGTGACACCTGTGTTCGCCTCCTCGGCTAATTCTCTAGTTTTGTCAATCAACTGCCCTTTCTTCTCCAGTAATTAGTTAACCTTACCTTCCCGAAACACCTCTACTTTGGCACCATGTATAGAAGTGAGTTACCCAACTGCTTTATATCTCACTTATGTTTCTTATCCTGTACCCGCTCCCCTAGTTCTAATGTATCTAATGCGCTAGATCTCTTACCTGCTTAAGTGGTTTTCTACCTTACTACTAAGCTTGTCGTCTTGTCTTCTTGTCGTCTTGTCTATCTGTTGCTTAGCCCCGAGTTTCATCGTATCTATAGGCAGTATCAAGTAGGGAAGCAGTTTAGTAAGAAGTAGAGGCCAGGCCAAATGAGATGGTATTTCCTTAGAAGAGGGAGAGATCTAGTCCTGATTAGTTTACAGTTGCCCTGGTTGAATCCGTATTTATTGCCATAGGAGAGGCCGGGGCAGTAGAAAAAGAAGAAACAGTAGACTTGGATCTTAAAGCTAACTATCCCTTTGAAACACTCCCAATCAATCAGCGAGTAGGAGAATCAACCATATACTTATTCAAGAAGGAAATCAAGTGTAGTAGTTTGAGAAGCAAAAGAGAAGGATAAGGATTAAGAAAAAGAAAAGAAGTTGTTTCAAGAGCAGTTGAGGAAGAAAGAAGTTGTTTCAAGAGCAGTTGAGGAAGAAAGACCATAAGCCGGGGAAGACCTTCCGATAAGAATAGAGTCCCCCGGTATTCTATATTCGTTGCTTACGTAGCTAGGCTTGGCCCTTTTTCATGGCTGATTCTCGAGTAAATGACTTTATGCTTCTATTCCCACTCGTACATTTATAGCCCGGTCAACTCTATCTGCCTTGATAGTAGTAGTCGCTTGCCTGGTGAAATGAACTGATTGATTGTATTTACTTATCCAAAATCTATATTACCAAGTCCAGAACAAGTATGCTTCCAATGTTACTAAAATGCAGATGTTACTGAAGAAGTAGCCCTTAAGTAATTGGGAAAGTGTTTCGGAAGGGACTCTCTATCTGGTGTTCTTGTTGAGGGTGCAAGGAAAGCAGTCCGCTGTGGGAGTTTCATCCAAAGAACCACTTTCATTCTCTCTAATATAAGCTTATATAATAGACTAGACTTTTGTACACCTCGCCTCTACGCGCATTCAAAGAAATAGTAGAAGATAGAATACTTGGAATCCACTGCTGCTATAGTTGTCGATGAGTCTACTTATGGTCCAGGAAACCAACCCGTAGTACTGTTATGGTTCTTGAGTCCTGTGCCCTTAATTACTGCTCACTCTCCACTCCATTCTTGATTTCAATACCACCGGGTAGTCAACGCTTAGCTACCGCCGCAACAAGTAAATCTTTGACTCCGCGCCTTAGCAACTAGGCAATCTGCCCTGCCCCAACTCACATTTAAGTGAAAAGAGAAACCCGAATAAAGCACTTGGATCTCTTCCTAGTTCAACTAACCAACCCTCGCAACTTCACTTGAACTGTCAACCTGAACCTACCTCTATGTAGTCAACAGCAAAGAATTCATTACTTTACTAGTGCATTGACGCCTACTAATTGAATTACCTGGAAACAGTGACCAATTCGAATCTCCCTCTAGAATAAGTTTAGTAAAACTCTGATCCTTAAAGCTCTGATCCTTAAGTAGTAGTCCAGGCAACTACTGTATTAGTAGCGAGTAGCGAGTTAAAGAAGCAGTAGCTCCACTCTTGTTAGTAGTGATTTTTATCTGATCAGAGTAGAAGACCAGTACTGTATTTGTATGATAAGTATGAATTCAAGTAGTACCCGTACCCTTTAGTGGAATGATTTGAGTTCTTCACCGACAACACTAGCACTTAAGTCAGGGTCTGTCCTGTATGAAGTAAAGTAAACAAACCCTTGCTTGGCGGTTATCCATTGCATCTACCTCTGGCAACTGTCAACACCTCTTTCTTCTTAACCTGTCCTGTAGACTAAACTATCACTGCTGTTTCCTCTCGCACTCCTTCTTCTACTTCTTCTATAGTTGACTTTCTTCGCACAGCTAAATCTTTTGTATAGTTGACTTTATTGACCACCCCAGACAGGTTCTCAATAGTCTAGGCACCATCCCTTGTTGCAAGATGAGAGAGAGATTATAGTCCTGCTCTTTTTTGCCCTTAAGTCAATTGCTGTAAGTACGGAGTTTATCCTATTGGGGCTGTGGTTTCATACGGAGTTTATCCTATTGGGCGTGGATGTCTAGTATGGATAGGGTTGTGGAATAAAAGGAGAGGCGAGGCCGGGGCAGAAGAAATTAAGGACCGAAGATAGCTTGCTCTGCTCCTCTTTTAGTCTCTATAAGATAGCTTGCTCTGCTCCTCTTTTAGTCCATATATCTCATTTGTTACTTCCCCTTGCTCTTCTTACAGTCCATAGAATTGGGCTTTCAGCACCTTGCCCTTGCTCCTCTTTGAGTTCATATAATAGGTTACTGACCCTTGCTTTAAGAATGGAGGCAGATGGATCCTCTACGATGGCACCATGATCTTAGTTGTTACTTCTTATCTCTCTTTCTACACAGTCCATATAAAGGCTTTCAGCGCCTTACGACGCTTTCTCTTCTTACAGTCCATATAAGAGGCTTTCAGCACCTTGCTCCTCTTTTAGTCCATATATCCAAAGTGACTTACCCGGACTTAGCTTATAGTCTCTATCTAATTTGTTACTAACCCTTACTGGTGCTGATGGGAAATCTATCAAGGAATGAAAGGGCAAAAAGTGGGAGAATCTTGGATCTTGGAGAACTATGAGTGGAAAGAGAACTAGCTCGATCCGGAACTTCTTCTTATTATATATCCAAAGTAGGGTACGCTCTTAATAAGATTCGGGAAAGCCTTAGCCTTGGACTCTATCCTCTTGATAAGCCTTATTGTCCTTAACTATGCTCTTCGAGACGAGACCGTAGATTACTTTCCGGAGAAGAGTTTGAACACTTTGCCTTCCTCCCCTAACTATGTGAATCCAGGTGTATGATTAATGGAAAGACCTTGGATTCTCTAGGGTAACCATCATGAAAGAAGGCATTCTAAGACGTTGATATAGAGTTGAGGCTATCTTTTCTTGGCTGCAATGGAAAGGAGAAGTCGAACCAACCTCTGGAATCTTTCCGGACCTTCCTTATAGTCATTTGTAATATAGTAATTAGTAATTCGCTAACTCACACAACTGTGAAACTCCATTAAGCGTTAACCCCGAACTCAATGGCACCCACTCCTAATAAAGTAAAGATGTTTATTACCTTGCGTAGCTTGCAAGAATGAAGTACTCTTGTCTATGGTTCGAGTCACTGAGCTAGTAGAAGCTTAGAGAAAACGGTGCTTTACTTCAATTCTATTCCTGAGAGTCATAAGGAAGGGGTCTGGGTGTTAGAGATGCAAAAGTCAGTAAAGTCTCCTTATTGAGTTTTGTCCTAGGTCTGACTTCTTTGCCCATCTTTCCAGGAAAATGAACCCTAGCTGCCCAAATATGTATTTCACCTTTCATTCGTTAGCTCCACTCTAGGGCTTTTACTCGGAACTGATCAGAAGGAGCTACTTAGGGAATCGAGCTCAGCAGTAACTGAGGGGGGAACACATGAATAAGGCTACTTATCTGCAATAGCGCATATAGGAATCAAATCAATAAGTAAGGATGCCTGCCCACACTACTATACCAATAGAGCCCGTATAAGACCAAAACACTACAATAAAGAGTTGAACTAGCAGCTATCAGATTGAACTACTACCTTCTCATAATGAAAACAGAGCTACTAAAGAACTCGACTCGGAACAGGTGCGCCGGATGCTTCTATGGCTTCAACAAGCAACGTAGAATTAAACCCCTACTTTACAACTAGGAATCCCAGAGGTAAAGGCAGACTTGAACCGGAAACTAGGACTCGGCATCAAACGGCATAAAACATAGGACTCGACATAAAGAACCAAACTCGGAACTAGTAATTGAACTACTTACTTCTAAATAAGGCTTTTACTCGCTACTGATCAGAAAGAGCTACAGTCCACATACCCATTGTTAGCATTCGTACACAATTCTGAGTATCTTGACTTTCTTTATTGGTGGAATTCTTTATTCTGATATTCTTGATTTCTGGTTTTGATCATTGATTGTTTTTTCTTCCAATATTGGTGTCTTGGCTGTTCTTTTCTCATTTCTTGGATTACAATACCCTAGCCCGACCCTAACAGATAGATCGTAGTGATGCGGTCACCACCCATACAAGTAAGTAAACTAGCCCGACCCTAACAGGATGGTACTCTCTTTTGACTACCTAAGTAAGTAAACTAAGTAAGTCAACCACCCGACCTAGTAAAGGAATTCCACTCGTCAACTACTGGCAAAGAATTCCACTATCAACTCAGAGCCAAGCGTATACTACAACTACTACTATACAAGTTTCACTCCTTACTCAGGTACGGGCTTTCTCTCTAGCTTTCTCTCTTTTCCTTATATATGAGATTGTTAACGCTTCATTCTTTATATGATAATTGCTTAAGGCTTAATGTTACTATTGCCTTAGGATTCTGCTTCCTCTTATGGGCCTGTTGCCTTCTCTGCTCTTATTTTATTCCCAATTTGTTCCTACTCCGGATATGGAAAAAGCTTCTTTTCTCTCTATTTACTACTTGCTTAACACTAGGGTTATCAAACTCCCTTAGCGCAGAAGCGTGAATCAACGACAAGCAACCTCTAGCCTACCCATAGTGCTCTCAACTCTCAAGTTCTAATTTCACTAACAGGTTACCTCGACTCTGGCTCTTTTCACTCAGCTGACATACCACACTGGTGCAGTGCAGATCCTTTGACAACAACTATCACAAGAACAGGACTACCGGGATGAAGACTAGAACTTAACTCGGACAGGATCGGTATGCTACTATAACTCCCGTCTCATCTACCGGGGAGTCAACTAATACAGATTCAAGCAGTCCCTTTCCTATCCGTTCACCTATATAAGAACAGATAGAATTATCTACTATTTTTCCCTACGCCAAGACACTACTAATGTGGCGCGGCAGCCGCCAAGCAACTACTAACGACCAAGCAACGGCGCGCCAAGTAACTACTAATGTTACGCGGCAGCAAATGACAGTCATAACGGCCAAGCAACGGCGCAAGACGTTGTACGGCAGGAGCTATAGCTAAGTTCTGTCTTCGTAGATGCTCTCGGCGGTAGCAACAGGCAAGCAACTACTAACGACCGCCAAGACACTACTAACGTGGCGCGGCAGTGAGTTTTAGGCGGCGCAAGACGTTGGGCGGTAGCCAAGGTAATAGATATGACAAGTTATTACAATAGATGTTTTTGGGGCCGCTTCCTATAATTCCTCTTCGAGTTATAACAATAGATGTTTTTGGGGCCGCTCCACTCTTTTTATTACAATCTATGTTTAAACCCTACTGTGTCCATACTGAGTGAGTATATGAGAAATATGAGTCGTTTTTCTACAGAATGAAGTGATTATGCAAATGTTAAGTCAACTCACAACTCCTGGGCTATCCGAACTCGCCTCAAAGCCGATACTTTCTTCTTTTCTTTATAATAGAATATAATAAGTGGACGAATCCAGCTAATGATTCTTTTCTTTCTTTCCCTTTTGAAAGTCAAGTGAACTTTCCTCGCCCAGCTTCCTTACCTGCTTCCTTAATAGATGAAACAATAGATTGCACTCGCCAAGCAACGTAGACAAAGGCACAGCTATGGACCAACTTCTTCCTCAGTAGTTAGAAATACTAATTAATAGAGACCTATTGCACTCCCTTACCGCTTTTCAATTGAATTAAAGAATAGAGTTCAACTTGGCAGGGTAGAAACATCAGAATGATCCAGGCCCGGTATAAAGCAGTATAAAGCAAGATCATAGTCAAGTAAGAATTCAATTCGACTTGATCCAATAGAGTCAGAACACCTTGTCATAGAGAGCTAAGCCTCTTATTCTCTAACTGCTGTTCATTCTATTCCTGCGAGTAGTGAGCGAAAGGGGTTTACAGCTTTGTTTCCAGCCTCAACAAGTAGTAGTCGGCGTAAGGGACAGGATCAGTTCTCTGGAATCAGTTATCTATCTGTTATAAGAAAGAATGAAAGTGGGAATGTTTTAAACACCAATCAACCACTTCGGACAGGACAGGTTTTGACTGTTTCTCTACCTCGGACAGGACAGGCGAATACAGGTTACAAACACAGGACTTTGGTAAGAAACTAAAGAATTCGCTCTATCTCCAACTACAGGCTAGGCTCTGTCAACTAATTCCAGCCACGCTAAAGCATCATCTGCACCCGACCTCGACTCTAGCTTACAAATCAAGTTATTGCTCTCATCGCATCTACCGGAGTCAACAAAAACGGATTCTATAGGACTTACTACAACTGGGCTGCTACTACTAGCAACCCGACTGACTACTTAAAGAATCAACCCAGCTTCTTTTCTTTAAGATAACGATAGGGCTTGGCTTGGTAATACTTAACGCTTCCTTCAGTGGACAAAGGATTCTTCGATTGTAAACTCTTAACGCTACGCTTGAATTCAATTGAAATTGAAACACCGTAAGCATAGTGGTGAGTAAAGTCAACTAATACTATATTTCCATCTTTCTACTCTCTTGCCCCGAGGAGAACAGTCATTGAATATCTATCTTTTGCATATATACCATGAGAATGTCATCAAGCAGAAACTCAGTTAGCGGCTCACTTACCCTCATGCGCAGAAAGAAATAGAACAGAAACTCCATATCTTAGGAATGCACCTTAACCTTTAGAGGATTGATCCGGGCTAAGGGAGTTTAGAGTGTCAATTCCTGGAGGTGACATGTAAGATTCCACATAAGATGAGTTTCCCGCGACTAGAGCCGAGTTTAGATACCACAGCACAGGACTTACGGGGTAGGGCCAGGAATAGATTCGAGTGCAAAGAGAGGACTTGATTGAACTGATGCCACTTCACTGTAAACAAAGAATGAATTGGAATCTGTCACTGCATGCTATCAAAATCGGAATGGAAGATAGACCCTTCCAAATGTGATTGTGTTGAGCCCGCCTATCAATCCGTTGTTCAAGCCTTAACCGAGTAGAAAAGCGAATCTGTCTTTGGCGCAAGAACAAGTGCCAATGAAATAAGTCCCCCAGAGGCCCTTTTTAAGGAGTTTAGTTCAGTTCGCCAATTGTTCGTTCAAGTCTTGTATCGAAAATATTGTCATTAGAGAATTAGAGGAAGAAAGAGTAGCAATTCCTATTAGATATGGCACATCGGTAACAGTACACAATTCCACTTCAACAGGGCGCTCAAAAGAAAAGATTAATCGAAGGCCGGCACAAGATTCCTGTCCGACAAGCAACAGAGTTAGGCCAAGCAACTCACACTTTCTTTATTACTTGCTATGTGCTAGGGAGAAAGAGTTCAAAGAGCATTAAGTTGAAGGCGGTGCCCTTACCGAGTCCTGTCTTTAGCTTACGTAAGAGTGAGTTTCAAGTCCTGTGTTTACCTGTCTTTCGGGAGTACTTTATTAAGGGTTAGCAAGAAGGAGGTCAATCTTTCTAGACAAAAAGCACTATAGGGACATTTCCGGAGGCTTAATGGTCTATTTCCCATCAAACTATTAGAAACCTTAGAAACAAGGCCAATACAGCAAGCAGCTACTAGGCTTCTTAACCGACGCTCCCTTGCCTATACAGCATTTCTTTGATTTATTATTTCTTTTCTTTAAGTGAAACCTTAGGGATGGATCCAGTGGGCCATAATACATAGGCTTCCGCATTCCCTTACTTAATAGCAATTGAGATAGCAATGAATACTATAGCCATTAATACTATGTGCAATTAGGTATGATCTAGTGCATTAGGTACATAGAATGATATGTCTTTACTCGATTCTATTAGAGTGGAAGTTAGCTAACAATAAGAATGAATACACGGGCCCTAATACGTAATAGCTAGCGCATTCTAAGATATAGTAAGAGTGACTTAAAACATATGTATTTTCTTGTATAGTTACAAGAGGAGAGGAAAGAAAGAATGGAGGAAAGAAACACAGAATTCCAGTGCTCTTCGAAAGAAAGAAATACAGAAAGAAGGAAATAAAGAGATGTTGCTAAGGTTGCTAGCTCGAAGTCCGCTACTGAATGAAAGAATTCCACTAGCCCAGCAGACTCCTACGGAAGGTATCAAACGGTAGTGGATAACTGTGCCTCTTGCCTATGTCCTCCGCGGTAACTATATAAATGACTATTCATTACTCAACAAAGCAAGATCGGGTGATGAAGCCACAGAATACAGATCTTTACCCGAACCGAGTAGTTAATGGCTTAACCGAGTCGCGGGAATCTCTTAGGGGCCACCCTATAGTCTAGTGCTCTGAACCAACCCAGTACTCTTTCTTAACCACTTTCATTCTATCTTAGAACTGGAACAGAACCACTTGGTTCGGACCTCTATCTCTTGCAAATCAATACTCCATTCCTGACACTCAATACTCAATTCCTGGCACTGCTTCTAAATAGGATGATCCTAGAACTTGACCTTGAACTTCACCTTTCCACTGTGGAGCTGGCTCTCTCTAGATTAGACACTTGTCCCCCGACTAGGTATGATAGAAGGCTATCCCTTATTCATAAGAACTACAGCCTATGCGTTAGTGAGTTAAGCGAGTGAGAGGGGTGTCTGATCTCGTTAGCCATAGAATGCCCTGTTCCAGTGAAGGGCCAAGCTAATACTGGTATCAAGATCAACCAACTACTGGCAAGGAAGCACTAACAGAGTCAAAAGAGCATAAGTGGAAGTCGAGTGTGAGTTTAAGACCGGTCCCTTAGTTACTGGTATTGAGTTTCATTCTTTCACTACTGGATCGGTAGGCTTACTGTGTCTGATGCTTGACTGTTTGATTCTTTGACTAGCTTCTTCAATTCTGAAATTCCCCACTTGCCGACGACGTTCCATTCCTTTATTGACTAGCTGCCCCCTGGCTCTTATTCTTTGACTCCCCGGCTCCCGAACACATAGTCAGTGGGCTAGCGTATACTAGATGCGGGCCAAGTCGACAACTAAGTTGATTCTGTGACTCCTTAGCTCCCTAGTAATGAACTCCTCTGGCTCATATACCTTAATTCTGATCCTCCGTTTTCTCTTCTCTTCTCTTCTTGCCCAACTCGTATACTAGGAGATACAGCATCAACACCCTAAACCAGACTTTCAAACTACACTCCCCTTTCCTTACTTTTCATCTACAGCTGGATCTGCTCGTAACAAACCCAACTCGAGAGCTAAACAAAGTCAGTATATTCTATCATACCAGGCTAGTTTCTTAGTTTCAATGAGAGAAAAGGATAAGAATGAATTTCTACCGGACAGCTTAGTCGGATAAAGAGCCAAGCGTATACTACTTGCACCCTTTACTCCAGTCAAACTCTGATCTTCAACTTCGAACCAACCGGCGGGCTATTAGGTTTTAGTATGAATTCCACTCTAAAGTAGGCAAGCAGACAACTAGCAACTCTCAACTCTACTTTCTACTTTCCCTCGACCTGGAAATCTATCTACTTTCGGGATGAAACTAGGGATAAAACAAATAAGCTAATCCTGATCTAGCTTCTGCTGACTTGAGAACTGCTTCCCCGGCTTCCTCTATTTATTCGAAAGAATGCATTTTACTGTAATCTTATCTTATCGACTTTCCTTGCACTGAGGAATAGTCTCCATTCTTAGCTAACAGTGAATGTAGTTAACAGACTTTATAATGAGTTATTCCAGAGTCCTTATTAGAGTTATTCCAAAGAGTCCTTATTAATAGTGGCAGCCAAGTGTCTCCTGTGACTTCTTAGCCTTACAAAGGAATGTTTTGAACTGCTCCCCGGTAGACAGGACTACTACTTATGGTTATCGTACACTAGCCTCGCCTCTTGCTCTTGAAACTAACCACTCCTTAAATGAAGTATGTAGTTGGATACCTTCCTGCTCCTGTTATGAGGAAGTCCTGTATCTAGAAGTCTTCACCCTTCACGGATAGGTCGGGGCAGAAGCATAAGATAGTATAGGCTTAGTTGGTAGGTCAGGGCTAAGATCAGTATGACTCTTCTCTTCTCAGGGCTAAAGAAGGGGAGCTCCTCTTCAGATGGAGAAGATGTTGTGAGAGTTTCGGTTGCTTCTAATTATTGGAATTGCCTGTTGGAGAGGGTTAAGGTGAAACAACATATTTCTTTACAAAGAGATCCATACTGGTTGGTGGTTTATAAGACGAGAATTGCCTTATTGTGGCGATGTCGCTCGTAGCTCCCAGTAGTCAAGTTTCGTTCAGAGCTCCCCCCAAAAGGAGTTGTGACACCTAGGACACCAGGAAGATTAGTGAAGTTTTCAGCGTCAGTGTCAGCGTAAGGCAGAGTTTACAGTGTTGACGATGAGAGAGGAGTTTTCACCAGAAGATAAGGATCACCCTATGGGCTAGGAAAGTATGAAGGTGTTCGCGCAAGGTAAGGAAACAAACTGAAAGAAACAAGCAAGGCGCTAACACTCAAACTGAATAGAATTACAGCTGACAAGCGCCTTAATCGATTAACGGATTCTTCTCGGCTTCTATATATGCTCATGCTCTTTGCCCTTACTTTATACTTTACCTCAGCATGAGATTAGCATTCCGCTTATGGAACAAGACTGGAAAGAACCAATTGTTATACTTGCTGCTGATTCATTATCTGGTCTCGACTTGAATTGAATTGCATTGCTTATACTTCGGATTACTTTAGCACCCAACCCGAAAGAGCGTCTGCATCTGCACTATAGGGCTAATCGGGAAAACACAGATAAAGTCATTAGTTTGCCCGCTGAAGATCGAGTAGGAAGAGAGAAGAAAGACGAGAAGTAATAAGTGAAGTAAACAAGCAAGAGAATCAAAAGAATCATTATTCTAGCGAGGTACTGTACAACAGGCGGACTATCTGCACCGGCTAACTCAACTCTACTTGAAACAACTGGAGACTTTCGAAGAACTGAGGATTCCGTTGATACAACTTCATCGGGAGCATCTTATCCTGCGGATGATCTTGTTCCTACTTAAGATCCTTCTTAGGAAGACTGACTTTCAACAACACCTTTCCTGACCGCGGAGCTTGATGGTTCATCTGCTGCGTCTTACGCTTAAGCGCTAAGATCTGATTCTGGGTGACTCGGTGCAAGTAAGGTAGTATCAAGAAAAGAATCGAACTATCCCTATATTCTGAAAGCAAAAGTCCTAAGGTTAATTACCAAGTAAGGTATTCGGGTGTTCGTGGCGCAACTAAACGAAAAATATAAGTTAAGCGCGTTAGCGAGTTCTGCCCACTACACGGTGGAAAGTAGGAGTGAGCTCAAAAGGAGACTATACTACCATAGCCTCTTGCTACTATACCTCTTATCCTATACCTAGGAGTCCAGTCCCAACAGAAGCTCCACAGTAGAAAGGTTAAGTTAAAGGAAAGTATCCAAGAGAAGAAAGAGAAGAGTTATTGTTTTCAGAGCCATAGCTCCGGTAGAAGAGCAAGAAAGCAGATAACTTGATTAGTTGGATAGAGGAGAGCCAGTAGTTGTAGAGAGGAGAGTTTAGAGTGGAAAGAGAACCAGTTGACCGGGCATGGCAGTAGGAAGTGTACGAGTTGGCCTTGCATCGTTGCTTGGTCTGTAGTAGGAGCTTATTAGTTCCTTGGCGGATAGCAAATAGAGACTTCAAGTTGAGAGGTCGGTTCGGGTGCTAGGAAAGCTGTCTGCAGGGAGAGTTTCATCCCGAGTTTAGTCTTCCAGGGCAGTTAAGTAAGGAAAGGAATAGGATGGATTAGAATCATAATTAGAAGAAAAGAACTGTTAGCTGATAAAGACAGGTTCACTCAGGACAGGGTCGGTCGAGTGCTTGTGTAAGGATTCTGTGGCATTAGAGATAGAGATTGGTAACCAACCTGGAGTGAAAGGCTTAACCGAAGAGGTCGGCTCGGGAAGCTATGAAAGGAGTTGGCTAAAGTCTAGTCCAAGTAGTGCTGTTAAGGAGGGTCGGCGTATAGTAGAGAATTGCATGCTCCTGTCGAGATCTATCCCTATTCTTCTATTGTCGAGATCTACCCCTATTCCTCTATTAATTACTTCAAGATCCATCCCTATTCTTCTATTAATTACTATATATGCTAGTTGGGTTAATCTATATATGCTAGTTGGGTGAATAGCAGCAATAGATGTGGGTGCCTAGCCTTTTAGGGGGTAGTGGACAGTGAAAGAAGCTAGATCAGGAGAATCACCTGTGAAAGTTTCCCCTGCAGAGTAGCGGTAAGTGTGATAAGAATTAGAATGAATAGGGGAATAGTGGTAAGTGAGTTCCTGTGTTCGCCACCTATTCCCAGCAAAGCGGGTACTAGTAAAGAATGGAGCTAAGTAGACTCAGACTTATGCTAGTGCCACTGATTCCCTGCGGCTAGAGTATGGACTCGGAATAGAACTAAGTAGCCAAACTCAGTAGCCAGGAGAGGAGAAAGAGTTCAAAGAGGAAGTAGAGTTCCCATAGAAGAAGGAAGATCAGAGGCAAGGTCAGCTGTGGAATCTGTATTTGTAGCCTGAGCATTCCTATGATTTTAAGTGAATCAGTATCCGATCCAGCTGTTGGAGATGGAGCTATTGATTCTTTTTCTTAAACTAGTATACGAGTAGTTCAGTTTCATTCAGTATTAGTAGTGGTAGAGAGGTCGGGTACTTGGTTGGAAAGAAAGAAAGTAGTACAGTAGTAAGCCCCTATTATTAAGTCTTACCCGCACTGATTCCCCATATATAGTACTTGTTTCATTCACCAAGCAACATAGTAAGTTGCGCGGTAGCGAGCTTTTACTGAGTGGAATTCTTAGCTAACTTACCACAATTCTTATTGTCTGCCGATGCAAATAGTTAAGTGGCACAGGACGTAGTTCTGTTATCTTATCCTCCTTTACATCTCTCTTGACCATCTTTCTGAACTCTGGAAACTCCTCTTTCTCCTTTTCTATATTAAGTAATAGAACTATGAGTTTCTCCTTTTCTATCCTAAGTAAGAGAACTATGAGTTGGAATTGAAGAATGGAACTAAGGAGTTACAGGCTTAACTGAACCCCTACTTCAGACTGAAACAAGTGAGTCCAAGGCTTAAAGCCGGTAGTCAAAGAACCCAATCAGGGAGTGATAGGCTTCAACCGGTACTAACAAGACTGATACCGACACCGAGCAGACCTCAACCAGTGCATCTAAGGCTTAAACGAGGTAGTGGCAAGCTATCCGACCCGAGTGACAGACTGAACCAAGGGATCGGCAGGCTGGTGTTTAGCATAGTAAGACTCCAACCAGTGCATCTTAGGCTATAACCACTGCAGCTAAGGCTTCAACGAGGTAGCTCGGGTCTCTAACAAGTAACTACAGGACTGATACTTAGCATAGGCAGACTGAAAGCAGTGAATCCGAGACTTA
The DNA here is from genome assembly GCF_000313855.2 of Musa acuminata subsp. malaccensis. NCBI lineage: Eukaryota > Viridiplantae > Streptophyta > Magnoliopsida > Zingiberales > Musaceae > Musa > Musa acuminata. Next base: position 380,935 of record NW_008991535.1, read on the forward strand.
AAGCAGTGCTTCTAAGACTTCAGCTAGTAACAATCAGAACGGAGCTAGTGCATCCAAGACTTCAATCCGAGCTAACAAGAATGCAACTCGGTCGTTCAAGCCTGATATCGGTGCCACTGAGAATGGAGCTGACCGGTGCAAGACTGTTGCTATTGCTGGTAAGACTTCAACTCAGTAGCCAAACTCAGTAGCCAGAGAAGAGGAGAAAGAATATAGATATCAGGTATCAGCTTTGAAGCAGAAGAAACTAGTTCAGGATCGGAGTGGGATCGGAGCTCTTCTGTTCTGGTACTAGGCTAATTGACTGACTTGGCGGGTAGGGTGTAATCCTAGAGGTCGGGAATTGTCTTAGAGAATGAAGCTGTTAATCGATTAAGACTAAAGTAAGCAGTCGAGGCACTAGAATTGACCGCCTCGCAAACTAGAATACTATACTGATTGACTTATTGCTCGTACGAGTATGGGCCTGATCATCCTGTTCTGAAAACTTATAATACTTCAAAGAAAGCCACCTATAGGTTATTCTGACTCAAATCTCAAGTACGCAGCGGAATTGTCTGTTCTTGTTTCATCTTATAAAGAAGCAGGGACAGAAAGAGTACACGCAACTAGAAGTGGATAATTGCCAGTTACAGTTCTATGGTTTACAGCCCAAACTAGTAGAAATGCCTGTGTTTGACTTTCATCTGTCTTTGTTGCTAGCTGGGTAAGCCAGGGAAGCTGTGATGCCCTAGTAGTAATATAAGAATTCCACTCACTGGTAGTAAGATCCGAGTGAAACTAAGAGGTGAGCTAGTGGTCCTGTTGCATCTCAAGTAGTAGTCCAGGAATTCCTACCTTTAGTACAGGAGCCGAGCCAGGAGTTTATGAGTTTAATCCCAAACTAGTAGCAGCCCAGTAGTAGCAGCACTTTAGTAGTAGTCCAGCCCTTATGTTAATGGTGAGAGTTTCGGTTTCATCTGTATTTGTAGTTGTAGCTAGAGGATAGATAGTCAAGGGAAGAAAGAGAACCGTAGTGCTAGTCTAGTTCACGGGCTCCTTAGCTAGTGTTCGGCTACTATACCTCTTGTTCTTTAGTCAAACTATCCTAGACATTTCTTAGAGCTAGTCCTATTGTTGCTTCAGATGCCAAATCCCTACTTTAGAGTTTCCATTCGGACTTTCCAATTAAGAGCACGCACGAAGTGTTAAAAAGATCTATTATACCTGGCTAATTCTCCTCTAGCTAATCAAACTCGGGATTACACATGAATAAGTCTCTCTGGGGCGCATTTCTCGGCTTGGAGTGGCGAGTATCAGATTCGTACTAGCAGCAATAAGAGTTTAACTTGGAATGGATAATATGGGTATGATCTAAAGCTCCGTAATAGTAATATCATAATAGTAATTGATCTAATAAATAATGGGTTTCAAAGTCAAGTAATAGAAGGCCAAAGCCAGAGTCGAGTTGGGGTAAGAAGAAGATAGTCGTCCAGTCCTGTTTAATCATCTAGTCCTGTTTTCTCAGTAGTAGTTAGTTGACAGAGGTGAGCTAGTAGGAAAGGAAGAATCAAACTCAGCAGACTAAGAACCAAACCAGTAAATCACAGAATGCAACTCAGCAGTATAAGAATGGGACTCATCGGTGAGCTAGTAGGAGCCTAAGAAGAAAACCGGGGAGTCCTAGAACGAAACAGGGGAGTAGTCCAGTTGGTAAGTAAACTATATTCTTAAAGGAAAGAGAACGGGTTGGAAGGAAAGAGAAGAGAGCCGAATGAAGTGAAGTTAATAGTAGCCAGAGTTCAGAGTGATAGGAGCCCATTCAAAAAGAAGAAGTTTCAGGGGATTCCAATCAGATGGATAAGGTAAGTGAGCAAGTGAAGGAGCTGTTTCAGCAGTAGGAGCAGTTCCTGTTAGGTCTTAGAGATCTGAAGCTCCATATATAAGTGTTGAGTAAGCCCGAAGCCCTTAAGTTAATGTACTAGGCTCGGATAGGCTTAAGTTCTTGTGTGAAGCAAGTAGTCAATTGTTGCATCAATCCTAGGGTAGGGGAAAAGGAGGTCAATACTTATGCTATGTGTTTTGGAGCCAAGCAGATGCAAGCGGTAAGTGAATAAGTATCGTCTCTTTGAGGGCGAGTTGAGTCGGCGAGATCATAAGCGGTGCGCTTACGGGGAGTTTTCAATTTCAATGGAATTCTTTGTTTACTCATAGCAAGATAAGAGTTTCACTCCAATAGTGCTTATCCTTATTTCAAGGTAAAAGAGAAATCAGGGTATCCATAAACCTGTTCTGAAATCGAAGTTGGAGTTAATGATGTTTCTGTACTCCACTCAAAAGGGCTAAGGTAGGTCTGCCTTTAAGTACTAGATTCTTTTATTCCATGAGACAAGTGAGCTCCGTTAGCGAGTTGTGCGAAGGATGCTTCTGATCCGGGCATCTGATCTCGTAGACTAGGTAGGAGGCGGGACAAGATAAGATGTGTAGTTACCAACAAGAGCGGAGGTAGACTTCATGGATGAAACTAATTAGTATACGCTTGGCTCTTTCGAAACTCAATCCTTAAGAAGATAGGGCTCTGGACTACTCCGACTACTCTACAGGTTGGGCAAGGGAGACAAAGACAGGACTTCCCTCTTTCTCAACTAAATCCTTACTAAGAACAGATAGAATTGAGCTAGTTAAACTCAGACTGAAACCACTACCACTGATTCCCAGCTACTGGGGAAGAGTAATCAGAAACAACCTAGGTAGTTTAAGAACGAAACTCAGGAGTAACAGACCAAATGGAAGAATTGAACAGTGATAGAGATGATCAGAATTCCACTCAGTAGTAACAGAATTAATATCGAACACTTGACTTGGTAATAAAGGAAGGAACCAGAAATCCTATAGGAAGAAATGAACTCTAAGGACAGTTTCTTAGTTGAATGGTCAATCCTTCGAAAACCATCTGGCGATGCGAAATAAGACATTGAAAGCCTATAAAACATAGGAGCAAGATCAGAGGGATAGTAGTCAAGAGCCAGAGTCGAGGAAGTATTAGTTGACATAGGTAAGAGAAGAGGTCGGTTCAGAATCAATTCTATGCTTTGTTGCGAGGTGTGAGCGAATAAAGTAATTAAATAAGAGAGTTTCATCCGATATGGAAGCAGTTAGGTCAGAAGTAGAGGCCAGGCTACTTAGTTTCATTCTCATAGGGGTGCGAGTTAGGTCTATTCAATAATTCGCTGTTATTGGAAAGTGTACCAGATCATCAGCCGGGGAGATCTTCATCCAAAAGGCAAGGCTCTGAAAGAGAATCAGCATCATCAATTAGTTATTAAAGTAGAGCAAGAGTAGAGGCATAAGCACTAACTGGGAGACAAGGGTGCAAGACAAGAGATGGATTCCCTGGTTGCTAGATGAGCCGGAGTATTGTTTGTTAGTAAAGAGAAGAGATGGCCCCTTATATACTAGTGAACAGGACAGAGCAATAGGCATAGGATAAGAATTCTGGTATCAAATGAACAGGAGTGGTCAGCAGGAGTAGTTAGTTGACAGAGCCTAGCCTGTAGTTGGTGAGAGGGGAGCCAGAGGTCTAGGATATCTTAGTTTAGGTAAGTCCAGTAGTAGCTTGGCCGCCTAAGCTTGGTGCGCAACATTAGTCGTTGCTTGGTGACTCCGACTGAGGCATCTAACAACCAGGCTTCAATCAGTGCATCTAAGGCTTCACCCAGGCAGTGATAGAATGAAACTCCGTAGTCAAAGTATCGGTCGGCAAGGGAAGCTAAGCTGTGAAGTAAGAAGGAGCCCCGGTGCATTCATAAGATATATAGTGGTAGCTCAATTAACTGTATTAGTAGCAAAGCCAGAGGAGAGGTGTTGTAGAGTAGCCCTGTGTTCGGGTCCTGTTTCATCTGTTATCCTACTTGATGTGTAAGGGTGGAATCTGTTCTCCTATCTATATAAGATAGTAGTGGTCCAAGTCGTCTTTATTAGGCTAGTGGTCCAAAGAGTAGATCAACTCGCACAACTAATACTGAATCAAACAAATTAGTCAAAGAATTAATATAGCTCAAGCCAGAATGAAGTTACTAAGGAGCCAGCAAGCTCAGCGGGAAGTTACGTTTCTTAAGTGAACAACTGTAGTTGGGAGTTCAAAGATAATTGCCCAGTTGGAGTTCCAGTACCTGAGTTGGAGTTCCAGTACCTGATCTATTAACCCCAAACAAGTAGTGGTTGAGAGATAGGTGATTCCTTTCTTGGCTCTCCGTCCGTATAGGAGTGAGCGGTATCAAGGGCTAAAGTCAGCAACAAGCGGTAAGGTCGTTTACAGTGAAAGTTCATTCTATGCATAAGGGTCAGGTCAGTGAGCAACAGGTGGATAACAATCAGTTCAATTAGCTTCACCGTTTTCCTCAGCGCTGGAAAGATCTGTGTATTTGTGTTTGACCACTTCATAATTGTCAGGTAAAGTTACAGAATGATTTGTTGACTTAAGATCCACTGGTGCCGCGTACGTGCTCCTTCTTGACTTTGGTAGGGTGGTGGACTGACTTTGTGAATGAAGTTACTAGGGTCGGTCGGGTGTGAGTGAAAAGAGACTAGCCCTTATAGTAAGTGGAAGAAGAAAGTATCGGCTTTGAGTCTAGGTGAGAGTCGAGTAGTTCTGTTCGAGGTAAAGTTTCATCAGTAGTTGTTGCTTTGCTTACGTAGCTGGGTGTTAGAGATCCCAAAGCTGCTTCTAAGACAAGTAAGTATCTAAGACAAGTAAGTATATGACTAAGAATTTACCTAAGTAGTCTTTAACTCCTACCGCGTAACATTAGTAGTTACTTGGTGCATCTAGTACATAAGAATAAGATCTAGTTTCAAAGGTATGTCCATAAGTAGGAATTCCAGAATGGAACGGCGTAGTCAAATAACCGGTCTTCTAACTAAGGGATCCGATGTCACTACTAATACAAGGGAGCGGTCCAGGAGCTATAAACAGGTATATACGAAAAAAGCACTAAAACAGAACTTCTTTTGTGTTGATGGCAAATTACCTATCATCAGATCTTACCCGTGCAAGAAATGCATTTGGAGTGTATTAAACCAGGTCCGTTGCTTGACGGGCATAGTTTCTGGTCTCTGTCGTTTTATACCTTACCTTCTTTCTGGCTCTAGTAGTTGTTAGTTGGGTAGGGGTGTCATGTAATAGATGTGGGTCCATAGTATTGGTGCCTAGTCAAGTGGGGGTGCCTCGCCTTTGGGGATCTATCGAATCAATCTATTAGGTCTGGGCTATTAGGGATGCGGTGGTTGACTTATTCTAGTGGAATTCGCCAGTCCTGTTTGGTCGTGTAACATCTATTGGGGAGGAAAGATAGGAGACATACATGCGGGTAGTTGTTGCATTCTATTACAAGGGTAGGGTGCTTGTGTTAAGCAAGTAGTAAATCGATAACCTCAGTCCGCATGTCCCATACTACATTCTAGATTATCTTTATATAGGTGAACGGATGAAACTCTTAATTCCAGTACTAGGGACTGACTTTGTTTACTTGCTTGTTAGGGTAGTCCTGTTCGAGTGGAATCAGTGAGTGTCTTGGCGGCTCGGGTAGTTGTTGAAGTCAGTGACTAGGGTTGTTAATGAAGTTACTAGTTATTCAGTCAGTTGCTAGGGTTGAGTAAGCCCCGAAGTCAGGAGTAATAAACCCGAAGTTAGTAGTTAGTAGGAAGCCCTAAGCCCTAAGTTAGAAGTAAGCCCACCGATTCCCTGATGCTATAGTAGTTACTTGGCCCTGTTGCGGCGTACTTCAAGTTGAGTTTTCTTGGCTTTCCCTAAGTTAGGGCTTCTGTAGCTTTCGATCCAACCCTTCCCTTGCTTTAAGATTGTGAATAGAGTGTACCACAGCTTGAAGATAAGAAACGGAATCATGAACTAGGTATGATAGATATTCCATTGGTAACCAACCCGACCTAAACTATACTTTATTAACCTCTCTCGTATGATTGACGACGCGCTTGCTGGTTTATCTTATTAGAATCCTACTTCTTCTCGTTGCTTCTGCTCCATCTTTGGCTGATGATCCTAATTCGTAACCTGCAGATTATAGATACTAAACCTATCCTTAAGGGTATCTCGTAACATTGAAAGAAACAAGCTAACCACCGAATCTAGCATTTATAGAAAGAAGTAACTTAACCTCATTCCTTGTTGAAAACTCATTCCTTGTTTAAACCTCACTGCTTGTTTATTTTAGTGCTAAAGAGGAGAGGAGAATTGAGGCAAAATATCAATGAGTGCAATAATCTCCTATCAGCACAGCACCTAGGAACAGCGCTAAAGAAAAGAATGACACTGACAAAGGGTAAGGCGCAAGTAAGAGAGTCGAAAGTCAGCTCCATGGTAGCCTAATGCAATCGAAAGGTTTCTTGCAAGCTTTCAGTTAAGGGTATACGAGTTCGGGGAATCATAAAGTCTTGGTGGAGCACAGGGAAGGGCAGACTATCTCACAGGCGTTGAAACGTGATCCACTGAAGTGGAGTGGAATTGTATTAAGAGTGCCTAGATGGAAGCATCATAAGGATAAGATGACGCAGCAAATAGTTCTGCTCCGGTTGCTAACTTATATTTGTGTTGGTTATGAAGAATGTCCGGATTGTCCCGCTCTGCTTACCGCTGAAAACATCTACGAAGACAGGACTTGGCCATACTCAATTATATCTCTTCTTATTAAGGATTTAGTTGAGAAAGAGAGAAGCCCTTTGCCCCTGTTCGAGGTAAGTTAGAGTCTAGGTCTGCAAGGGAAGAAAGATTATCTGCTTCATCTGGGCTTGGCTGTTGTAAGAGTAGAGGTCTGCTTGGGAAGAACAGAATCCAGTGACTATGACAAATCTGTCGCATCTAGGGCAACTCCGTAGTGAAAGTTGGAATTGAACTCCGTTAGTTAGCTCTCCATTCTCATTCTTATACCAGATAGTATTGGTTTCATTCAGTGACTTACTATGTGGGGTAGGCTTTTGACTTACTTGTTTGATTCCTTCAATTGACTAGCGGCAGGAGCCCGTTGAAATCCAGTACTCTCCATCTGGTCTTCAACTCTGATATAACTATATTAACATTAACTACGCGGTCTTCTTCTCTGATATTCCTACTTATTCCAGGTCCTCGTATATGTCTTTTCTCCCATTAGTTTCATCAATACAACATCCTAGGTAAAGAACTC
>NW_008991535.1:394955-412988 GCF_000313855.2 Musa acuminata subsp. malaccensis
CAGAGATTCAATTAATATAAAGATGAAACAAAAGACAGAGATTCAATTACGGCCTATGCTTAGGATTCTGCACTCGCGAGAGATTCTAAATGAATGGTGAATACAGTAGCTTCACTTCCTGGAGAGGTAAGGTATCAAAGTTTCCGTAGAAGTGGAGTGCTTGTGATAAAGCTTAAGTAGGCTAGATAGATATTGATTCCCAAAATGCTTTGTTTGTTGGTGCTGTAAGAGAAGAATCCGGCTGTATAGGTGTTGTCAACGATATAAGTAGATGAAGCCGAAGCAGGTGATAATTCTCAATGAAACCAGATACTTCTAATTGAACTTGCGCCGGTCCCCAATCAGAGTTCAGTCCGGTTTTTGGGAGCCCGAGTCCCGCCCTTCAAATGCATTTGGAGCCTAAGATACCAGATCCGACTTGCTAACTTCCTAATGCCGTTACTTGTTCAGAGAAAACTCCCGTTAGCCTTACTTGTGCTTGCGCCCTTGTTTATATGTTCTCCTTACACTGAAAATGAAGTACTTGTTTGTTCTCCTTACTTTCATAACTCTGAGCTAGGCACTCAACTTGAAGAAAAGAATATATGATTTACTTATGATAGATATTTGTAACCTTACTCTGAACTATACTGTCAATTAGGAAACTTTCAATTAGGAACCTGACTCGGAACACAAGAAGTTCAGAATGGAATTTCTACTGACTTGAGCCTTTTCCTTGATACCGCACGAGCACCCAAAGAGACAAGACTAAGAGCTTAAGCCTTATTAACAAGCACTTGATCCTTTCCTATCTCCACAACTAAGAGCGTAAGCCTTATTAACAAGCACTTGACACTGATTGAATTCCTACTTCGAAAGGACATCCGCGCGTTAGGAGCCTGAGCGGCCCCATCTATACTGTAGCTCGATTGTTAGCCTGCCACTATTGAATCTAAGGCTTGCTTTCCTTTAACAAAGTATGCCTCTCCTGCCTCGGATTCTACCACTCTTATTACAATTCCTGTTTACAGCTGTTCTAGTGAATTTGGAACTAATCTCAAATTATTAGAGTTATTACCGAGCCCTGTCTTCTAGCGGTAGTGTTTCCACCTTACTGCCTATGTGCCTATGAGCCCGCTACCCCTTACTATCGTTCTTTATCCACTAGCTATTAGCCCTACATTACTTTCTTTTAGTCTTGCTTTACCGCACCTTAGCCTGCCCCTGCAGTATCTCATTCCGAAACCCCTGACCTCAATCACTATAGTTTGTCTCTTCCACTCCTACAATAATTCCAGTAGTGTCGAGTTAACGTCTTCTAATTGCCTCTGTCATTCCCCGAATCGGAATACAAACTAGGTCTGTGACTCTTGCCTTAAAGGTCTCGTAATACCTCTTTTCATTCTCTCGCTGCTTGCTTTTATTCTATATTTGCAGCAGGTATAAGTCCGTTTAGTATTTCCTTATTTGATATTGGAATGTGTTTTCTCCATATGATATATTCTTCTAGTTTATTAGGGAAATTTGACTCAAACCCAGCAAGTACTATTTCAGTTTAACAGTAGATCTTTGGTGCCGGTGTTTAGTAGCCGAGTAACTCAAAGACAACTGTCAGAATCAAAACTGCCAAGACACGCAAAGACAACTGTTATAATAAAAGCAGCCAAGACACGACTACCTTTTGTTTTTGATTATTACTGTTTAGTTCGACAACTACTTCCGTTTTTGCCAGTATAAGAGTAAAGGCAAGAAGTTAGGAGAAAAGTGAATAGCTGGAGAATGAGATAGAGCAATAGGAGACTTGAAGTTTGTAGTGACAGGCTCTAGCTCCACAGAGGAATGCCAATAATCAGTTTCAGGCCTAGAGTCGGTAGAGCAAGGATCGAAGTAAGCATAGTTAAGGAATGAATGTAAGGTAGGAAAGGCATATTCCAAGCCGAGGGATAGAGATAAGTAGGCCGGGGAGTAGGAGTGAGATTAGCAGCTTGATGGCTAATAGGTGGAATACCGAGTTAGGTGGCCGGGTGTATAGACAGATCCCTATGTTGGGCGTAGTGCAATACCTAAAGTATGGCCCGTAAGAGCGAAAGGCACGAGTCAGGCTTGTCCCCTAGGACGAATAGAAGGCTTGGACCCGTTTTGGGTGAATTCTATCTTTTAATGCAGTGTTTTCTTCCTACATTAGTCTATTAGTATATAGTAACTTAGCCGTCTACTCACCAGCTGCTTTGCTGCCCTTGTTATGGGCTATAGCCTTGTTATCTATGGGTTTATTCTGACTTTTTGGTTGGTATTGGTATAAGAACCCGTGTGTGTAGCATAGAAATCTAGTAGAAAGATAGAGTCAATAAAGATACCTTTTTCACCCATAATTGTAGTTGTTATTCTCTTTGAATTTAGATAAGTGGGGTTAAAGTTAAGTATTGTTCCGAGTAGTTCTATTCTTCTTATCAGCCAAACGAATATTAACCCTAAAGCATCTCCCTCCTATTTACTCTTCCGCTGCTGACTTTTCTTCTTAGGCGAAAATGAGTCAAATTATAAGTAGAGGAATTAGTACCTATCGTTAACCCAGTAAGAAGTAATCCCTTTAGTAAGAATGTCACTGGTGTCTCGGAGAACCAAACTCTGTATTAGTAGGAATTAGGGTACGACATCTCCAGTTGTTGATATAGGGAATCCAACTGCGAACTATCCGGCTGTAACACTGAGCCTATAGCACCTTATCTTGTAGCTTAGGATCAACCTGGCACTACTGATCTACAATATGGATTTCACCTTTGATAGCCTTGCTTCTTCCCTAGGGACTCCTTTCTTTTGGTCTGACTTTCCCGATCTAACATCTTGCCTTATAGGTGGTGAGGCTCCCCTTCCTTTATTATTAGTAATAGTAAACATCATTCTTATTGCCGAACTTATACCTCGACATTGGATTAAACTAGAGCAACAACTATACCTTGCCTTGCATCAAAGGAGACCTCGCCAAGATAAGAGAACAGAACGACTCTCCCTGTATCAAAGGATGCGCCCGCGTACTGGTAAGACGGAATCTTGAGATACATATAATTGCCGGTGTGTGTGGTTCTCCCGTCCGTGTTTGGTATGTGTCGGGCCGGTGCTATAACCATCGTTGTTTTCGAACAATGACTGATTGATTGAATGACTGCTCTAAGAATCTGTTGTGTTACTGACAGAATAGGTGAGATCACTTTAATCATGAGGACACGCCCCAGAGACAATTACCCTTCGATGCGCGTCTGATGTCCCCCCGAAGACTTACTTGATTACATAGTATATCAATTGATTTCTTTATTGAAGACATCATGAAGAGATGGATCGGGCCTAAGATCAGAGTCAAACTCATTAGTCAAAGAATTCATCTAGTATACGCTTGAGGCTGTTTCATAGGGAGTGAGCCTTGGGATCATTAGTTAGAGAATAGAAGTAAGGCCCTTCTAGTAAGTTGAATAAGAAAGTATCGGCTTTGAAGCAAATGGAGAGTAAGAAGCAAGTAAAGGAGGAACCAAATAGGAAGCTAAAGGAAAGCTGCTGTCCAATCCGTAATTCAATCTCAAGGTAACCCACCTATCTTTCAACTATACTAGATACTTACCTTCGAGCAGAAAAGAAAGTATTGATACTCCAGTTTATACATCAATTGCTTCCTTTACACGTGCAGATTAATTGAACTTCCAACTCTCTTTCCTGATGCCGAGTAAAGCAGTAACTCCGTCTCAACTCCCACAAACGCGTAATGGCTTTCGCCCTGACTTTTGGAATTGACCTATATCTCGCCAACCCTGTATGTCCTATATCTCGCCAACCCTGTAGTGCTCTTAATCAACCTGCACCTCTTTCTCTCAACAAAGAATTCTACTAATCAATATAAGAATTCCACAAAAGGTACGTAATCGTTCAACAACGGTATGGCATTGTAACAACTACCACTCAGTTGGAATTGAGGAATAGAGTGGAAGGGCTTATAAGAATCTAAGAATGGAGCTTCCTCTGCTAAAGTGGAATTCTTTCCTTTTGAGCCACTAGATATAGAATTTGAGAGAAACGAAAACTCTACGTAACTCTGTAGGAATTGAAGAGCCAAGTAACTAAGACAAGCAAATACGAATACTACGCTCAAATGCATTAGAAAGTCCATTAGGAGAGTTTTCATGATAGATGACATAAGCTACGTTGAACAGATAGAGGTGTGTAGACCAGAAAAGAAATAGGGGTTGCTCACGGATACCTTAGATAGGGGTTATTCAGCGCGGTGTAACGATTCTCAATCAGAGTTTACAGCATCACCCGCCCTTCTCTTCTTTTCTTCAGCGCACTTCAGTATCGGGTGCTAGTGTTGTCTCTTTGGGTGCTCGTGTAGTCTATGTTGTCTACGATAGAATCCGCAGTTTCAAAGAAGGATGTTGGCGCAGCTGCAAGCGGAAAGGAAAGGATAGGTGAAGGTGAAAGAGAACCGGAACCAGCAAGCGAAGCGGGAACGGGAAGGAAAGTGGAAAGTTTGGTGCTTTAGCTCCTAGTATACCTAGGGTTTGAAGCGAGGTGTCAATCATAGGATAGAGATTATTCTGTGACAGTTGCGAGTGTAGTCTAAGTCTAGTGTTGTCAAAGTATACTGGTTCTGTTGCGGTAAGGGTCAAAATGCGGAAAGAGAATCATAAAGATCTGGATCTTAAGCAGAAGAGAGATCTTCAACAGGAGAAAAACCAGTTCATGTTGAAAGGCGTGGCTCGCGTAAGGGAAATGAATTATGGGAATGATTTGTTGAACAAGGCGCTCGAATCGAAAGATGAAATTGAGTAGCTTCAAACTGTCCCAAGAGCGTTGCAATAGAAGTACCCCGTCTCGTAGCGCATCAAGTCTCGTTGCTTCAACCCACGTGGACCTGCCCCGCCTAGGCCTAACTGTTAGTTTAGGTTCAGACACTTTGGTTTGGCGAGATCGTATTGTTATCTTGGCCCATTTAAACAACACCTTTCTACTTTACCGAACAAGCTACGTGGGCAGTGAAGATGCGATTCGACTTCTGGAACTCTCCTGTCATCTGGGCCAAGTAACTACTAATGTGTAGCGGCAGTGAGCCTTTCCGATGATGAAAAACGACTTCTCCTTCCCCTATACCAACTCTGTACTAGTTCCCCCAGAATACGGAATTGAAGGAGTTTAGAGTTTACTTAACACTGGCATAATGACTTCATTCTGGGCCAAGTAACTGCTACGAAAACATAGAAGGCAAGGAACTCATATAATATGTTTTATGGGGTTGTTCCCAAGTCCTAATCTCGAGCGGCAGCCAATAAACGCCAAGCAACTACTAATGTTGCGCGGCAGGGCCGCTAGAGTTCCCATTATTACAATATATGTCTTCTACTTGGCTTTCTCCTGACTTTTCCCCTACTAAATTCTATATTATCTTATTAAGGAGAAAGTTTCGAAAGATCTTCTTATTAAAGAGAAAGTTGAGAACGAGTCCAGTCCTGCGTACGGGCTAGGTGCGAGTCGAGGGATAGTTTACAGTGAAAGAAGATAAGAATTCATAATTGTTGACAGAGTTAGATGAGAGTAGCCAGAGTGAGATTAACCTCGTTGCCAGAGTTCGATTAGCCTAATGAAGGTATAAAATCAATTGAGTTAGACTAAACTAAGTATATAGTAACAGAGGAGCTCCCGAAAACAGTAGTAGTAGTAGTTCTGGTAGTCGTAGTTCTGTTCGAGTGGAATCCTCATATAAAGAAGATCGAGTGAGCAACTGTAGGAGTGAGTAACTGTAGGAGTGAAAGGCTTTCCCGAGCTGAGATAGTTGGGGAAATAAGAAGAATCTAGTAGCAACAGAGTAGTTGGCTTGAACACGAGTTGCACTTTAAGGGCTCAACTTGTCAGGTATATGCTTGGCTCTGCCAGTTTAGTTCAAGGACTTTAAAGCACAGGGTTCCTAACGCGCGTAAGCGAGATCTCCTTTTGAAGCTGAACCCTATCCATCTGCCTTTGTTTGCTTGAAAACTCACTCCTAACTCATTGCGCCAAACAACAAGAATTAAGGACATTGCTTTAAGAAAAGAAGTCCTGTGTTCGGTGACGCGGTAGCGAGTGAAACGGCAGTAGCTCGCAATTCGATTATTTGGATGCGCCATACCCTTATCCATTTTATATGCTAGTTCTGTTCTTGCCGGCAGTGATTTTCTCCTTGTTTGTCCTAGTTCAATCTATTACACTAATCAATATTCTATGGATGAACGTTTAAACACAGTTTGCAAGCAAGCAGTATCTGACTTCTAGTTAAGGTAAGGAAAGAGCCCAGGCCGGTAGAAGGTATAGTAAGAAGGAGAGTTGAGCTACAGAATGCCATAAGTTGGGAGCATACTGGGATGCGCATTGGTACCTAATTCTTCTACTCCGGAGTTCAATTCTGAATGCCATAGTTGGATGTAGTTACTTGTCAGTTAGCATTATTAATGGACTTACCGGCGACTTCCGATAACTCTCCAGTAATGCGCTCTTGCAGTATAACCTATAAGTTTGGAAAGTCATACTTCAACTAAGGAGTGTGGGAATGAGGTCGAAGGAGCATAAGAATGGAAGGCTAAATAAATAATGAGAAGTTTCTTTGTTACGTGTATTGGGAATGCTAATCCAGAGCTCTGGTATGAAAAAAGGCAAGTATAAGTCTGGGGTGTTCTCATCTCAGTGCAACGTGTGAAATGGCTTAGTAAAGAGAGAGATCTTTGGATATCGGCAAAGTCAGAGAAGAAGGTGTTTATACTACGAATATCTTCCGATTCGGAAAAGCAAATAGAGAAAATAGAGAAGATATCGCGAAAGGAAGCGAACGAAGTCACCTTGTAAGAAAGTTGCCTGCCTTAATAGCCCACCCGTATGTAGTCCAAATTCCTTTATACGCCTTAGTAGCCCACCCGTATGTAGTCCAAATTACTCTATAAGTTGTGGTTGTTAGTTCAAAGTAGGCCGCTTCAGTCCAGTCAATCAAGCATTCCATCGAAGCAGTAGGACTCGAGATAACCTCTCCTGTCGAGCAGAGATCACCTATCTCAAACAACAACGAGAGAGATCACTGAAGCATAAGGGGATATCAACATACTGTGACACTCGGGAGAAACTCTCCAGTACATGGGCCAAGTAACGACTACAAAAGCAATGAAAACAGGACAGGCTAGTAAAACATATTCTATTTATAGTACCTAATGAATAGTATATGTTATTGGGAGTACAGTACCCATATTAGTAGAGTGCGGTTCATAAAGTGGAGAGTAAGGATCAAGCCCATACTCCGTTTCAAGATCAGAAGCGGAAGAGATAGAATGCAGCAGGATAAGAATCAATTAAGGGATCTGTTGCCGAAGCCTAATCTCCTCTTTCTTTTGTATGCCCACTTAGTTTCATTCTGCCTTTGATGTTGAGAGCACTAGGTGAGTTACCGGCTTCCATTGGAACCCTATTGCCTAATTCTTCTGTTTCCAATGTGACTCCTTCAGCCTATTAATTAAGGTGCTGAAAGCCTACCGGTATGAAACTCGAAAAGGAAAGTCGACGAAAGAATCAGAAGTAGGTACCACTCCTATAAGATAGAATATAAATTGTATCAGAAGCGGGGCCAAGCAACGCAAAGACAACTAGAATAATCAACTTACATATAGTAGATTTAATAGTTGTTATTACAATACCCGTTTTGGGGGCCGCTCAGTAATAACGAACTTATTTATGAACTTCAAGTCCCGTGTTCGAGGCCAAGCCACTAAATCAATCCCTTGTGCATTAGCTTACTTTCCAGGGGTGTGCCAACAGTCTCTGATTGGGCTACTATTCCCATTGATTTGACTATTCCTATTGATTTGACTCTGATTACTCTGATTTGGCTACTATTCCTATTCCTATTGATTTGATCTGAAGCTGCTGCAATTGATAAGTAAGCGCGGGTCAGGCCTGTATCAACTATTCTGCAACTAAGAAGCTAAGGAAGGACCTACCACAGCTCGAAGTAGAAAGTGGTTCGTTGAAAAGAAAAGAGTGAGTAATGAGTCCTGTTTTCGGGAGCTCAACAAAGATATAAAGTAAGGGGAATAAACCGGTACTGGGTTGGTGCTTACGCTCTGCTCTAGGTCGAGGCCTCTATAAGAAGTGAAGGGTGCTAAAACAAAAGAAGTAGGGGCGGGAAGCTAGTCCAGAGTCGAGGCCAGCAAGGTCAGAATCACACCCAGGAGTTACAGAATGCAACCAGTATAACAGAGAGTTGAACCCAGTAGTCACAGAATTGACCTAAGCGGTTTAAGAGTGGAGCTAGGCATAGTAAGACTATGGTTCCGAGTCAAGGAAAACTGTAATGGAATCTCTCGAGCAAGCATCCACTGAATAGAATCCTTCTTGCTACTATTATAGATATCCGTAAACAACCTCTGAAAACTCTAATTGTATTAGATGAAGAAACACCTCTCTCTCATAGACCGACGTAAAAAACAGAAGAACTGACCCACCTAACCCAGGGCGGGGGAGACCCTCTTCCTTCTATCATACCTAGGCAGGGTACAAGTAGAATATAGTACCTTAGCCCCGCGGGTAACAAGAATTCTTTCAGTTGCATCAGTGGATTCTGCTTCCTTCCGCCTCGGACAAAACTGGGTTGTTCAGTGGCTTGGCTCCTCTTAAACTAGTTGAGTTGTTCTTTCGCTCCTCTAGCTTGTATGCAGCCTGTGCAGTGTAAGTTGTGTGGTTGCTGAGGCCGAAAACCGGGTAAGGGCAGCCTCGTTAGTATTAGCTAAAGTCTTAGTTCCGAGTCGAGTTCACTGGGTCCCAACACTGCAGATAAGTCTTATTAGCTTCAGACTTCTTCTTATTCTTATTACCAATACAGGGAGTGGGCGCAGGCCTAGAGACAAGAGAGTAAGTCCGAGAGACAGGAGAAGCGGAGGTGAACTAAAGATTATAGGGCGGGATGATAAGAATTCGATAAGTAACGACTGGGCGTTAAGGCAGGCAAGACAGAACACAAGCAAGGGGCATAAGAGCGAAAAGCTAGAGAGGTTGTTTGAAGGGAACAAGTAAGGCGGTGGATATGAAAAGTCAAGATCCGGATCAGTAGCGAAAGCCCCAGTTTCTAGTTCCAAAGTAGTAGTGAGTTTCGAGTTTGTGGTCTGATATAGTGGAGCCTTACTATGGGTAGCGCAATTATGATTATTCTAGGAATTCGACTTTCAAGGCGGAAGTGGAAGTTTAGCCCGTATCGGAGTTAACAGTTAAAGTAGAAGTTTAGCCCGTATCGGAGTTAACAGTTAAAGTATTAGAAGCTGTAGCTCCATTCTGGATTTAGTAGTTCAATCCCCTGTTATTAGTTTATTTCCGACTTTTGATTGAAAGTAGTAGAAGCGCTCAGTATCATAAGAATCAAAGCGGTGTGCCCCAGAAAAGAAGCCTTATCTTTATCTTCATCTGTTGTCCAATTCCCCATCACAAGAGAAATTCCACATCACAAGAGAAAGTAGTAGAGGAACCAGCCCAAGTCCTATCAACTGGTAGTTAAGCCTATATTCCCTGTTATAAGTAAAAGGAGAGGTAGCAATAGAGGAGTTCCCGGTTTTGAGTTGAGTTCCTTTGCTCTTGTTTCCGGCTATCGGGGTAGTGCTGCGCTCTCTTGCTTACTATTTAGATTCTGTGACTTAAGCCTGTGAGCCTGTATACCGACCTTAGATAAGCTATACGGACCTGTGACTTAAGCCTGTGAGCATGTATACTGACCTTAGATAAGCTGTTCTGTTAGCTACTGATACGGAGCCTTACCAATCAATCTGCGCTTGCTTTTTGTCCTAAACAGATGCTGCCACCTATAAGAGTTGAGCTCGTTAAGGGGCTGCCGCGTATAATTAGTAGTTACTTGGCGGCCCTTGAAGAAAGTCTTCTCATAATTCTAATACCACTATACTTGCTAGTTCGTGTTTCATTGAGGCGGTCGGAGAGTAAGGCCTGGGAGTGGAGGGTAAGAAATCAGAATGAGTTGACTTACTTGGCGGGTAGGGTAGTTCAGAATTCCATCTATCTTTCTTGCGCTTCAGAAAGCAATAATCTAGGTTGTTAAGGGCAATCTGGCCTCTCTCTACGACAACAAAAGAACCGACAACTTGACTTGCTACTGACTTTAGCACTGACTTGAGTCTTCCCCTCGTAAATGCTTCACAGCCGTATTCTTCTCCTTCAGATGAGAAAGCTGCTGACCTTACCTTTGGCACAGCTCCTTATCTAGCTTATGATATGGTTCCGGGTTAACTCTTAACTCTTTGATATGTTTCTTATGCTTCTGGAACAATACTTGATACTGGTACAATACTTTAATCAGGATACTGGTACACAAACAAGGAGCTCGACGAAGACGAAAACAGGACTTGAAGACCAGATTGCTGCTGTACTTAGAAGAAAGACTTCCTTAACATTAAACTCAGAATGAAACTACTTCCACTTTCCCTGCAGGATTTGTTGCTCTAGTACTGTTGCTTGGCCCCCTTTCTTAACCGCCAACACCGAGATGAGAGACAACACTAGCAACCGACCTTTCAAAGTACAGAATTGGATCTATCTCTTGCTGTTAGCGCCCTTGCTCGTTCTCTACTAATTGAGTATTCTTGACTTCCTTCCTGTTTCTACTCAATCCTCTGATCTTATAGTAGTAGCTTCTTGAACTAAACTATCTTATTGCCTCAACATTAGCGGAATCCTTCTTGCCCTAGTAAAGATGCTGGGCGAGGAAAGTATACCCTTTCTTTCTTGGTATCGATTTCACCCCTACTTCTGGTCGTTTAAGCCATATTCCACTCAGATTATTAACAGAAAGCGAAATTCCCTATCCTGTATCCGGATGTTCTATGGCATTTCTCCTATAATCTTGATGATTCCCTTGCACTTGAGCTTGATGGTCGAATTGAATCTAGCGTGACTACACATATAGAAGTCAGCAACCGATAACTCTACTACATACTCTAAACAACAGAGCTTTGCTTCCTTTACGAACCCCAGAAAAAAGTACATTCTCCTATGGCCAAACCACTGACAAATAAGCCTTATGAAGCGCTAAGTACTCTTATGGCCAGCGCCCCAGCATCTTACCTTTGACTTCCTTACCTTACTTGACTTTCCTCGCATTGCGGATGCAGATTCTATATGGGATGAAACTAGGGATTCTGGATACTCCACTCAAGAATGAGCTTTATCTGAAGCCTAAGATGGATCGGAAGAAGGTACTCGTTCTTGCGCTTGTGTCTAAGGCGGACGCTCCTTGTCGTAGGTATAGATAAGAAAAGTTCGGTGATTGGACTGGACCACTACTCGGTAGAGCCAAGCATTCAAGTTCAGGTCAGGCTGTAAACACCTATATTTCTCGTTCTTTAACCGTTGTTCTATTTCTCGTTCTTTAACCCATGTTTTTAGACTCTTCTTCAAGCTGTGGTGCACTGCACTCACTCTATTCTATTCCTTATAGTCAGGGCGGAAGCCAGGGCGCTAAGCAAGAACAAGTACGTTAAGGGAGCAGCTTTCCTCAAGTCCTATTCCTAGTGCTAACGTTAGCAGCTTTCCTCAAGTCCTATTTCTATGCTATGTACAGTATATTCTATTCCGTATGAGTTTTGTTTACTTCAGACTCCACTGTCTTTACAGCGCGGGTAATTATAGAATCAGAGGTCTAACTCTCATAAGCCGATGAAGACAAGAAGTCTCCTATATACGAAGTAGAAGCAGTGCAATGAAAGTCGACTCGAGAATCAACAGTTACAAGTGAAGAAGTAGTTACAGGTCCAGTATAAAGGTTCGGTGTTGGACTCGGGGCTCGAAACAAGTGTGTTAGAGAGGGTCGGTTGATAGAGGTGCAAGTGTGGCTCCTGCGCAGGTTTCGTATACAAGTCCAGGTGCTCAAGAGCTTCAATTACATTCTGACTTGATCATATTAGGGTACTAAATGTAAGCCATTCCTATTCTTAGTGTACTACTTTCCATTAGGGTGGAATCCGGGCCAAGCGTTAGCCGAGTAACTACTATACAAGTCGACAAGTCCTTTATTCGAGCGTTAGTATATAGGCTCACGGTCAAGTTGTTGAATGAGGGGAAGGTCTTACTTCTTTCTATGCCCCATGTGCAAGATGCAAGATCACAGAGGGATATTCCATTCTTACAAAGTACTAATTCCACTCATAAGTCCAAGGCGGAAATCACTGATAAACAAGGATATAGCTCCAAACAAACTGGTTTAGTCCACCGCTCCTGTGTCCCTCAACCCACCTCTCTTTGTTTTGCGTATTACTCTCTTCGCTATTAGTCTCACTTTCTCTGCCTTCGTTCTGTAGCTATTGATATCGAACCTTGCTTCGCCTACCTTAAAGCAGCCCTTGCTTGCTTTATTTATTTCACTTCTGCCTATAAGCCCGCCTTTACTGCCTTACATGCTTGCTTAACGCCCCAAACATTGGATTCTTTCCGTACTACCCTAGCTCTAAAGCTCATACAACTTCTTTTTCTTCTAATGAGTACTGATCTTAACTCTGTCATTCCTATTTCTGAGTAAGAGCCTTGCTTCACTGCCTCTAGGTCCCATATTGCTTTATCTCATTCCCCAACTCCAAACCCTAGCTCTAGAATTCAATAAAGTATAACTCAACTACAAAGTTGGAAATACAAATTATTGTTTCAGTGTATAAGAATGATACTAGGCATTAACAGAATGAAAACACCACTAAAGAAAACAACTATAGGGCAAGTAAGCCAACAACTAGGGATGCAATAAAGAAGTACGACCCAAGGACTGAAACAAAGAATCGTGAAAGGAATACAGGATTCAACCAAGGAAGGGTTTACTAGTAAGCAGGCAATGCAGACTTAAATCAAGGCAGAGCAGCTTAGCTTTAAGGCCAGCTAGCATAGGATCCGAATCAGGAGTTACAGCATACAAGTCCGGATGTTGAAGAATGAGAATTAGATGCTGCAAAGCAAGGTTCAAACTAAGAAGGAATGTACCCCCTATAAGCCTTAAAGTGAGGATATCTTCTGATAGTTAGAAGTTTATGGGTGAGCAGCAAAGTGAACGGCAAAGTGAACGGCAAATGAAACATCTTATTAAGGGAAGTGAACGGCAAGTGTATCAAGTGAACGGCAAGGGGGACGGCAATGAGTTAAAGCATGTAAGCAGTAGTGCAAGTCCGTAGTTTGCTTCTAAGTCTTCTACTGCGTTGGATCCGATTTGATCGTACCTGAGTTCTTTGCCGCCCGCCGCCCATTCAGAATTCTTAGGGTTAGAGTTCCGTTTGTAGCTCCCTGTTATGAGTTAAAGAATGAGTCTTAGTTCCGAGTGGTCTTAGTTGAGAGTTGAGTTCCCGTAGTTAGTAGTTACAGTCGGATATAGTTGGTGGGTTCCTTGGCTAACGCTTGGAGGTAGTAGTCGCAGGCTTTCAATTAGTAGTTTCAGAGCAAAAAGATGCATCTCGTTTTTCAGTCAGTAAGGTAAGGCCGCTAGCAAGGAGGCAGAGTTCAATAGGTGAACTCCTGAGTGAAAACAAATAGAATGAGATACATTAGCAGGAGAGTGCAAGTCAACAGTATAAGCCTCTAAGCCTATAAGCAAGTATGCCACTAACAAGTAGAAGTTTGTGGGGAGGAAATCCGACTTAAAGGAAGTAAGGGTAGGCTAACTATATCCATGAAACCAGACTTGAAGGCATTTGTTGAAGAATATAAGTCAAGATTAGCAGAATGATAGTGCGGATGGATGATAAGATTGGTCTCGCGGGTGGGCTACCAAGAAAGTAAGGCGGTAGGACACACTGAGTTACAGGAGAGGCAGGCCCTAACTCAAACATAGGCATTTTTGGCAGTAGGGGAAGTTTGAAGCTAAGGAGAGGTCGTCTTGTCAGGAGTCGCTGGTTTCCTATTTGTTAGTTCCTTTCAGATTTTCCTATTTGTTAGTTCCTTTCAGATTAGTATAGGAATCAGACTTCACGAAAGGATAGGCAAGGCAGACCAATCTCCCCCAGGTAACAAGGCTCATGGGCCGGAGTACAAGTTTGAAAGCAAAAGCAAGGACAGTGAGGGTTTCAGCAAGGCGGGTCAGCTTAGGTAGGGTAGCGAGCAAGGTTTGAGATAAGTCAAGTAAGGTCGATAAGTCGTAAAGTAAGGTTAGAGTCCTGTAGCTCTATTCTGATTAGCCTCAGTTCCGGTCTAATAGATATAGTAAAGCAAGGCTTGGAGCCGCGGGTATCAAGATTGGAAGAAAGGCACGGCAGGATAGCAATCGATCCTAGTAGTTATGTTAATAAATTACTGTATTATTAGTTAACGGAATACTTCATTGAATCATTTTCTCAGAAAATGCACAAGTAATAATACCAAGTGGAGCACTAATAACGAGATGCAGGAGAGGCTGACTCAACCAGGAGATATGATATGATGGGATCCGGATCAGCAATACAAGAGTCAAAGACAGAAATAACAGATTTATGGGCATGGTGATTATAATAGGGGTTCGGGAAGGTTAGGCTCACTCTCATTAGTATTTGTATAAGAGTCAAACAACAAAGCAAGTATGCAGGGAAGTAGTGTTGTGAGGATACCGGGCTAAATGAACTAGTCCTGAGTAAGCTCTAAGACTAATAGCGTATAGTAATAATGGGCAAGCGGATCAGAGAGGGCCAAGCATTAAGGAAAGTGGTGGAATTCTTTGTATGTATCTACCGTAAAGAGAGGGGATATCTAAGATCTTATCTTCCAAAGTTTCCTTTCAATGATAGGTGTAAGGTTACTCTAGTCAATGATGGGTGTAAGGTTACTCTAGTATAGAACGGGTGTAAGGTTACTCTAGTATAGAACGGGTGCTTGTGTTGAAACCTAACTGCTTCCTTCCAGCGATTAGCTTTAACGGAGTTGTATCTTATCTTCCTTCTAGCTTTCACAGAGAGTTTCTATTGGTGCCGAGTCGAGTGTTGTAGGATTAGGCAGTTGAAGAGAGCGTTCATCTTTGAGAAATGAATTCTTAACAAGAAGGGCGCCAACATAGCTTGTCAAACTCACTTATGGAAAATGGAGTGCATCATCTATTATAGAAATATGGGAAACGACTACTAGAATAAGAATCAAGTCACCAAACTAGAAACTCCTCGCTCTTGCTTTAAGACTGGAGTGAAAAAGAATATGGGAGAGCGTTCCTGCTCTACCTAACAAAACTGTGCTAGCTCCACTTAATATGCATGACAACTGATATAAGGGCGGAACCTTACTGCTTGTTAGCTTGTTTTTGCGCGGTTGCTTGTTCTCCTGACTCGTTGGAAGAGAATGGAGCATGACACAACATATAGAGAAATAGTGACTCAACTGATTGGTACTTTGATTATTGGCTTATGAAGCGGTTAAGTAGAAAAGAAGGGGGAAAGCTAGTAAGTCTACTACCCTTGCCCGAGCTCACTAACGCACTTGCTTTGCTTGTTTAAGATAGTGTGCAGGGAACTTATAGATTAATAGTGACCAACCTGCTTACTGGAAAGTGGAATCACTTAAATCGGCACCGCTATCTCTACAATAGTACTGGATTCTTGCCCTTGCTTGCTTGCTTTCTCAACAATAAGAAAAGAAGATAATTGACTTGCTGGCTCTCTCAACAATAAGAAAAGAAGACAATTGTGCCACCCACCCACGCCAGAACTCCAATAACCGTTAGCTCCACTCACTAACGCACAAACGGAACGTTGCTTGTTCCCCGCAACACCCAATTGCTTCCTTTAAGAACGAATAGAGGCACCCCGAAGTAAGCTCCCCGCTCTGCTACTGGAAACACTCTACTTTTGCCGCGCTGAGTCTTGTTCCGAGTCCACAAAGACTATCATTTCTTATTGATCGGTAAACTTTGAATCCAACAACTCGAGAGTGGATTCGGCTTCTAGAACTGGAACTGAGGCAGATGCTGATATATAAGTTGTTTTCGACCTTTACGTTTTCTCGTGTTTCCTCATAACAGGAGCCAAAAGCAGGAATTGTAATGACTCGTAATAGCTTGGCCTATTGACTACCCTGTACAGGTGCTTTTCTCTCTATTTACTACCTCGGACAGGACTATCGGTTTCATCACTCTTATCTTAACCCCGAGTCGAATCCTATCAGTAATCCTATAATATGATATATAAAGATTATGGAGGAGAAAAGTAGAAAAAGGGGATGGAAAACTTCTATGCTTAACACAAGCACTGAATCCTATGCTCTGTAAACCAAGACTCTCCTCTGGCTATCATCTAATCTCACTCAAGCTACTAATACAGATGCAACAGGACCACTACACTACTGGTTGGGGCAGTAAACCTAGCTCCATCCTCTAGCTACAACTACTAATACAGATGAAACCGAAACTCTCACCATTAACATAAGGGCTGGAACAGTAACAGGGCCAGCGACTACTACTACAACAACTCCGGTATTTCACTAACCAAGCTACTATACTAATAGGAATAAGGGATACTAAAGAGAAGAGCCAAGTCACCACTTTCATTCTCACTGCCCACCAGGTTGACGAACACAGTTAAGCTCCCGTTTTTAGCTCGCTACCGTTTCACTCCTACCGCGCCACGTTAGTAGTGGCTTGGTCATTAGCAGTTCCTTGGTGGACTCAAAGGAAGGAATTGTTATAACAAGGTGACCAATAGATATTTCCTAAGGTTGGTTTCTCTCCTGAGGCTTTCTTTGAAACTATTAGTATCATTGAATTGCTCACTTTTGGACATGTGTGAAGTAGTCGAAACACAAAGCATCTATTCCTATTGATCACAGAAGAGTTATAAGACAGGGTGTGTGTATTAGGTCTCCTATCTTACCCATATTCTTGCCTCATTCTAGGAGTGATAAGCAACGTTCGCATCTTCTTGGGAGCTTCATCTACTTTTCTTCTCCGTTCCAGAAATGATTTTAGTGCCTATAAAACAGGGCAATAACTCCCTTTAGCCAATTACTGAAGGGCACAGGACTTGCTACTGAAATAAGAAAGAGTTTCACAGAGGTTTGTAGACGAGAAATCATGGTTGACAGCCTTACCTTTACCTTAATGCGCTTTACTTTCCCTTTACCCTTTAGTGGTCCAAGTCGAGTCGGTTCAGATGCTTTGCTTGATAAGGAGCATAAGCATAAGCCAGATTAGATTCCAAAGAAAGGGAAGCAGTTCAATTCAATGAAAAGGAATGCTAAGCTGGTTCACTTGACAAATATTTCTATACCAGAGCTCGCTAACACATAAGTATAAGCCCATGTTTGTTCTTCTCAGCAACGGAATAAGAAACTTTCGAGCGCTTACCACTGACTTTCGGGTTGGGAGCGAGTGAGTCCTGACTACAGGGAAGCTCTTTTGAGATGAGGATATGACCAATGATTACCAATCTTCCGACTAAAGTAATAAGAGGAGTTCTACTTCACCTTAGAGAAATAAGCCTTCTTTTCTTGCCTTCAAGGACGGATATACCCTAGACTGAGCACCCAAACCCAAAGAAAGAGACGAGACTGTAGTTTATGAGTGGAATACCCTTAATTAGGAGTGGAATCCCCAACCTGTTTAGTAGTCCTGTTTGTTGAATCTGTATTAGTTGACAGAGAAGAATGAAGCGGGCCAGAATACAGAACTTGATAGCGTATTCCCCTATCTAATGAATTGAATCTAAGGGAGAGATCTAGCGCATGCAGTAATAGATATAGAATTGGGTACGATCTAGCGAGCAGGCCATAATACATAACTGGTAGCGCATCTGGTAGTTCATAAGAATGAAACCAAACTACTTGTAAGAATGACACTAAAGCATAATCATTAGAGCCAGAGTTAGAGGAGCCGAAGGAAGCAAGTAGTAAATAGAGAAGTCGTTGCTAAGTAGTTGGCTTGGCCCCTAGGTTCGAAGTAGTTGCTAAGTAGTAGGCTTGGCCCCCGCATCTAGTATAAGTGGAATGATTTGTATCATCTGTGTTTGTAGTCGTTACTTGACCCACGATGCTATAGGGCTGTAGCTTGCCCGGGTAGCAAGTAGTAGAGGAGAGGTA
>NW_008991535.1:413451-432048 GCF_000313855.2 Musa acuminata subsp. malaccensis
TGCAGGTTTCTGAGTGGAAATGATGGATTTCCCATAAAACTAAAGACCAAGCAACTACTAGACAAACAACTAGTAATGACCAAGCAACTAAGTAAGACGGGCAAGGCAAGTCACTTATTCGCCAGTAAGTAGAAGGCTATGAAGCAATTTCAAGTGAGAATGTCTCTAAGAGGTAAGCTAGTAGGAAAGTCAGATAGAGTAAGTTGATCCCTTATTCTTATTCTAGGTATTGTTGACAGAGGAATGGTTAGTTGACCAAGCCAGAGGTCAGAGGTCAGATCCGGATCGGGTACTATTGCAACAGGGGTTCCGCCTCTACTTTCTTTCTTTAGAAATAAGTCTACTTTCTTTCTTTAGAAATAAGTCTACTTTCTTTCCTTAGAAATAAGAATAATCAAAACGCGGAGGGCCAAGCAACGTAGTTAGTTGCGCGGCAGTCGAGTAACGAACGGGCCAAGACACTGGGCAAGGCCTAGAACACAACTTTCATAATCAACAAACTAAACAGTTTCTTTTGTTCTCTTACTTTCGATGTCCCCTTAAGTAATTGCAAGCAACTACCAATGTATAGCGGTAGGAGCTATTGAGTTTAGCGTCAGTGAGCTAAAGTGCTAAAGGCGTGAAACTGTGTTCGTCATAAAAATGGGTGCTGTAGCTCCTAGTACTAGAGTAGGGGAAATAAGATCTTTGATATTACTGGCAAGGAAGCACGTAAGGGTGTTGCAATACAAGATAAGAGGCTAGATCCGGAGCTGGCTCGTCTTAACCGATGTTTGTAGTAGGAGTGAAAGGCTGACTTTTGTGGTTTCATCCCCTTCATGAGTAGTGGAATGTAGTGGAATGTTATTAGTAGTGGAATGTTGTAGTGGAATGATTTCCTATTGTATGCCGCTGCTTGCCCAATTGCATCTTTACTACCTATGGCAACAGGCTCCAATTCTGAATTTCATCTTTCTTGCGCTGAGTCAAATCAATACTTGTTGCTAAGGCAGCTAACTTACTTAAATGCAGAATATGGGTCAGTAGACTAAACTCTAACTGCAGCCCTATTAATAAGGTTTCCTGTCACTCGAAACAAGACTTTCAGCGGGAAGTTCATTGCCTGTTCTAGTTTACAGTGAAGTCGATGAAGAAATAGATGTTCTAGTGAATAAGCAATGTTGCTACAGTTCTAGGAGAAGAAGCCCTAGAATTGCCAGTAATTGTTTCATCCTATATAGAAGCTGCGCGAGTGTGGCTAATTCTTTATTAGATCAGTTGGGGAGAATGGAATACCGGAGTCTGTTTCTTCACCAGGTGTTAAAGCCTATAACTCTCCATCCGGGTCAAGTACTGGCTTTTCAGCGGGGCCAAGCAACGACTACAAAAGCATAGAAAGTCATAAACTCATAAGTCAGGATACCCCGGCTTCAATGCAAGAAACAAGGGCACAGCTTTTAGGTCAGTAAGGGAAGGCTCCAGATTAGTAGCTGCAGAACCAAGATATGGATTGGCAGAATTAGATAAAGGAGTGGCACGCTATGACAAAAGAAAGGCGGGCTCATGCACCGTAAAGCAAGGGTCGAAGTAAGCTGCTACAGACTGAAGGCATGGTAGGCAGGTATCGTATTTGAATTAAGTAAAGGGAGACTATAACTAGGGCGAGGCTCACAGGCTGCGGTGATATCCGTAAAATCAAAAGCCAGGCATTAAGGCTGTAAGGGAATACTCATAGCGGGGAGGGGAAGAGCACCAGCTCCATTCTTCTTTTTAGGGGTTTTCCGTTTGGTAGTTCTAATCCAATCCAGTATAGATATATACTCTGAGTTAAGAGCAAGAGGCTTGGAGACAGTTAAGTAAGCCCGGGCCCTTAGCATAGGTATTTGTAGTATTGGCTCAAGTCTGACTGGGGTGATTTTAGGCAGTAGTGCATTCCCGGTGTGAGTTAAGGTCCCATACGCCTGGTTTACACTCTTGTTATCAATAGTCAAATTCTAGTTTACACTCTTGTTATCAATAGTCAAATTATAGATCCCCAGTTGCTTTCTTGTTAGTGGTTGGATATGAGTTCGGTCCCTCGTTTGGAGTTGAATTACCTATATGGAGTGAAAAAACGAGAAGTACCTGTGCTATGCCTTCCAGTAGTATGGTGGATTCCCTACTATAGGAGAAAGGATAAGAAGCACTAGTTACAGGCCAAAAGCAAGGATATTAGAATAGAAGCAAGGCCGAGAGACAGGCAAATCAGACTTCAAAGAAAGGTAGACAGGCTCCTAGGCGTAAGTTATATTCTTTATTATCAGGTTTAAAGCATTGTTAGCACTAGCGGAAGTCCGAGTTTCCAGCTTAAATACTATCATTAGTTGTTGGTTTATTTAACTAGCAAGCGAGGACCCGACTCCGGGGTTACAGCCTTAAAGGGGTATATTGATTGGAAGAATGAGTGAGGTAAGAAAGGAAGGCAGGAGCAGTGGTTTGGTATTTAGCATTGGAAGAATCGGAAGGGAGAAGCTGGCTTCAAACAATGAGTCGAATAATAAGAGAAAGGAGTATCAGAATGAGCTCCTAGGTAAATGAAAAACAGAGGCATTGCTGCTGCAACTAAAGAACGAAACTGGCACATTCACAAGAGAAATACTCCTTATAGGGCTGACTACCCTACACTGAAACTCAGGCTTTCCTCGATCGAATTTGCATCCTTCAAATAAATACTGGCATTCCAGAGTTCGGCTCTAAGTCCCTGGAGGCCTAACGAGCTAGTATGTCTCTAAGGAAATGGATTCTAATACTCCCGGGGGGCCCGATCAATCTGTAGCTCACCGCTCACTCTTTGACTTACCTATTCCATTATGTATTCCCTTGAAGAGATGCCAGGACCAAGACCTGAAACAAAGGCAAGCAAATACTAGCTATTAGGATCGAACTCGGGCATAGGAGAGGGCCTACCGATACCTTAGAAGTGTTGCTTCCGAGCCGACACTCAAACCTTGCTTTACTGGGCACCTAAGCTTACTTACTGCTCCATCGTTCTTTTACTACTCGATCTCAGGTTGACTTCCAGGGATCTTATATCCTCCTTATTGCACCTAGGATTCTTCTAACGCAAACTAACACTTCCCTGTATAAAGAAGTATGCCAACCCTTGCTGTCACTCTTTAACTACTTACTTGCTTTCTGGGTTTCTCACCTGTTATAGCCTTCCCTGACTCGCGGAAAATCTTATATCCACGACTGGAAGAGTGAGAGGAGCCATTCCATTCTCTATTAGCTATCAAAAAACGAAGTACCAATTACACGGATGAAAAGGTGTCTGCCCTGTCTCGGAGTAATAGTCAGAAATCTTCATTAGTTTACAGAGGTACAGTAAATGAAGTGAGAGGAGCGGTCTCAGATCCTACTGAAGTTATCAAAGATGAAATCCTATCTCCCCTGCAAACAAGCTACTACTAAGTCCTGTGCCACTTATATATCTGCAGCCTCTCTTATCTTGTACTAAACTACTAGTTGGTGCTGTAAACTTTAATAAGTATTTGTTGGCCATAAGAGAAGAGATCCGAATGAATTGTTGCTATCAATAAGAGAAGAGATCCGAATTCTGTTAATAGTTTGAAGCAGGGAGCTTAGAATTACCTGGAAAGCTGGGCCCTTACTATTAATTGTGAGTTAGGTCTACAACCACTCCTATATAAGATTGAATGAAAGTTAGCCAAGATAGAATGCAAGTTTGACAGAGGAGAGGCGCAGGAGGTCTATTCTGACTTATGAGTTGAGAGCACTCGGGTAGCAAGAAATAAGTCAAATACTGGTTGGTTAAGAGCACTGCACGGCGGTTGGTTATCAACATCTATTATAGGCGAGGAGGGGGAATCACTCTCATTCTTCTTTTTCTGGACTTGGAGTTGAGAGAAACCAGCACTAGGTTTGCAGTCAAGCACAATTCTGAATTTAGATAGAGGGCACAGTGAGTGACCTTAATCTATTATACCCCACTCCGGCTAATGATTATGTTTCTTCCGTTCAAGTTCCATTCTCTCTTTTTGTGTTGGGAGTTCCACTCTTACTTTCTATCCTTCTTTCGAGTCCAACACGAGTCAAACCCAACAACTAATACTTTTCACGCGTTAGGAGAGTTCTTTGACTACTTGTACCATAACTCTGGAAAGGCGTTTCACCCAGGACTTGCGCATGGCCTACTTATGAATTCCTAACTCCTAACTCAACTCGCTTGTGACTTATTCTTTCGAAAACCCCAATACTGGAATTTCCATTAGCGCCCAAAACGAAACAAGCAATGGAACAAACAAAGAAGTAAGAACTGGAACTGGAACTTTACTTCAATGAAACTACTCCGAAGCGAAAGCATCCTAACATTAACGACTTGGCCCACTACATGGCGTTGGGGCATTTCACAGGACAATGCGTAACTCCCGAAAACTGTCATTGATTATAGTGAGCATCAGATTTGTCCCCTGCCTTGGATCTTGAACTATAATTGTAAAGAACTCCTGGTTGCGCAACTCTAAACTACGGTTGACTCTCCTCTATATGATGTGTGCACTTCTATTTCTTTGATTCCATTATTAAAGCAACAGCTCTCGCTAGGGCAAAAGAACAAGTAGATGCCTACAGAACAAGCAAATAATTAGGACCCAGGCAAGGGAATAAACTAGGGCTTATGGAACTACACGAAACAACTGAAGTACAGAAGAGCTCTTGCTTTAAGAGACTTTCCAGAAGTACTACTTGACTTGGATTGGACCCCAGTAAAGGTGTTAGATGTGTTTTCCCTTCCCTTCTTTCTTTAAGGTGTGGTTTTCCCTGATTGATTTCTTTCTTGCTGACTTTTGAGTTGACTTACCTTATCTGTTTCCGGATTGAAATGATGGATGTTCTACATTAGTTTAGTACTAAGAAGAGGGCGTTGAAGCGAGAGGAGAAGCAAACAGTTCCGTGTAATAATCAGACATTCCCCCATGAAAATCAATATAGAAATAAATAAAAGAAATCCATATAGATATAATATGATATAATATGCACGCACAAGAGATAGAGAAAATGCATTCTTCAGAGAGTCCAGGCCCAACAGAAGAATAAGAGAATGCCAAAGAAGCTGTTCGAGAATCCGTAGTGAGAAAGTCACCACCAAGCGCATCCGTCCTGAATACGAGCTCTGTTCCAGTTGACAAGGAACATTGCGAAAGAAGAATAAGTCACGGCTTTAGCTCTACACTAAGCCTACGAAGGTGTCGCTCTAGCTCTCAGTAATGACCAGAATGGCCTGTTCCTGTAGTGGTAGCCTCTCTAACGAAACTTCTTATCTGTGTTTCTTCAGCTACTGTTAGCAGAACTCCCTATCGCTACAAAGCTCCTAACGCCATGCGCGTACCCGATCCCGCTCCTTATTCTTCTTCTTATAATGATCTTTCTTCTTTTCTTCTCCGAACTCTACCTTTCCCGCGGGCAACTTACTTGCTTACAGCTGATTCTGTTGCCGTAGAGTTATATGGAGAAGTTATTGTTTCACTTACATTAGATAGAGTGGGGTAATCAAATAGATAGGTAGCAGAACCAGCAAGCTCAAGTGCTTCTGTCCTGAAGTAGCCTTCTGTTCGAGGTAAAGTATCAAGTGTAGTATCAACGGATTTCCATCCCTACAGCACTTGTTCAGTTTGCGCCCTAAGAGTGACTCTTACCCTTAGCACAAGGGCGACTACAAATGAGATCATTGGCTACATTAGCAAGAGAGCGAGCGGGCGTTGAAGCGCAAAGTTCATGAGTTTTTCTAAGAAGCAGTTATGAGAAGAAAGAAACAGTTAAGGCCGACTACACTCCGTTAGCTAGTTACGAAAGGAAAGGTTCGGAAAGACTAAGTGAAGTGAAAGAGCTGGAGGTCTAACAAACAGAAAGCGAAAGCTTGAATAGTGTATTGGTTAGCACCCCGATGGTTGCCTTTTAGCGTATACAGACCCATGTTCTTAGTAGCCCACTATGCGGTATACAACTTATTAGGTTTAGGCACACTAGTATGATAAAGAATACCAAGGAAGGCAGTTTCAGTGGAATGATAAGACAGTTGGTTCAGATATCTCTGTTCCACTTTGATAGTGAAGTTCTTTTTTCCACTCTGTCGGTTAAGGCGCTTGTCAGGAAATATTAGAAGTATAAGAGGGAAGCAGCAAGCAAGAAGGAAATAACACTTTTGAATCGTACTATTAAGAAGCCAAGCCGAGATGAAGTAGTGAAGCTTTCATTGAAGAATGGAATGGAACTGCTGCTGAAGCCGTATAAAGAGAACGATCTGAAGCCGAAACAAGATAAGGAGAAGAAGCGGTTAGAAAGTATGCTTATGAATTACCTGTTTAAGTGGAATCGTAGTATAAGTAAGCCGAATGCTAATCTACTGAAGCGGAGGAAAATCGAGAAGTTCTGTTGCAGCAAGCGGGTCTGGGTCTGTTCCAGAAGTAGAAGAGAATGCCCACGCCACTACTGCTTTCCCTAGAGCGCTTTCTTATCTATAGGAGCAAGACATGTTGCAGCTAACGTTAGGGCAGACTTAGAGTAAAGATAGGTTGGTTCCGGGGTTAACACTTATTGGAGTGGAAGGCGAGGACATAGGCAAGAGGCACTGTTATCTACTACCGGGAGACTGGGCAACTACTACAAAGGCACAGAAAGTCA
Source organism: Musa acuminata subsp. malaccensis (assembly GCF_000313855.2). NCBI lineage: Eukaryota > Viridiplantae > Streptophyta > Magnoliopsida > Zingiberales > Musaceae > Musa > Musa acuminata. The sequence continues at coordinate 420,109 of NW_008991535.1, forward strand.
ATTGTACTTATTGGTTTCAGTCTGACTTGAACCCTGAAACTATATTATGAAATAAGGAAAGAGCAACCAAGCAGACAGAATAGTCAGTATAAGAATGGGAAGGAACTCTCAACATAATTGGTATTGGTCCGGTACCTTGACCAAGTCCTATGTTCGAGCGTCAGAGTTAGTGGCTCCCAGACTACTATAATAGCAGCCAATAACGGATCTTGTCTACTTTGCACTTGCTGCTGACTCAGTTGATGCGGCTTATGCGCAAGAAAGAATGATTTCATTTCATTTTAAGACATAGCTCGGAAGGGACTCTCAATCGGGTGTTCAAGTATCTCGGAAGGGTGAACAAAGGACTAAAAAACAGGTTAACAAAGGACTCGTTTATAACTAGTTAGAACCAACCTCGTATGTGCTCCCTCTAAGAATTGAGTTTGATACTTCCTAGGCCTTGTTGCGAAGGTTTCTAATGGTTACTTGCCTTACAGAGTTACCTTATACTAACTGCCTTTTAGCTTATAACCTTATAGCTTATAAGTAATTAACTGCTTCCTCGCCTCTCCTCTGTCTCTTAACTACTCTCCTATTGCCCCAACTCTACTACTAGGAGATACAGCACCAACACAATACTTTATCACTCCCCAGTTGCAGAAGCACCCAAAGACACTCTGTTTGAAGAGCCAAGCAACTCGCAACTACCAAATATTTAAGTAGAGGCCGAACAAGACTCTGTCCTTAATACATAGCTCATTCTGATGTTTCCCCGGAATCAGTGAAATTGGAACTTTACTACTTTAGGCTTAGGCTCCTCTCTGGCTCTGTGAACTCGGTCTTCAACAAGAAAGTAGGCAAGTAAAGAATCCAACTAGTAAGTTGAAGAATCAAGTACTTGCCTTGAAGCCATTAGTGTTCGTTACTGCCGCGTAACCGCTAACTGCTATCATAATACCACTAATACGGATAAAAGACTCTTACCTATGATAAGGAATGACCCCGAGGCATTAATAGGATGTCAACCGCCACCAAGAGATAGGATGTAAACCAGCTTAGCTCGAGTGCCGGGCTCGCTCCTACTACTCCGCCCAGCAAGCACACGTTATTTTGAGCATTAGTAAGAGGCTATAGCGCATCTAGTAATAGACTAATTGCCTAACCACAGGAGCAACCAGTGCCCGCCGACAATCGAACATAGGAAACAAACACCGGGCAAGCAACTACTAACGACCAAGCAACGGCTAGTTATGGCTACGATCTAGCGCATAGGGAAAGTCGAAGGTAGAAGTAGAAGACGGGTACGATCTAGTAATGATATAGCAAGTAAGTCAAGTAAGCAGTTAGAGCTGATCCTGTTCATGCTTCTGAGCCATATCCAGCTCTAGCAAGACTAGAAGTACTAGATGCGCCAAGTAACTACTAATGTGTAGCGGCAGGAGCCTTATTGGCTTTTTCAATACAATAAGAATACTTGAAGGAATAATACTTGTTTGCCATGTTAGCACAACGGCGAACTCTATCACGCAGTCTACTTAACCTAACCGACGCAGAGCTTCCAGATACGACTAGAATTCCCCTTTCGATAAGTGCAAGCAGAACAGTCAAGTCAGTCACATAAGATCAGAACCATAAGCAGGAGAAGTGAAGTAGAAAGTATAAAGTCAAGTCAAAGGTATCTCCTAAGGTGATAGAATAGAATGAGCAGACCTACTTACTGCAAAGCAATGTTACATTTGATGAGTTAACCCGAGACTCGAATCAAAGCCAACAAGACTTGTATGCCTGGTGAGCTGTTTGATGAAATTCTACCCTTAAACTAGTAGCTCCGGTGGGGCATGTTTACATACATGTTAGGCTAGGGTGGTTCCAGAGAGTTAAGTGACTTGTATGGGTGGGTTACGGCAACTATATCTTATTTGAATCTTATATAGAATAGAAGCCTCGAAGCCTCATCTCCGTTTGAATGCCCGCGGTGTATCAAGTGAGCGAGAAAGAAGAGAGATAGAATCCTTATTAGCATAGGTTACCATAGGCTAGTAGACTCAACTCAAATCGTAGGGCTTGACCGAGAAAGAAAGAAGCTCCGTATTTGCCTCTTGACCAAGCTCACGTTGCTTGTTCAGTGTACTTTACTGATGGATCTGCTCTACCTAACCAAACTGTCTAGTCGACTCCCCGAGGTAACCAAGCTGCTTACTCTCATATCTAAACTCGGAAACTGTCTGTTAATCATATGTGTGGCCTCTGCCTCTGTCCTGAAAGCCGTAACTGGGGTCAACCTCTTTTGAGCCTAACCTAATGCTTCAAAACGGACTGCTGACTGCTTTCATTGCACTACTTATGTATCTGAATCTTAGTAACCAACTCGAAACTAACTTATTGAAACAAAGTAAGGCGGGAAAGACAGAATGGAAAAGTGGTGATGTTCAGAAGAATTAGTTGAAAGCCAGGTCTGAAGCAGCCCTTAAGTAAATAGCAGTGCAAGCCAGAGTCGAGTCTAGGTAGGCAAGGGGACAGCCAATCATTGAATGCGCTAGGAGGTAGTGTAATCCCCTGTTCTTGTTCTGAAGATTGGTTATAGGCAAATATGTCACTAATTTCTACTTCTTAAACTAATAGGCATGTGACACTTAGCTACTTTCTGAATGTTACTAAAAGCGGTCCGAGAGAGAACCAAGCCTTTCCCTGTGCTCTGAACCAACCTCGCAACTAGGAAGCTGAGACGTAAGACCTAAATACAGCTGATGATCCGTACTTTGAATCTACTGTTGGATCTAATACTCTATCCGCTGACTTTGAATCCACTACTGCTGTATCCGCTCTAACTGCTTCCTTTGACCCTGCTTCCCTAATTGTGACTCATTTCTGTCTGTCTTTCTTTCCCGCTGGAATTGATAGAGTGAACTTCAAAACAAGAGCTTAAAGGACAAGCGACTATTCTTATACTTAGTGGCTGCATTCTACTACTTATGATCCTGATCTGTCAACAGCAAAGACGACCTCTTTTCCTTGGTTGCACACCTCGCCTCCCCCCTGGCTCCTATTGTTTAGTATATACTCGATGGAATTCATTGATATTGATTTGATTCTACTGTGTGTCTACGGAGTCTTTAGAGGATAAAGATATCTTTGTTGATAGTTTTGATAATTTATTTGATTTCATTTCACCACCCACCAAGTCACTGTTAATGTGATGCGGCAGTGAGTGAGCTTGAAGAGATCTTTTCCAATGCCAAGTCACTCCTAATGTGTAGCGGCAGTGGCCAAGTAACTACTAATGTTACGCGGCAGCCAATAAACAGTTATAACGGCCAAGCAACTACTAACGACCGCCAAGACACTACTAACGTGGCGCGGCAGTGAGTTTTAGGCGGCGCAAGACGTTGGGCGGTAGCAATAGTAACATATATTACAAGTTATTACAATAGATGCTTTTGGGGCCGCTCCACTCTTCGGAGTGAGGAGTGAGTTTAAGCCTTGGACGAGTGAGTTGGAGACCCTAGCTACATAACATCAGTCCGAGTAGGCACCGAATCAGTCTTAGGACTGCTACACCGCATCAGGCTTACTAGCTTAATACCCATACCGAGCAGCCACAACATCAGGCTTGGACTCCTTAGCTTCATTCTCTAGCTCCCCTTGCTTCCAGGCTTGCTGTTAGTGGTTTCAGTAGTAAGTGGGTCTGCTCCTGTTCTTGCCCTTAAGTAAATGGGTGAGGCGTGTTTGTTGGGTGGGTCTTCCGTATTTGATTTAGTAGTTGGGTAATGAGATAAAGTAGTGAAATCATGAGAGCAAGTTATAAGTATACTGGAGATATAGGCTATTAAGGCAGTCAGGTAAGACTAGAGCCTAGCGTAGTTGCTTGTCGGGTCCAATCTAATAGCTTTGCCTTACTTATTGGATTCCCCGTTAGTAGTTAAGGTATTGCTACCGTTTTATGCCTCGATTCATTTCCTGTTAGCTGTGATTGAAGTCTGAGAAGCATTATTTCCATTCTGTTATTGGTAGTAACTATAGCCCTGGTTCCTAGCTCGAGTAGTAGAAGTCAAAGTAGAATGAAACCCCCACTAAGCGGAACTTAACTAAGGAATGTCGGTTTCCCTGGCATGAGTAGAAGAATCAAAGTAAGTAGATCCATTCTCGTCTGTAAGTAAAAGGATTACCCTAGCTCTAAACTCGTTCTGTAGTTATTGACTTTGGTTCTTTAGCGGCTGGGACCAGATCTTGCTTGACTCACTATGATCCTTACTTTCCGGCATTCTATCTTATACTAATACTAATGAAACTTATACTACTATTGCCAACGACGTTCCATTCCTGATGAGTTGGTCTCCTACTTGCCTACTAGCTCACCTCTCTTAACTACCAGCTCACCTCTGAGTTTGATTCTGATCTACTACCCTGTTTAAGCCTTGGAAGCACGGGTTTGGTTCTGTAACACCCTAGGTTGATTCTTGCTGTCACTGGTTCGGTTCTTACTAGCAGTGGCTGTAGTCCGATTGTGCACCGTATCAGGCTCGGAAGCTCGGGTTTGGTTCTGTAACTCCCTGGTTTGATTCCGATTGGTATTGATTGAAGCCTTAGCAACAGTAGTGTGAGACCTCAGCTACCAATACAGAGAATCAGCAGCAGCAGTGCCAGTCTACTCAACACTGGTTGAAGCCTGAGCAACACTGGGTTAAGGCTTGGTAGCTGTGGGTTAAGGCTGAGTCTACTCGGTCTCATTCTTTAACTCCCCGGTCTCATTCTCTTTGTTAGTAGCTATAGTCTGTAACTCCCTTGTCTTAGCCCTGTTGTTACTGCTTTCAGGCTTAGCTTAGTTAGCTCCGTTCTCGCTTTAAGCCTTGGATTCACTGGTTTGGTTCTGAGTATACCCTAGCATCCAGTCCGAGTAGGCACCGCATAAGTCTTGAAACAGAGACCCGAGCTACCAATACAAATACTTTAGCTAACCGGCATCAGGCTTAGATGCAGTGGGTGAAGGATTGCTATCAGTGGTTAGAAGTGGTTGAAGGATTGCTATCAGTGGTTAGAATGAGTGGCACTGGGTTGGTTCTGAGTTGTCCCAGGCTCAGTCCGAGTCTACCCGGTCTCATTCTGTGATGGGTGAGGTTCATTCTGAGTACTATATGAGGAGTTCTGGTCATACCAGGCTGATCGGATCTAGTATAAGTCTGCCCAGCACCGGTTGAAGGCTGTTCCTCATAAGTATCGGGCTTGCTAGCACTGGTTGGAGTCTTGAACGACCTTGTTTAAGTCTTTGGACTCCTTTGGTTGAAGCCTGATAGTTAGGTGTTTGGCCCTAAGCTTGGTGCTACACATTATCCGTGACTCGGGGCCCCTATCAAATCATATAATCATATATAAATTGGATCTATCTTTAGAAGGGATCAAAGATGAAACAGCTTCCCAACCCGACCTATTCTCTTATAAGTGCCCGACCTCGACTCAGGCTCATCTCATCTCATAAGACTTCTAGCTACCCTTGATTGACTTCCCCATAAGACTTCTGGCTCACAAACCACATAGCATGTAGGCCTACTAACCAAGCTACCACTACTGGGGCAAATCCACTACTACCCGAAGAAGGTACTCTCTTTCTTTTGACTACCTCGACTATGGACTAGAGCATCTCTGATACCTTAATTCTCACTTGCATTGCAATTGGAACTCCCGGCTCAACTCCCTTCCTTCTTACTAGCTTCTTTAATAACTATAGCTCATCCACCTCTTTTTCTTTGAACTCTCCTATTGCTCTTTGAACTCATTAGTGACTTTCTTTCCTTACCGCTTCTAAGCTTGTCTAGTCCAACTCCTGCCGACCTAAACTTGAATGGCAGCTTTCTTTCTTTCCTTCCCACTACAACACAAGACTTGAGATCAGTAGGTTGATACCAGAATTAGGCTCTCTTCTTTTCTTGCCACAACACCTTTACTAGTAATTAATTCTTTCCTCTTGACTAATGAAGACTTATAAACAAGCACCACCACTGTAAATCTGTTGACTCCTTACTGACTCTCGGGCGAACATCCTATAAGAAGTTATTTCACTCTATAGTTTACTTACCGCACCTGGGTTTAGTTATAGGGCTGGCAAGGTTTACAATAAGGGTTAACCGAGTTTCATAAGTTCTCAATTCCCCGGGTTTTCTCGATGCAAATCTGTCTGCTTGTCCCGCTTGTCCTCTCTTATCCCTACTAAATAAGGGTGAAGGCTGTAAACCCTCTATACACTCTAATTATTCAGTCAATTCATAAAGTACAGAAGCCTGAGCCAGGTAAGTAGGAGCAAGAGCAGAGTAGACCCTATTTCGACTCCGATAAGAATATAGCAAGTCGGACCCGATCCTGATCTTACCTCTGACCTCAACACCCTACTTGAGAACTGAGTTGAACTGAATTGAACTACTAAGTAAGGGAGATATCCTTTCAGCCTCTACTTTCTTTGGAACCATCAAGATATGGGTAGAAAATGCACTATCACAGCACTTATTGAGTTTGATGGCAAATGACCTATGTTGCCTCAGGAAATGCGCTTATAGTTCTTTTTTGTCATGAAAGATAGCCCTACTTCAATACTGGTTAGGTGCCTGTGTTTGGGTGGTTCTCGCAACTCATCATTCTATTCCAATACTCGGATAGTTGTTTTATTCCTTCAATTGACTAGCGGCCCTGGAATTCAACAACCTGCTTGCTACATCGGATCGGTGACGACTTGGACCACTTCAAGGGAAAGCTATCAAATAGGCCCTAAGAGTGTTTTAAGCCAACACGTATTACTTGAGAACTGGAGCTTATCGAGTCGATAACACTATAATGAAACCAACTCTTTGGACTGCACCTCGCTCGTGTTTTAGAATGACTCGAATGGAATATCTCCCTGATTACCCTTATTCCTTTAGATACTCAACACCCGGAAACTCACTGCTTCCTGCTGGCTCCTTAGTCATAACACTTGGTGAACGATCCCTTGCTTCCTCACTGCTTGAGCAACTAAGTATAGGGCTAGGGCCGAGTCTTCAGGAAAAGATGCATTTCTTAACAGTTATGCTCTATATCTAAAACATAGGAATTTGGATCTCTTGTGCAACAAATCATTCTTCAATATGGAATTTCACTGCATGTCAGTCATATAATAAAGAATTGAGCAGCTCACTGGAACTGTCCCCTGCGCAGAATTCAATAGCTTTATCCATTACAGTTGCTTATTCGGGAAAGAGGGAATCTCAGTAAGAATCTCCGGTCCACTTTCCTTGCTGCTGACTTTAGTCTTAACCGATTAACAGCATATTATCAGGCTGCGGATCTCCACTAGAAAGTTTGAATGGAATATGGAAACAGCATCTTCTCGAGTCGACAACAAAAGAACAGGTGGCCGATAAGGAAGGAGCTACTGTGCCGACATAAGAATCAATCTTTACTGCAACACTCGTAGCAACCAACTCTACTGATTGACTTAGCGCTTACTTTAGCATTAATCGTTGTAGTGAGGCCGCTTCTTCTCTCGTAGATAACGTAGACAACACTTCTGGACTTGAAGCTTGCTGAAGACTTAAGACTTTACCGCTTCACCTCTGTTCTTGGCTAGAAAAGGAACAGATTGTCCCGCTGTAGCACAACTCACATCAGACTCTCGGTCTGGGGGGCGCTAGAGTTTTTTTTGCTTGTTCCCCGAAACCCCAATCAGCGTCAGCGTCCCGAATAACAATAAGCTAAGAAGCTCGCTCTGGAGGGTTGCAATCAAATAGCCCGGCGCACATTGGCTTCTCTTCTGGAACTGGTATTCTATGAAAGGTACTTAGTTTATTGAGTTGGACCATAATCTAATCTCGGTTAAAAGACTGTCAATCAGGCAACTCTCTTTGTTTAACGGTGTTGGCTGTCGGCTATTCTCTTTGTGCCTGTGAACCTCTATTCCATTCCTCTAGAGTAGAATCCTATAAAGAAGATGATCTATTTTCGAATGCCCACCCCAACACTTAACTCAATCTTTCGAGCACCCGTACTCGTGGACAACAAAGACAGATACAGATGATTTCATATGGACTTGTTATTAATACCGGTGAACAAAGGACTTGGTAATAACTCTACGGAGAAAGGACTTGCTCATTAACCTTAGGACTTGTTATTGAAAGAGCTGATCTTCCTTTTGATTCTATATGTTGGACAACTTCTTTCTGTCCAGCTTAGCTTACCACTGACAACCGCCAAGCAACGGCGCGCCAAGCAACGACTACAAACGGCCAAGCAACTAGACAAGTAACTACTAATGTTACGCGTCAGCAGCAATAAGTAGTTATAACTTAGTTATAACTATTCCTTTGTTTGTGTTGCGCGGCAGCTGTTTTGCCCAATAGACATGGTTATAATTAAGTTATTCCGGAGTCCTTATACGATGTATCCTTACTTATGAGTTTCCCACTTCTGACTAAATAAAGTCTGGATTTAGAGTTTAGGTCTTCTACTTATAGGTCTTATACCAGAGTTTGGGATGGGGATTGCACTCTACCTCTTATCTTATAGCTCTGTTCTCTAGTCCAGGATACTATAATACTGACTGGACACTACAATACTTACTTTTTAGTTCAATTCCTCCAGTAGTGGGTGCGTTACCATTCTGCCACTAATGGATTGAGTTCCTCATTTACTACTTGAGAGCTTTGGCACAAAACCTCTACCCTACTTTTTCTTAGAATTACAAGACTCACATTCTGTGACTTTTCTTTCATTCCCCTAAGTACTAGAGTATCCCTCTTGGCCTGAGACTTGCTTGTTTGATTCTGCCCTGCGGGGGAATAAACCATTCTTATAATAGCTATTTGCATTCTGTATTGCCATGTCTTACTTTCCTAGTTAAGAGTGGAATCTGTGGCTGCCCTTGCTTACTGTTATAGGTTGAACTCCCCTAAAGACTAGTAGAGTACCTAAAAAGTCATTCCGATTAGTCACATACCGACTCTTCCAAGTATTCCGATTAGTCCCATACCTTACGATATTTGTATTAGAGCTCGCCCAGCAGGACAGGTACCCTGACTTTCAACTTCACTTAAAGAACTCTACCTCACCATTCTCTATTCCGTGTTTCGCTCTTTTACTTACTTGTTTGATTCCTATGGAGCTCCTTCATTCTGTATTTACTAGTTTTTTGTATTCTTCCTTAGCAGAAAAGGGATTATAGTATAGGGTTGCCTACACACACCGGTTATTCTTGTCAGTAGTTATTTGATTCTTATAGGAGTGAGTAGTTGCTCGCCTTTGTTTTAGCAGTTGCCTGCCGAGTCTCATTCTTCTGCTGTAGCTTCGGTCTGGTACTTCTGTGTTCCATGCCGGATTTCCTGTTTGATGCTCCCCCAACAAATAGAATTGAAGACAACCAATAAAGTCAGAATTACCCTCCTGCTAGCAAGACTATAGCTTGTAGTAACTCGGAGTCGAACTTAGTCCTATAAGAATTGAAGTGCAGGGGACTAGTATAGTTTCTTCTTGGGGTGCTAGCTTGAGTGAAGTAGAATCTCTTTGAGGGCGAGTGGAGTGCGGTTCATAAAGTGGAGAGTAAGGATCAAGCCCATACTCCGTTTCAAGATCTAAATATGGATCAGATGTCGGAGATAGTACTCGCTTTGATACAGAAGCCGAATAAGTCTCTTCAGAAGGACAGGATAAGGTGAGGAAGCGGGATAAGCCAGTAAAGTCTAGGTCGAGCTAGTTTCATTCTTCTATATACTTGTTTTATTCCAATACTCGGGCTTGTTCCATTCCTTTAATGACTAGTTTGATTCTTGTTATTAGTAGTTGCATTCTTTACTTCCGTACTTCTAGCTTAGCTTACTGGCCTAGATGCTGAGAAGCAGACCGGCACCAGTGAGTAGTGGTTTCAGTCTGAGTTTAGTTAGTTCAATTCAATAAGTTAGCATCACTGGCTGCTAGTTGCTAGTTGAAGTCTGGTTATGCCTTACTTAGATCAGTCTGGTTGTTACTTGTTTAAGTCTGTAACTACTGATTCTCTGGTCGACCGATACTTTGACTACGCCGTTCTATTCTTTACTTCCGTACTTCTAGCTTCCTCGCCTCCTACTAAGTCCTGTGTTTGCCGATACTATACTATTTGCTACCCGCCAAGTAACTACGCTTCCCTTGATTCTTCTCCGGTCTTCTACTTACAACTCGAAACTCTACTTTCTCCTTTACCTCGACCCTAGTTGTTAATTACATTCTAGAAATAGTTGTTGAAGTCCTGTCAGTTCCAGTGGAGCTCCCTCTTTTGAGTTTAGGGTATTAGAGGCGCGAGTATAAGTTTCAAAACCAGTGAAGCAAGACTCATGGGAAGTCAGGGGTTCCGAGTTGATTTCTTGAGTAGTATTAGTTGATCCATGTTAGTAGCAGTATTGGCCTTATCAAGTTCAAGTTGAATTACAGTAAACCAGAGTCATTATTCTAAATTGAAAGAAAGAAGAATCACTAAGAACAAAGAATGCCAGGGACAACTCCGTAATGCAATAAGTAAGTAAAAGACTCCACCCTAAGAGTGAAGTGCAAAAGCCTAAGCCCAACAACTTAGGGGGTACAGGACTCCACTAAGCTATGGCGGAATTCATAATTAATGTATTATGATGGAATCGGGTATTGAAGAATAAACGAAAGGTAAGGTAGGCCCGCGGGCTGTAGAGCAAGTCTTATCGATTGCTGTTGAGATCCTTTCATGGCCCGGTTCGGTTCTTTGTATTGATACTGGCTGTCTTATAGCTGGTTGGTTACTTAATGACTAGAGGAAAGAGAAAGTATTGAGTTAAGTAGCGCTAGGTACAAATAAAGATATGAGATCGAGTAAGAGCAGGTTCACTCTAACACTAAAAGATATAAGTCAGGAGTTGCAGAACGTAGCTAAGGAGCGTAGGGCTGATAGACCGGAGTGGAAGAAGACATATACGAGGACAGGACTTGGGACAGGAGTTACAGAATTGAGCTCAGTAGTAACAGTAGGATAAAAGAGGTATACCGAATGAAGTTCATAGTTTGAAGTTGCCAGAGCTCGGGAAGGAAAGCAAGAAAGTGGTGAGCCAAGCCAGAGGTCAGAGGTGGATGAACCAGAGGAGAGGTGGACTGAACAAACCCAAAGGCTAGAATTCAAATAGACAATGCCTGTTTTAGAGCTAGTGGACAAAGGCCCATTTAGGTGAAGTAAGGATCCGGCTCACAGTTATAGAATTTCAGTAAAGATAGCTAGATTGAAAGTAAGGAAAGGTAGCTTTGAAGTCCGTCGAGGTATAGCGACAGGAAATGAAAGTCGAGTGATTGTTGTTGGCGACGAGCGGTTCAATTCATAAGGGGATCCCGCTTACAGAGTTAGAGCAAGGGCGGGCGCGATGTATCTACTTTTTTTGAACAGTGTGTGCGTGCCTCTATTCTATTTTTGAGAGTCTTCAGTCCGTTTACGTAATATTAGTTGTGCTTTTCATTCTCTTGGTGACAGATAGGGCGCTAACGGAGTGTAGTGAGGTAATTGCTGTAAGAAGTGAGTGTTAGTTCATACTATCTATGTGAGTTCAATGATTTGCAACGTTTCGCAAGAGCAAGCGCGGAGAGTCGAGTCACCCTTAGCATCCCGAACTATAAGCAGAAGCAAAGGAAAGAATCCGTTCATATGCAGTTGAAAGATAATAAACAGTATAATTAGCAGGAGCAGGAGCCAGATTAGGAACTAGACAGATCCATGTTATCAAGAAGAAATGCATTGCTAGGATTTTGATGAGTTGAAATAAGTCTTTCCTATTACACGGGTAGTGGAAGCCCTTTAGCGCTACTTGCCCAGTTGCTTGGCCTCCGCAGCTAGGGTAAGAGAATTCCATCCGTAAGAGTTGAACTAAGTAGTAGTTGCCCTTATTGTAAGTTTGTTTGACTTGAATCAGTCTTTGTTGGGTCTTCAAAAGAAAAAGAGGTGGATTCGTAGCGGTAAGA
>NW_008991536.1:0-146342 GCF_000313855.2 Musa acuminata subsp. malaccensis
TAAAAGTAAGTAAACTAAGTGAGTGAACTACCCGACCCCTTAACTAGACAATGGGCACCCCCGCTCTAACAAGCAAGTCAGTAAACAAGTCATTCCACAAGAAATACAGAATACGGCGGGCTATCTATTACAAAAACAAAGAAGGGAAGGAACAATTCCGATGTTAGTTCAGTGCCCAGAGCGAGTCCTATATTTATGGAAACAAGTGTCAACGCGCGGGAAAGAAATCAAGAAAGAAATCAAGTAGAGAAACGGAGCCCTGCCCTAGGAAGGAAATCAAGAAATACAGAAATCAATCCAGTGTTGCTAATGTTGCTAGGGTTTAAAGAGAATCACCAGTGCCAAAGTAAGCTGCAGTGAGAGTAAAGTCATAGCTGCCCCAGTGCCCGCCCTTAAGTTAATGGTGAGATCAGCCCCTACAAAGCAAGCATCTGATCTGGTTGACTTTCCTTGCACTCAAAGATAGGAGTCAATCCTTTCACTCTCTTTAATCCCTTGTGGAATCTGTCTTTGTTGCCAGAGTTAGATAAGCCTCATTCAGGTATCTTCCCACAGAAGAGGATTTCGCTATTAAGTCTGAACACAACTCCCATAAGTAGTAAGTAGGGTTCACTCCAATTCTTTAAGGATCCGTTCTGCACTAACTGGACTTGCTCAACGACTTCTTATCCTGCTCACAAGAACTATAGCACAGGAACTCAACTTTCAACAAATCATGAAACAAGCCCAGCTGCTGGCAACCCCACCTCTACTCGCGTTACAATTCCTAGTCCTGACTTACTTCTTTCCCCTGCTGCTTACAACTATTGCATTCTCGCTTACCCTCTAGCTTAACTAGAACCCGAACTCACTATACTTGATTAACCGACAAGCCAATCCATAACCTCTCTACACGACCAACGTCCAACGCTCCCTTATGATTATTAGGAGAAATACCCCGGAGTTGAAGATTAGTAGGAATACAAGTGGTAGAAGACCTGATAGCGGTAACAAAACTAATGACTCTTTGTCTTATTCTTTTATCTTTCAACAGTCTATGCTCCTGCTCTACCTATTACTGTAACTGCAGGATCTGGATATGCACTTGACTATTAATTGCAGGATATCCCTATTAATACTAATCATAAGAGATAGGTTGCTAAGGCGCAGAGTCAAATAAATACTTAAAGTAAGGAAAGCTAGACCACTCCTTTTACTTGTGTATGCAGAGAGTTAGGCGAGAAAGAGAGCCCGCCGGTTGGCAAGAAAGAGAGCCCTAGTTTAGTGACTTATTCTATCTCATCTGCGCTATATCTGCCCCAATTCCCTATCTTAGACAAAGAGAGAAAGCAACCACTTTGCGTTAAGCCAAGCAGACAAACAGACAGTTTTCATATAAGTAAGGGCGAGAATGAAACAAGTAAGTCAAAGAATCAAACAAGCCCCCAGCATACAAACAACTAGACCGGATAAAGGTACTCGAAATATAAGATATCTTGACTAACTGAATTAGGTTCATCTAACTCAAGAAAGAGACTTGACTAACTCACTTTTGAATCTCTAACACCGTATTCTTCTTTGTGGTAGTCCCTTTCTTATACTTTGTAGTCCCATTCTTTTACTTTGTTAGCTTGAGTGTATTTCTCTTTCTGTTCTTGTTTCATCCTATATAGAGAAAAAAGGGTTCTTATTGAATCAGAGATTGAGGCCGACAAGCGTGTGATAAGCAGACAATAACTATTCTATTACAAAGGCAAAGAGAGGAAGACAAAGAAAGGCAAAGAAAGGAAGGAACTATTATGTAGAGGAAGGGACAAGCAACGACTAGACAAGAAACTGTTACAAAAACATAGAGCCAAGCAACTACTAATGTTGCGCGGCAGGAGCCTGTTGAAAGTGGTGAGCCAAGCCAGTAGTAAGTAGTAGTTGTCCAATTGAAGCTGTGCCAAGCCGGTATAGTAGCATCCCTGTTGCATCAGTATTTGTTGGCTTAGAAGCGGGGTCGACTTCCGTGGATACTCTTTCTGTTCTTGTCTCGGTTCGGGGTTCACACTTATTACATGTATAGGTCGGGTCGGGGCAGACTATCTCACGCGCGGGAAGTTACGCTCGAGTTTCATCTGTCATCTTTCTCATATAAGATAGAATTGAAGTGTTTATTGACTTACTGGCAAGAAGAGAATCCAGTACAGGGTGGGGTTGCCCCCTAAAAGCCTCTTTAAATGCAATTTGTAGCAGGTTTTCTCTCTTCCTAAGGGAATTTACCATAAAACTCAATAAGTCACATTAGAGTGCATTTGAAGCCCCTTCCTTATAGTACTAGAGCCAGAAATCATAAGTAGCAAACACAGATTACACTCGGGATGAAACTATAGCCTAGATCGGACCCGTACCTGCTCTTCAAGTCTCAAATAGGAATTGCTGAATGGAGAGAGGGCTTTGCTTTCTTTCCTTACTAACTAAACTAGGCAGCTTCATCCTAAGGATTACTCACTAAAGGCGGAGGCACCCAATACTCTAAGCACCCTTATTATAATCCGCCAGAGGAGAGCCAGAAGTATAGAGAGAAGCCAGTGATCGGAGAATAGATACCTTAGATAGAGGATCGGAGTGGGAATGGCTTGCCTCGTGTCTTGGCTGCTTTTATTATTCTAGTTTCGTTTTAGGCCTTGGCGGCAATTACTTAAGGGCAACTATTCACTGCCGCGTAACATTAGTCAGCTAATAAGTCAAAGCAAGCGGTGTACTTCCGTGGAGTTCCAGAAATCCTTGCTAGTTTGCGCTGTTCCCTTGCTTTCGCACTTTCCTTTAATCATGAATGCCGGCATCTTCACCCTTCTCGTTAGCGCAACAGGAAAAGAGAACTCCTAATAAACTTCAATAAGTGTTAGCGGCGGTGCGAGTGCGTTTAAGGCGCAAGGAATAGTATCAAAATCCAGTGGATCTCAGTAATCAATTGGTATGGCACAAGCTTTGACGCGAAGTGGAAAGTGACAAGTATAGCGAGCGAGACGAAGTTTCAAGTATCAAGTATAGTGTTTGTTTTGAAGCAAGCGGTATCTAAGTCAGGTATCGTCTATTTCCATTTATACCCCGGGGACAGTGCTTTTACTAATTTCTTTTCATTGAAGCAAGACAGTGTTTTGACTTTACTAACCTCTACAGTATAAGAAGGATGTCGGCTAAGGCATCCGCTCAAGTAAGGGCAGTGCTGTGTCTTTACTCAATTCCATATTAGTATTCTTTACCTTTACTCAATTCCATATTAGTATTCTTTACTCAATTCTATATTAGTATAGCAATACAAAAGTCAGGCTTTCTAACAAGGAAGGGTCGTATTCTTCAGTACAAAGTTGGAACGCTAACTAACGGGAGATCTATTGGCCCAAGAAGGATTCCGGATCTGATGGACTGGGCCCAACAAGGGTTTCCGCTTACGTTACTGAGTTTCCAAATTCCTAGATAATCAATTCCTAGATAAGATATATTATATGCGTAAGAGAAGAAAGAGATAGCTGACAGAAATGAATGTTTGACTCTTCTCTTTGACTTGACTCGGTGCAAGAAATATGACAATTACAGTTTTCCTCGCCGCAAGCAGGAATTCCATCAGTGTCTCGTGCTTGTGCATGAGGTTCGATAAACAGGTAAGATCAAAAAGATAGATAGATTTCATCGAGTAATCGGGTAATCAGAAATATGTTGAAGCTGGTCATTCTATATGTGATGAAACAAGAGCAAGGGTAGCAAGTAATCAGGTATAGCAACGGCTTACGGGTCAGTGACATTGAAATTCCAGCGAGTTACTGTTGCGCTAAGGGAGTTTATAGGTGTAGGTACATATATAAGATCTAGTAAGATAACAATTCCATAAGGGTATTCCTATAGCGGCCAAGCAACAACTGCCCACGGAAAGTCTTGAGCAGCCATCGGTTCCGCACTCTGACACTGAACAAGCAACGTCAACTAGGGCAGGGCTCGCTAATGGAGCGACTTTTCACCGTGAGGAATTTCCAGCGTTAGGAGCAGCACTTTTGCCCACAGAGCGGTAAAGAACAGGAACTTCCTTTAATGCTTGGATCACACCTTTACCTTGCTGAAGAATCATAAGGACATAATCAATCGTACCTTAGCGCTTCAGAAGTTAGGGCTAATAAGAGGCTTGCTTGAAACCGGAACTGACCGACTTTGAGCTCCAGCAAGACAATAAGTATAGTGTGTGAATAAGTTCCAGAGCAGAGGTAAACTCTCAATCAGGCGAGAAAGAAGGGTGGACTGCATGGTGTGTACTTTTCTTTACCGAGGCTGAGGCAAGAGCGAAGGAAGGCAATAATCCAAGTCAAGGTAATCAAGCCATTCTCGTCGACTTAACTGTAAACCTAAACTACACTTGAAGAACAGCTTACTGACTTTCTACAATAGAACCACTAACTTAAGACTTAGACACAATAACTTCTCTTGCAGATGCATACAATGCTCAAACGGATTCTTCTCTCAGGGGGCCCATATTCAACAAGAACTGAAACAGCTCCTGAAACAAAAACCGGATTACTTAGACACTCGAACTTGAAACAAAGAACTCCTCACGCGCTGAGAGGAAGGACATTCTCCAAGTCAAGGCTATCAGTAGGATTTCCTATCGTTTCACCCAAGTTATAGGGATGGAATGGAATGGCCAGAAAGAATAGAAACTGAGAAATAAGCAACATATTTAGCAAGACTAAGTGCTTACGGGAGTTACGCAAGAAGGAGTGGAGTGGAACTCGACAAGTAACAGCTTTGGAAGCAATAATTATGGTTTTGATTCCTATAGTCAAGTAATAGTACTCATATATATATTCTTTCTTACGGATTCTATTAGGCATTGGCATCAGATCTTTCAAACGGAAACTATACTTAAAGAATCGATAACACCTCGAACTGGAACTGGCCGACTAGCAGAAGTAGCTACAGCACCGAACTCAACTTAAACAATAACTACACTTGCAGAAACAGACGTTGCACTTGCTGTAGTTCCTTGCCCCCCTGCTGTTACTATGGGGATCTACCTGTTTGTTGTTCTTGCTTGTTCGGTGAACTCAACTCGATAAAGGGCTTCTGGTTATCGTACACTAGAACTTGTTGATTAGCTTGTTCCATAACTAGAATCAATTGTTTGTTCGAACTCCACTAACTCCCTTACTGAGAGAGCTACGCTATATCTTCTAGCTTCAGATCCAGCTTTTGCTTGAACAAAGAGAGTGGATTAGGCTTCTTAATGGAATAACACTTGAACAGTCCTATTCTCGTCGCCAACACCCGGGGGGGTTTAAGAAGAGATTGAGGTTCAGTCGTCCTATGAAGAATTGATAATAATAGTTCCGGGTTTACTGCCGCTACACATTATCTGTGTCTTGGTAAGTAGTTAGATGGGAAATGCCCTATGAGATATACTTATCGGATGTATAAATGAATTTGGAACCCTATTCTTGTGGTGTAGATATGTATGGATAGTTCTTTCGCTCCAAAAAACATCTATTGTAATAAAAAGAGTGGAGCGGCCCCTGAGGAATGGACTCGTTTCTAATTGGTTATAATACATCTATTCCCTGCTGACGCGTTTTTAGCTCGCTGCCGCTCTGAACTCCTGACGCCGAAAGCATCTATTGTTATAACTCGAAGGAATTATAGGAAGCGGCCCTGCCGCGCAACATTAGTAGTTGCTTGGCCAGCATTAGCTAATATCTTTTCTCTGGCCTATACTAGCTCATATGCTCTCTGGTCTTCAACTCAGGGATTTCTACTTTTCAGGTATATATACTTAGAATTAGAAGCGGTCTTCCACTCCGGACAACTGGATTCCTACTACCTTAGTAACTATACCTATTGCTAATCTACCGACTTAATATAAGGGCCTCTACTCTTTATTAAGGATTCTACCTTTCCCACTAAATCCTCTTTAGCTAGTGTTCGGCTACTAGACCTGTCCTATGGCTACTTAGTGCAATTCTGAGTCTACTACTTACTGGGTTGTCTCATACTTACTCGTTTCATTCTTCTATATACTAGTTTGATTCTTTGACTACAACACCCTACTTTAGAACTGAAACAGGCAATTCTCCACTACAACACAAGACTTGAGATCAGTATTCTGTGGCTTCCTAACCGGATCCATCTCCTTCCTCTTCTCCTACTTGTAAACTTAAGACTAACCAAAGGATGAAACAGCAAATCTCTCTTCTCTGGCTACAACTACTTATTCTACTACTATACTACTGATTAAACAAGGGTCGATGTAATTGAGCTGGAGATGCAACAAGAAAAGAAAGATACTCGTCTCCAACTACTAGATCGGATACTGATTCACTTCCGGGTGTGCTCTCCTCTGGCTATAAATCATTCATTTAGTAAAGATAACACTTACTCGCTCACAAGGAACCTAGACTCTCCTCTTGCTCCCGTCAGCTGAGTCTTTCAAGCAGCCTAATAAGCAAGGGCCAGATTGAATTCATTCCTATGGTTATAGAGCATCCGGTAGTTGTTTGGCCCCTCTTTGCCTTTGTCCTGAGTGAACCTGTTTACTAGGAAATTGATCTGTGTTTTTGATCGGTATATTAGCGAAAATACCCTAACTGCCGACAAGCAACGACTAGACAAGACACTACTAGACAAGACGGCAAGCAACTACGACATTCAGTGGCTTCAACTACATTCTGAAAGGTAGGGTTTGCAAAGTAAACTTCCTTGGTAGTCAATGCCCCAACTAGTAGAAATGCCCCTTTCGGAATAGCTTCCCTTAAAGATGGAGATGCAATTGAAAGATCTGAAACAAGAACCAGAACTGGTGCGGATGATGGACACTAGCGGCCCTACCCGGTTGAAGTCTTGTTGGTACTGCTTTCAGGCTGTTACTCACCGGTTTCATTCTGACCTGAGTATCTATAGTAGCAGCTGCATTCTTAGTGGTCGACACCGGTGTTCCATTCTGAGTCCACTTACTTCCATTCTTACTTTCCAACTAGAGCTACAGGAGCTAATTCTGATGCTGTGATAGAGCTGTTCATTCTGTAATTACTGGCTTGCATTCTAGCTGCCCTGGCTTTAAGGCTTATACTGCCTAGTTCATTATGAGTCTACTATGGTGGGGGGTAGTTTCTTTCTTTGACTAGTGAGTTTCATTCTATCACTGCTTTGGGGCATTCTAACTTCCCCTACTTGCTCACCTCTTACTAGCTACATACCCATACTAGCTACCCTGTGTTTCATTCTGATCTGACCCTTGAGAGCTTCACTCTATCCCTTAGCAGCCAATCGGTGGTATTAGCCTGTAACACCCAAGCATCGGCCTGTAACACCTAAAAGAGCCAGAAATTCTAATAAGGTTCCAGGCACCGTTGAAGCCTTGGGAACTCCTTGGTTGGATTCTGTAACTTCTTTGTTTAAGTCTTGACCACTAGCATCAGTAGCACTTGCTTAAGCCTGTTTCTTCACTGTTTGGTTCTGTGAGTTAGTAGTTGCATTCCGGTTAGCAGTGGGTTGACTCCTTGCCTCACTCGCTCCATTCTTATACTGATTAGTTTGATTCTTGGACTTACTTGTTTGATTCTGAGACTCACTGGTGGAATTCTTGACTTCCTGCCGAGGGTTCTCCGGAACTAGCCTTGGTTTTCACTAATTCATTGAATCTCTTAAGCCCGAGCAAGTCCTGTCTTCGTAGATGTTTTCACGGGTAGCGTACCTCATTCTTTAATAACGCACGGTAGGTTCGCGCATCAGTCTTTGCTCGGTAATTAATTCATGCATTGGTTGAAACAAACGAAAGAAGGGCTACATCGCTCAACACACCCGCACACAGAGAAAAGAAACAAACACACCTCTGCCGACGCGAGACACAAACACACCATAAACATACCAAGGGAGAAACAAGCATACCCAACATAGAGCCACCATTGTACCAATCAGTCTTAGAGCGGACCACGGGACAAGCAACAGTTCTTTGGTCTAAGCGCATTCATCGTACATTGGCCAGGGAATCATGAGTCAAGAAGTAGTCTCACCTATTCTGAAAGTACTATCAATAAGTCTTTATATGGTAGCAAGGTCGGGTCGGGTTACTCATTCTTTTCTCGGTCATTCAGGCATTCTCCAATGCACATAACTACAACTATGGAAATGCAGCTACAACTAGCAACACTACGACTATAACACGACCACTATTAGAATAAATAACAGAATCCAGAATGCTGGTAGTCAAACCTTCACGTAGCGCGGATATACTTGCCCGAGTGGAAAGAGAAAGAAGTCGGGGGTCCACTTTGTTCGGAAGAAACACTCCAACTTGCTCAGCTCATTTCAAATAGCCCTTATTTCTCTTTACCTACCCTTGTCTTGCTCGCTTGAAAAAGAGATAAAGAGAGGTCACCCATAATAATTGGAATCCAAAACTCTATTTTCATAGACTGACTTTATACGCTATGGAAGTCGAAAAGAAACTATATCAACTATGTGGCTATGGAAGTCGAAAAGGAACTATCAACTATGGGTACGAATGAAAATCCCACGCTGAAAGACTTATACTTAATACAATTAATGTAGGGGGAGGCATAACTGCTATCAGAGACTAGGCCTTTATTCTTGCTTATTCTATAAGTGATTACGCAAGGCCTTCTGACTCACTCCCTAACGGGGCATTTCCTCCACCACTACCCGTTATTCCAGCAGTAAAGCAAACAACAGTTATTTAAGTGATTCCCACAGCAGATTCAATACGAGTTCCAGTTAGCCCAGTTCGAGTTTCCAACTGCATATAGATATATATATATTTCCAGAGTCAAGAGAATAGAATAAGATATTTCAAGAGAATAGAATAAGCTGTATAAGCAGAATCCGCAGGAGAATCAACAGGAAGGATCAAAAGCTGGAGTTGATGATTTGACTGTTTTGTTTGACTCGGCTAACGGGAATGTTGTTGACTTCAGATCCACTGCTGAAGCTAAGCTAATGCCGTGCGAGTTGACCTGACCGCGAGAGAGAAAGTGCATTCTAGAGCGTTAAGTATTGCCCACCCCAATCGCTCTGTTCTCGTTTAATGTTCTGTTGGAGTTTAATATAGAAATAGAAAGAAGCGAGTCATATTCCTACCTAAAATACTCTGCCCAATAAACGAGTCCTGTTTTATGGAGCCGGATCAACAGACTGATATCCAACATAGCTCCTACGAGAATGGATCTGAATCAGTTCGAAAGTCAAGTTAGGGTATTGAAGCCTAAACCTAGTTGTAGAGAGAATCAACTGTATCTTCAGGGAGGCGGGAAGTAGTTCTGAACGTGGCTAGAGAGGTTAAGGCAAGAATATAGTAAAGTTCATAGAAATAATAGAGCATTGTTTCCCTTGTGGCGCAAGAAGACTAAGTGAGTGGAGGTCGGTCTAGTTCAAGGATCTTATGCTGTTCGAAGGGAAGCGGATATTGCGGGGAGAAAGAGCTACTGTTTTTACTGCAGCTATTGGATAGATAGGCACTGCTAAGCTAAGATACTTTGGTTGAAGCTAGAGGAGAAGATGCCGCGCCGCTCCCTTGTAGATAATCCCAATCCCGAGTTTTCTCACTACTTTTGAACTCACTACTACTGTTGCTACTCTCTGAACTCACTCCTACTGTTGCTCGCAGGAGCATTCCCTACAATATTAATTCTATCTTTCTAAAGGATGGGTAATTGAAAAAAGTGCACTCTGGAATCAGAGGTTCAGATATGATAGTTTAGGCCATCAATATGTTAGGAAGAAATGAATTCCGGTGGACAGTTTCTTAGTGGTCTGGTCTAGTTGCATCAGTAGCTGAGGCTGCCAATGAGGTAATTGAACTAAGTTGTATAAGAATTCACCTAGTTGTCGACTTAGCTGGATTAGAATTAGATATAAGGGAGTGGTCTTCAACTCTGATAAGAATAAGAATGAAGTGGAGTTTGGTGCTTACGCTCTAGTCAAGTTACTAGGCTCGGGTAGGCTTCTGTTTCTCACCTTGGAAAACAATCCAATCACAATTTCTCAAATCACAAATAAATAAGAAAAGTCGACATCTTCTAGCTCTACTTACACTGTATAGGAAACATAGGATCACTTAATATAGGATGATGTTTAGAAAGAAAGGAGACCGGAAAGCACTTGGTGTTAACTCTCACTCTCACAGGAACAGAACTACTCGACTCCGAGACTAAAGTAGTCACTTTTCCCCTCCTAAATGAAGTATTTCTCTATATATAGGATGACTGCTTCCAAGCCTGATACCAGTGCTGGCAGGAATCAACCCAGGAGTGGTAGACTGCAGCTAAGGAGTCCAAGTCTGATGCTGGTGCCGGGCAGACTGTTGCTAGTGTTACTAAGGCTTCAACCGGTGCTGGGCAGACTATTACTAGTGGTATTGATTCTCTGTATTGGTACTCGGATTGATGCTAGGTATACTCAGCTCTAGTAGGAAAGGTATTAATTCTCTGAGATCTATAAGTAGCTGCCAGGTTCAAGGTGCTGTGTTCGTTAATCAAATCCCTGAAATTACTATAAGTCCTGCTCGAGTGCTAGCTTTGATGCGCGGGTAGTTTAGGAATTCATAGGGGCTTGTTTCAAGATTCGCAGATATATAGCGCTATCGGGTAGTATATTAGTCCAGATCCATAACTGTATTTGTTGCCCGAGTTGGATGAGCCTGAGGTGTAGTAGAGTAACTTGGCGCCTACTTGCTCTGTGTTTGTGGAACATTGATCTAGCCGCAGAATGAATTGGCCATGCCTGAGAAATAGCAAGGAGCGGCTATGCCTTTTTCTATCTTTGTCCAGTCCAGAAGTTCCCGGTTCCATCTACAAACTGCAAAAATCCCCCGTGTTACTTTCCTGAGTAAACTATAAACCGAAACAAAGGAAGAAGCGGGTAGCAATTTGGAGCCAATTAGATATG
The DNA here is from genome assembly GCF_000313855.2 of Musa acuminata subsp. malaccensis. Classification (NCBI taxonomy): domain Eukaryota; kingdom Viridiplantae; phylum Streptophyta; class Magnoliopsida; order Zingiberales; family Musaceae; genus Musa; species Musa acuminata. The sequence continues at coordinate 10,906 of NW_008991536.1, forward strand.
ATGTTGATGGGAGATAGGAAAGAGATAGATCAGTTGCTGGGGAAGATAGGAAAGAAATAGATCAGTTGCTGGGATATAGGAAAAAGAGATAGAGAAGACATATATTGTAATAACTTTGTAATAACTGTCGAAAACATATACGAAGACAGGACTTAGTAATGACTTGGCTGATAGCTAATATGCACTGAAAGTAGAGAGTTCGGATCAGATGGCAAGTAAGCACTAACGGGTGTTGCAAGACAAGATCAGAGGCTAGATCCAGAGTAGGAATCAGAGGTGAGGAAGCTGAATCCAGTGCTTCTGAATAGGAATATTGCAAGTAAGCTGCTGTCGGGTATGTTCTTGTTTGTCGAGTGTGAGTGTCATCCCTAGTTTCGTGTGAAAGTCCTTTGTTCGGATGCTAGGTATTACTTGTATTGGTTGGTCAGCTAGTCGTGGGGCTTGTTCGGGGCAAGCAAGTATTAAATACTTCTGAAGCACTAACTGAGTTCAAAGAGACGGAGTTAGATGAGAGTACTGCCCCAGTGACAGTTCCAGGAAGAGTCTAAGACCGATCCCTCGTATCTAATTAGAGTATCCGCTCCGCTCCTTCTTATCGAGTAAATGACTTTAGCACTGCTTCCTTATAAGATGCAACAGTAGGCTTCGGCTCCTATCTGCTAACGGAATCCACCTTCAGTAATTGCTTATCGACCCTACCTCTATACCTCAGGTTATTTGAACTAAGGCTCATCTAAAACCAAGCTACTACTAAGGCAGGGAAGGTATCAAACGTAAGGAACAAGAGAACAAGCCGGGTGCTCAATTGTAATCATTCCACTAGCAACTCGAAACTAGACTTTCATAGCTTACCAACTTACTATAGGGGCCTCTGGCTACTGGCAACAATTCATTGAACCCAGATGGCTACAATACTTCTCTCTCCTCTTGCAACTAATACTTCTTGATTACTCGGACTCCGATCCTTACTATTAAGCTTTGCAGACTCCTTTTCATCGGTGTAATTGGTACTTCGTTTTTTGATAGCAAATAGTTTGATGCGAGGCTTTGAGGCGAGGTTGATTCTCTTGTTACTACTCTGGATCTTGTTTTATTCTTTGTGGACTGATTTCCATTCTTATTCTGTAACTACTGACCTAACATCTTTAGTTGGAGACTGGGCAACTACCCCAAAGTCACTACTAGCGAGGTCCAAAAGACAGATTATTTGATTGACGAAACCCGTGTTTTTTGGTGTTCTCTCTGACAAAGATTCTCTATTTCTTCTAAGCTTAACACAAGCACCTGACCCGACCTCAACTCTCAGTGAAGCTTACCTCTGACCTGCACCTACAACAGAACCCTCAAGGGAAGCAGTGTATTTACAACCATCAAGGGAATCCGCTAGTTAAGAGCCAGCCCCCCTATGTTGTGGGAAAGACATCCTTCCTGTTTTGTTTGAGTTCAAAGAGCCAGAGTTGCCTTGTAGCGGCGGAGTCCAATCAATACTTGTTGCTACTTAGTAGCCCTAGATGCTGGCCTAGTAACTTCATTAAACAAGTAAGCCTACCCATGCCTATGAAGTCAGTCCACTACCCTAGCCTCCAAGCGAGTACTCTCTGGAACTACCCAAACCCAAACAAGCTAGTAAGTAAACAAAAGCACTGAAGTCTACCCCACAAAGTCAGTAAACACTTCTTGAAACAAGCCCTGAAGCTGGCAACACGGACCCACTTGCAACAGGCTCGGATCCGGTTTCGTTCTTTAACTACCCAGTTGCATTCCTTCCCCTGCTAGCTCCACTCTGAGTCTACTGAGTGCCATTCCGAGCCTACCTAGCTGCACAGGCGGAGACGAGTGAGGTCAATTCTGTAACTCTAACAGGCAACACAAGGCTTGGTTCTGCTACTGCCCAGTTTCCTTCTGACTTTCGGTCTTTAACTACTGAGTGCAATTCTGAGGTAATGTATGGGTGTATCAGGCTTGGATTCATGGGTTTCGGCCTGATATTGGTCAACTCTATTCTATCCCTCCGCCGCTCTATTCTGAGTCTATCAATCTGGAATCCTTAATAAAGATAGATCAAATGAACCGCCAAGACACTACTACAAATCCAAAGAGAGTACAAAGTCGACAACTATATTAACTCTTTGACTACCTGGTTTCATCCTATCCCTTGCTAGCTCCCGAACACCCCTTACTAGCCCCGAACAGTGGTTGCATTCCGTAATTCCTGTTTCTAGCTGTGACTCCTTAGTTTTATCTGTCATCCTTAATAAGAAGAGATAGAATTATCCTATATTTTCCCTACTGTGTCTGTACTGATTGGGTATAGAAAAAAGAGATCGACTTTTCTGGTGAGACAGGCTATTCTTACGGTGTTAAGTAAACTCTATTCTCTACCTTTCTTACCTACTACCTTGCCCATGGAATAAAACAAGTAATTCCACAAGCGGAGGCCAAGTCACGACTATACCTCTGACCTCTGTAAACAAATACTTATTGCAACAAGCTGCGGGCTCATAACTCTAACTCGACCTTCCACTTCTGCTCTTTGAACTCTTGCTCTCCCACCTCTTGCAACGAGTACTAATTTCGCCTCTTGCCAGTCAATACTAGAGCATATAATCTCACTCAGGCAACTCCACCTCTGGCTCATCTAACTGAATGAGGCTCCTCCCCCCGACCTCTTCTCTTACCTAGGGCAACTTCCAACTATTCTCTCCTTCCCACTTCAGAACAAGTAGACTACTTTCTCACTTTTCTTGTAACTAACTAGTTTACTTCTTTCTTGCCAACTAAGATCTATGACCTAGCTTCAAAGCCAGTACTTTACTCTGCCCCGCCCCGACCCTACCTCGACTCTGTCCTGTGTTCAGCGGTAAGTCATACTCTTATCCTTCTCTGGCTTCTGTATCAAGAGCAAGTCCTGTCCTCGTATATGTCTTCTCCCGTATCAGCATTAGGATTATGAGTAGTCTGCGCTGACGGCGTTTTCTTATCTTCTGCCTCAGCACTTGAAGTTAAGTTAGTGAAATGTTACTTTCGAGCACCTGGCATAGAAATGAGTTGAGTAAAGACACTAACCCCTTGGCTTTTGCCGAACTATACCTTCTTTCTTATCCTACTTATGCTTCCTTGTCAGTACCAATAAGAAGTTTTTTGACGCTGTCAGTACCTGTAAGCAGTTTTTGTAGTTCCTATAGAATAAGGGAAAACTTAGATTATTCCATTTCTTCCCAACACCGAATGCCAGTACTATCTTCTTACCTTGAGTTGAAACTATGTTACGGGGACATTTGATTCTCGAGTCGATGTCGACTTTCCTTTACTTACTGCTTGACGCAAACCTGTTAACGGTACAGCGATATCTTAGAAAGTTGATGAAACTACTCCTATTATTACTGTTGCTTGATCGCATAGAGGTTATGAAAAAAGTCACTATTGTTATATAGTAGGTAGAAGGGCAAGAAGGAGAATCAATCTTGTCTTAGTTTACTCGGCGTCAGTGAGTGAACAAGCAAGCCCACGAGTGAATAGCCAGCAGTAACTAGTTCTTTAGAGAAATCAGCAGGGAACAGTAGAATGAAAGAAGCGCTTGTCAGAATTGAAGCGGGAGCAGGGAATTCTAAACTAGTAAATAAAGAAACAAACTGTTAATAATAAGAATAAAGGCATAATAAATAGAGAATTGACCTATGCTGTAAGGCTCAGAACTCGCACAACTAAATAGGACTCGGGTCAGGGATAAGGAAGAAAACCCTACCTGATAGATCAAACTAAGGAGCACCGACGAAAACTTGAGTTCTTGATTGAAAGTTGAGGTCTGCCTCTCTTGCTTTTCACTCTGACTATCCTGTTTGATTTCGCCTATGATTCTTCTACTTACTACTCTGAGTATAGGTCCAACTTCCTAGGACTTCAATGCCAGGCTTCAAACTAACTCCCTTGTCTTTGATTCTGGAATTATTCCCCAGTTGATTGGTCTGCAGTTCACGCCTATAGACCTGCCACTCCCACAGGGGGTTGTAAAACTGGCACTACTCATTTGCATTCTTACTTGTGAGCCAGCAGCTGACGCTGCCCTTCCTTCCCTTCCCATCAGTATGACTTGACTCGCTTGAAAACTCTATTTCACCTTTCATTCCTTTTGCCTTTAATAAGCCTACTACCACTAACTAGGGATAATACTCTTACTGGGAACTAAGACTTGAGCTAAGGACTATGAGCCTGGAATCCAACTACTATTAATATGAGAGTGCCACTATACTACTGATGAGAATGGAACTACTTAACCTAAAGCTTACTTTCCTTTGTACCACTATAGGACTCATTACTTGATTTCTTGATACCACTATATCATGTAATATAATATAAAACACATGAGAATATAGTATACATAAGGAGTAGTGGGTTCAGCCCGAGTCGGATAATAATAGATAATAGTCGTTTTCTTGGCGAGACTAAAAGCCGGTAGCACTAGGCCCTAACTCACAAACTGGAGTTGAAAAAAGTAGGTATAATTCGAGAGAGGGATGTAGTAGGCCAACAGCCGAACATAGGAGATTTGTTAACAAGTATTAGATTGAGATACAGGAAAGTCAGCCTTGATCGAGTGCCTATTTTTGAAGTAAGTAAAGCAATCCTTGATATAGGTTTCGGTAGTTCTATCCTTTCTTTCCGGTAGTAGCTCACTTTATCTTACAAATAGGGAATTTCACTGGTAATAACAAGAGTCGAACCCACCCACAACAAGACTCTCCCTACTATCTTGTATAAGTAGAAAGAAGAACCACCCTACTGCTTAATCGGAATTGGACCAGTGCTATAACAAGACTGACACTATTAGCTGGGAATCCGACACTGCCTTCTAATGCTTTATCTTATATCATAAAGAAAACCACTTATACTAGCAAGACCTTAACTCTAAACTGGGACTTACACCAACTCTGACTTTGATTCCCGGACTTAGCCCTTGCATTCTGACTTACACCAACATAGGGGTTAGCCTATCTACATTCCCTTTGACCTTTGATTCCGAAACTCACTCTCGATCTAACATCTTACTTTATTATAGGTTTAGTCTGCTGCTTGCCCCTTCTATTCTCATTACTACTGGTTGCATTCAGAAACTCCCCGCTTTCAAGCTGTATAGTGCTCCTCACAACCAACCTCGAGACAGTGAATCAAACTAAATCCGCTAACTAGGAATTCCTATACTAGTATAAGGGATGAAACTGGGCGACTCTACTACTACTCTCTTCGGGCTTACTACTGGACTACTTAGTTCAATTCTGAATATTCTACTAACCGGTCCAGGGCTCCTTAGCTAGTGTTTGGCTACTAGACCTCTCCTCTGATCTTTCAACTCTCACCATGAACTTCAAGGCTGTCTCTTTGAACTCTTTCTCCTCTGATCTTTCTCCTCTCTACTACTTGCTCCTCTGTATACCTATTACTACTCAGCAGGGGGAAACTTCAACTAATCACTCGACTCTGGACTAGAGCATCTCTGATACCGGAATGAGGCTCCTAGGCGACTGCCAAGCGTATACTCGGTGCTTAGCGTATACTCGGTGCTTTAAGGCTGCTACTTACTAGTCCAATTCTCACTTTGGTAACACCTACTTCTATTCTAGCTTCCCTTGCAGACCTCGACTCAGGCTCATCTCATCTCACACCCAAGAAAAGAAGCGGCTTTTCCATCTCATCCCTTAGTTGACCTTTCCATCTCATCTCTTTGTTGGTTAGTAACCGGCCTGGCCTCTATCATACCTAGCTCTTTCTGTCTAAACTAACTACTAATAGTGGAATGAAGATAAGAATTAGACCTATATCGCCTCGCATCAAAGCCAGTATAGTACTATCTGGAACCACTCGACCCTAACAAGCAAGTAAGTAAACCACCCGAGCCTTGTAATAGAATGCAACGTAACTGTAAACTTTACCTCGTCTCTTTGAACTGAACTCAGGCTCACTGTTACTACTGAGGCGAACACAGGACTTATCTCTTTCTAAACTAAATCCTTAATAATAACAGATAGAATTCCCCAAAGAACCTAACAAGCAAGTAAGTAGAAGGCTTTGAAGCATGGCGTCAGTGAGCTCTTTACCAGTTTGATACCAGAATTAGGCTCATCTCACTTCCTTATGAAGCAAGTTAAGAAGGAAGGTATAAAACTACAGGAACAAGATCATCAGCCGGGGAAGTGAGTCTTGATCCAACAAGCGTATACTACTGGGGATTACACAAGAACAGAAATCTACTTGTAACCGGCAAGCGTATACTACTGGACTGGAACCCGAAACTCACAATAAGGGCCTCGGCTCTGTCAACTAACAACTACTGAGAAAACAGCTGACCTTGTCTCTCTCTCCTCTGTTAACTAATTCTTCTCTTCTTGATTACTCTTACTCCGAGCCTTACCATTAAGTTGTTTCTTGCTCTAGTAAAGTACTATAAGTAAACTCATTCCATTCTTAATAATTCCACCAGCTGCTCTTTACTGCTACTCAGGTGTTTCACTCTGACTTGTTGAATTCCTATACGAGGCTCTGGTAGGATGGCGAACACAGGACTTGGCTCTCACTGGTAGAACTTACTATTTCATGAACTTACAATAAGAGCGCCCTTAGTCTTACTTAGTTGCTTGGCCCTTGCTTTTACTACTAAACCCTATAGAAGTTCCCGGTATCCTTGCCAAAATACCTGTTCTTAGAAACCCTTACTGACACCGAACCTTGCTTTACAACCTATTAGTCTGCTTCTCCTTACCTTTTTTCTGAAAATAACCTTACCGAGCTATACCTCTGATTCTTATTTAATAACCTTACCGAGCTATACCTCTGATTCCTTAATTCTGGATTGAGTTTCGACTGCTGAGTCTGTTTCCACTGAGTCCGCATTGCATCTTGCTTCTGTAAAGGAAGCAGTAAACCCGAACCCCACTTTATTGTATTTCTCCTACAGCAATTTACTTAAGGGCTTGAAATCAATCCACATCTACTTTTTGACTTACCGCTTCAAAGCCAGTAACTTCTCCAGCAGACTTACTTTCTATTTCGATTTCTCTGGGTTCCTTTATACTATGGATTATCTTGCTTCTGCTTTAGATCCTTCTTCTAATCCTTAATCTGCAAAGACTCATAACTACTTACTCTACGCTCGGGCAAACAGCCTCTTCAGAGCCGTAAGCTCGATCTGGATCTGCTTTAACTGCTTCCTTTCCTTACTTAATTGACACTACATCTTATCGAGTCGACCTTCACTGGCACAGCGGATTCTCCTACCTCATATCCGGATCTCGTATACTAAGAGGCGGGGGACAGGACGTATACAAGGAGGCGGGACAGGACAATTAGTGACCCACTTAAGGCTGCACACCCCTATATTATAGAAAATCCGTCTAGTGACCAACAGAACAGATGGTGTTATCGACCCGACCTCTAATAGACCCGAGCTCTGGCAACGAGTACTAATTCTTATCCGATACCTCTGGCAACAAAGTCGATACTTTCTTCTTTCTTTCCTAGTAAAATATAGTTTCTTTAATAAGATAATAATTCATTTAGTATGCTTTCTTATACTGTGTCTGTACTGAGTGGATACATGAGAAATCTAAGTCGTCTTTCTCAAGAATGAAGTAATTATGCCAGTGTTAAGTCGACTCGAGACTCCTTCCCAAAATGGAACCAATATATCGGGTGATTGGTGCGATTTCGCTCGGTGAGACGTCGGGCCATTGGTGCATTTTGTCGTGTGATTGGTTCATTTTCTGTCGTGTGATTGGTGCATTTTCTTAGCTCTCTCGAAACTAAACTCAACTCCCCTTTCCGACCTCCACTCGTCTTTATTTCTTATGAGACCGATAAGGCTAATAGACCTATGGCAACCTTACCTCGTATTCTTATGAGCTGGCTTTCTCATCCACTCTTAGTCTTGGTAATATGAGTGGAATTCTTAGTCTATCAATCCTATTTCCTTAATAATAACAGAGATTTTTCACCTCTCGGCAAGTAACTACTAATGTGTAGCGGCAGTGAGCTACCCCCTTTACTGAGTGTATACTGTGTTAGCAGAGAGGCAATTACATTTTCTTTTCTGCTTTATTTAATATTTCATTTGATCATTTCTTGGATTACAATACCCTAGCCCGACCCTACCTAGTATGTCTAGTCCACCCCACAAAGTTAGTAAACAACACTACCCAAACCCTAACTAGCAAGTAAGTTGACCACCCTAACAAGAAAGTCCGTTTACCACCCTAACAAGCTAGTAAGTAAGTCTTCCCCGAACTCCTCTCTTATAACAGAATTAGGCTAATCTAACTCTTTCTGTTCTCTCCTCTTCCCTGTCCTGTGTTCATCGCCTCTTGCTTATTTCCTTCTCTTCTTTTCTTGCCAGTCAATACAGTCGCCTTTTCCTGCGTTGCCTGTTCCATGCTCTTTATTCCACTCCTGCTTATATCTCATACCATACCTATCTTCTCATTAAGTATCTGATCTAGCTCCTGCTTATATCTCATACCTAACCTATCTCCTCATTCAGTTTCTTATGTCATGTCATCCTATACAAAGATAGATCAAATTCACCACTCGCCAAGTAACTACGGAAGGAAAGCTATCAAACAGAGGATAAGAATTAAGGTATAACTACATCCATAGTATAGGTAAGAAAGAAGTAAACTAGTTAGTGACTTAGAGTATTGCTAAGGTTAGCTTGTCGGTTCTAATTGGTTATGCAGAATCAAGTACTGGCCTGGCCTCTCTCTTTTCTTTAGAAATCAATTAATAGCTTCCCGAGCCGACATCGACTCTGTCTCTTTGAACTCAAACAAAACAGCTTTCCCACTCCTCTGTCTCTTATCATCTAACTCTGTAAACTCCCAAGCTATCTTCTTTGGCAACTCGGTCTTCAACAATCACCAGAACAGGACAACTACTTAAAGGGGCAATAACCATACTGGAATAGCTTACCAAGCCGACCCGACCTCCATAACTGCTTCCCTTTCTGACCCGCTTGCAGATGACTCCCCCAATGAATAGTTGCCAGCATCAGCATAGTATTCATTCCTAGAATGCGATAGATCATACCTTGACTTAATATATACTTAGGGGTAATGCGCTACATCTATCCCTTACTTGTCTTATTCTAACTATAAGACTCTGGAAAGACAAGAACTCCACTTTACTTCCACTAGAAACTATGAATTCCCCTGCCCTCCTTATAGCCTTGTATCTTAGACTCTATTCTTATCCAACCTCTCGCTAACCTAGCACTCCTTACTTTACTAATTGACAATTCCAGTTTTCGTTCAGCCAAGTCACGACTAGACGCCAAGTCACTACAAATGTTCTCTGGTCTGAAACTCTTCAACTTAATATAGGGCTGGAACAGGAGTCACTATTGAATACCTTAACTCTTGACTCCTATACTATATGTGCTTAGTTCCATTCTTTTATTCTACACAAGGAGTTGGTCTCCTACTTTATGACTTCTTAGTATCATTCTCACTTTCTAACTGGAACTAGCCCTAGCCCTGGACTCTTATCTAACCCACCTGCAACAGGCTCTACTCTTTCTACAAACAGGACCAGACCTCTACTGGAAGGGAAATGTAACTGTAAACTCTTCCTGAACTTGGCTTGAGAACTGCTTCTAAGTAGAACTTTACTATCCAATTCTTAGAGCTAGAGCACCGAACCTATAAACTACTTATTGCTACCTTGCTTCAAGATTCTATCTGACTTGCGGAATTCTGCATTCTGACTTGCTTCACTCTGGCTCTGTAAACGACTACTGATTCTACTACTCTACCACTAGTTCAACAACTCTACTACTTGTTTGGTATTCCACTCGCCAACAACAGGCTCTGCTCTGTCAACTAATACAGATGCAACTACTCCACTACACCTCAGTCAACTCATAAAGTTGTTGCTCAGGACTACTATCTTCTTACCTTAACTCGGCTCTCAACTCTACAACTACAGGCTAGGCTCCGTCTTATCCTCTACTCAGGCGACAAATACTGTGATGGCAACTTACTATAAGGACTCTGGACTACTCTACTGGTTGAGGCTGTAAACCCAGCTCCATCCTCTGATTCTCTTTCTTACCTTGCAGACCTCCTAAACAGCTTCCCTTTTGCTTACTTATTAGTTGCAGACCGGGCCAACTAACGACTAGACAGGTACAGGAACAGGAACATACAATTCTTTAGCTTCTACTTCAAAACTCAAATATCTCTTTCCAACCTCAACTCTCACAGCAGCTGATCCCACGCCAACTCATTCTACTGGCTTTACTTTAGAACAGGCTATTCTTCTATCTATTACTTAAAGCTAGAGCACCAACAAAGGATTACTTGGCCCCTACTAAATCAAGGGCTTATCTCACCCAAGATCAGAAGCAGCCCGACCTGACCTAAACAAATAAAGAATCCAACAAGGCAGTAACAGATTGAAATAAGGCTATATTAGTTTGATAGGCAAAACAGGACCACTACCCGACACAAGTAAGTAAACTACCCTCCCTCCCCTTTCTGAATCGACAACGAGGTATTATAGTGGACAAAACCGATTAGGAATTCAACCATAGGCTCAAGTAAGGTCATCTGCAAGCTTAGAAGCGGGAAGGAAAGTTGAGGTAAGGTAAACAAACAGAGCAAAGCATTGCTTCAAGACTCTCTCACTACTACACTCAGTCGACGAAAACCAGACTTGTTCACAGAACTCATAAGCTAACGCGGAGTTGAGTTGAACAGACGTATAGGTTCAACAACTTAGATAAAGATGAAGTTCAAGCCAGATTTAGTGCCTTTTTAAGCGCTTTGTACTGAATGAATACTAGTTTCTTCAAGTCCACCAAGGAACTGCTAATGACCAAGTTAAGAGCTCCTGCCGCGGAACACGAACAAAGGAACTGAGGAAGGTGAACACAGGACTACTAACTACTGGGACAACAACTACCGGTCTGAAACTCTCCCTCGAACAGGAGCAAGCAGTACTAAAGGGATTCCACTCCTAACCCCTGGGATGAAACTACTCCACTACCCTAGGACTCAATATCTTTCAACGTTGTAAGGCCACTCATCTCCAACAACTGGATCGGATACAGATGAACTTCCCGCTTCATCGCCAACAGAAACATCTGACTTTCACTTTCGCACAAGAACTCCACTTTCATAACAGACCTCGAATAGCAAATAGAGAAAAATCATTCAACTACCTGAATTCTTATCTATGGATCTGGAACAAGACTTTCAACAGCATCTGATCTCGGAGACCCCACTCTTACAGCAGCGGATCCTGTATCTCAAAAGCCACCTTTCTTTCCTTCCCACGCCAACACAAGACTTGGTAAGCTATCACTGGAAACACCGGAGTCAGAATGAAACTAAGTAGTCACAGAATTCAACTAACACAAATAAGAGTAAGAAGGAAACAACTGTTCCACTCGGTATTCAACCAGAAAAGAAATCTACTTGTCACCGGCAAGCTACTAAGAGACCCCAAACTCTACTCTAAGTTCAGAACCACTTCTAGACTACCTCCCCTCCGCTCTTGAAACTCCTTCTATTCCCGCTTCCCTCGCTACTTTAGTAACAGACTTTAGAACAGCTTCCCCGGCTTCTTCTCTTGTTCCTATAGTTGCTGATGATCTTTCTTATGATTGATCTTATGCTTTGGCCTCTGCTTCCCATACAGGCACCGCAGCTGTCAACTAATAACAGAATGAGGCTCTCCACTCGGAGAATTAATACCTGATGTACCAGATGCTTACTACTAGAATGGAGTTGATTACTATAAGAATGGAATTGACTACCCAATGAACTAGCAATTACGACGTATAGGGCCTAAGAGTTCAAGTCTAAACTTCCATCTACACCTGCATTGCTTAAAACAAGCACCCGAACCTACCTTAACTCTGGCTCTGGCTCTGGACTACTATACAACACCTCCGGCTTATCTAACTCAATTGGTTTTCTACCTTAAGCGGATAGCGCCCACTGATTCTCTCTACCGCACAAACAGGATTTACCCTTTCCGAACTCTTAACTTATTTCATTGCCTGTTTCCCCTGCCGATTCCTCTGATCTTGTATGGCTACCTAGACCTAAGTAAACTAAGTGATATGGATCTAAACATCATCCTATATTAAGTGATAGTGGTTTGATTCTACTGGGTGTATAGAGCGTGTGTATAGCTTCAATTCCAGTCTAAGCTCACTGCTTCACCTTCTTTTGAATCTTATGATACTTGACCTGGCCCGGATCGGATTCTCTTTCTTACCGAACAGACTTACTATACCTTATAACCTATATTGCCTTACTTATATACCTTATAGGAGCAGTGGGGATACTTTCTGGATTTCTTTCTTATATAATGACTTTTTCACTCACACTGTTTCCTTACTTATGTGAAGAATATCTTCCCGCAGAAAAGCCTTTACTTTACTCTGCCCCGCCCTCTAATTGGAATGAAACAAGTAAGTATGGGAGACAAACAACTCCCTTTCTATTATTTGATCACTGGCACCCGGCACTTGACCTGGACCAGATTCTCTTTCCTCCCGCGCCTACCTCCCTCGCCTCTGGCTCTAGCACTAACTGACTTATATAATAGAACTGATGAAACTATATAAATGACTATTCATTACTAAACTAAGCAAGATCGGGTGAGGAAGCTTTATCAACCGAATCGAGCAGTTACAAGATCTGGCTCTTCATAAGGAAAGGATAAGAGGTTGACATTAGTAGGCTTGAGCTCCTGCCGCCATAACGGAATTAGGACATATCAATTAGCTGCATTGCTTCTTGACTCCTGATGAACTTAGTGCTTTGCTTCAAAACACCCATCACTCTCTTGGTGCACTTCCGCTTATACACCTATAACTACCTTGGTGCGCTTACACTTATGAGTCTCGGGGCTTGTTCCCTTGCTTTAAGATCTTTGTCCAGTGCCCTTACTTAATTAATGCCACTAAGATATTTGGTGAAAATGCATTCGTTGGACAGTTTATTAGTTTCAATGAAGGATTGGTAATAAAACATAAGAAGTGATTCAATAGCTCCTTTGAAGCCCCTTTCTTGTCAGGTAAGTAAGCAGGATAGAAGGCCTCAGGTAAGTAAGCAGGATATTAAGCCAAAGAATCCCCAGTGTAAGTTCTAAAGTGAGGGAATGGATATTACCAATCTGACGCATCTCTACTTTTCTTATGCATTGTTACTGAGTTAACTAGTATCTTGTCTATCGCATCTAGTCTTATGCTATGACCAATCTTATGCTATTCTTATGCTATGACCAATCTTCTGCAATTAGGCAATAAGCTATAAGAGCAGGTTATGACCCATCTGAAGCATTTAGTACTAAGATACAGAATTCCACTCCTCCTCGTAGCCTAGCTTCTTTGCTTGCAGCTGACCTCTTTCTTACTTGCTTGTTCAACAAAGAATTCATCTATTTCTATTTCCACTCCCGGTAGTCCTGCTCGAGTGTGAGTTTGATCCTATTTAGAAGCAGTGCCAGTAAAGGAGTTCAATCAGATCTTTTAACTGCCTACAGACCATTGAACCTTTCTTAATTGACTCATTGCTTAACACAAGCAGCGAACCTGTCTCTTTGCCCAGCCTCGGAGCCAGACCCTTATTATGCTTAAGTAGTTTATAGGAAAGAAAGAAAGAATTCATTACAAGTACTTACTCGCGGATGAGGCTGCCAATGAGGTAGATGAGCCGATCGTAGTTTCATGAAAAGTTGCGTTTTCCCGAGAAAAAACGATGCAATTCAAAACTTCAAGTTGAAAAGCCAGTACTTGTTTCTGACACCGAGTCAACTCAAATAAGAATGGAAATAGAAGCTCCCTTGCCCACCTCTCTTATTGATGACTAGATTCTTTCCTGCCCTAAGGGCTCTCTTTCTCGCCTACTTGCTCTGAACCAACCCAGTCACTCATCAAAACCCGGGCCCGGCTTGAATTCCAATTATTAGCTTATTATAAGATAGCACTTAACTACATCAGAGGTTAGATTAGATGCTCGAGAGTCCAATTCCAATTCCAATTAAGTAGTTGCTTGGCCCGGCTTGGAAACACAGAATTCCACCACTTTTCCGGAACTTTTACTGTAAACACCCTTTCCTTCCCCTCTTTGAAAGTCTCAGTAAGCATAGTGGAATTCATACTTTTTCACTGATACTCCCTAATTGACTACCCCGGACAGGTTCTATCTGGGCTAGACGCCATCCCAAATCCAATTAGATCTTATATTTCTAAAGTAGGTCGAACTAACGCCATGAATACAGGACTCCGTAACAACTGCTACTAAACAAACAGACAGCCAAGACTACAAGCAGATAGTGAACTTTCCTCGCTCACACCTCGCTTAAAAGCCAGTAAGATATTCTACCTAGGACAGGACTGGCTCACACAGGAACTTGTCTTAACTCATTAGAGAACGTATTTCTATTAGTCTATTCCTTGCTTTGCGTTACAACTTACTATAAGAGCTATAGTAAATGTCATTCTATAGAAAGAGACAGAATTCATTTAGTAGGGATAAGTCGTAGGGATAAGATCTAATTAGTAGGGTCGGGGAAGAACCCTTCGCCTCGCATCAAAGGTACCTTTCTCTGTTGGTTCGGTAATTGGCTTTGCCTTTCCCTTTGCTTATCGAGCAGGCCCTAATACATAATTGGTAGCGCATTCTAATATCTATTAGCTGGGTCCGATCTAGTGCATTAGGTACCTTAGCTTTGACTGATGGTGACTGATTTCTTTCTTTCGCCACTGCTAGAAACCAACTATATCTCAATTAACGGAGAGTCGTTTTCTACCTTCATTTGCATCTCGGCACCCTCTCTACTTAACCTAGCTTCAGAAGTTACGGAACCTATCCTTTACTGGCACAGCTGCAACTTACTTAAATACTTCCTTCTTTTCATTCTTCCTTGACTCTATTATTTAGTGTAGGACCCTTCCTTTAGTATAGGACCGGTAAGTAAACTCCCTCTGGTATTTCACATACTAATTAACTCCCTTTAGTTTACAGTTCCATTGATCTGAAGCAAGTGGGTCTGTTTAATCGTTTGTCAGAATCAGAGGTGAAGTTGTCAGCAGCAAGTTCAAGTCACAAAAGAGAGGATGCTAAGCCAGTGGTATTTACTTCAATCTATATCATGACCAGGTGCTCTAGAATAAATAGAATCCGCAGTAGTAGGAATGTATTGTTCGGCAGGATTCGAATTCTCATAAGTCAGTATCTGAGGCAACAATTGGTTATGATAGTTCGGGTGTTGTCGACGGGAGAGATAGATTCAATTAATCGGTGAAGTCTGAGGAGTAGTTGACTCTAAGTAAGAAAGAACAGTAACAGTAGATTATGATTTGTTTACTGAAAGACAGTGCGGACCCAGACTTAAGTGCGTCAGTGGGGCGTGTTAGGGTCAGTGAGTGAACCAGAAAGATGTTAGGCGTCAATGAACTAGAACATCCATCCGATAGGGGTCTTTCTACAGTGAATGAAGAAATTGATGTTTGAGGCAAAGTGGATAGGGTGGAGTCGAGTACAGACTCGGGAGCTGGATAGGAATACTGATCTTAATAATAAGCATAAGATGCAAGGCAAGGGTGCAAGCAAGGGCAGAGCTTCGAACAAACAAACAAGTAAGCACAAGGGCGACTACCAATAATAAACTACCTGGTCTAACAAAAGTATCAAAGAGGCTCAGTATTAGCAATAGGTCCATCTCTTTAGGCTCAAATGCATTTCAACAGCAGTACGAGATTATTCCACCGCTTCTTCTTCCCTTAACAGCTACGCGCGTACTTTATCTTGATTCTTTTCTTTAATAACTTTAGATAGGTGATTCCTTTCTTTAATAACTTATATAGGCACTAAACTTTAAGGACTCCGCAGGGCACCCAAAAACCATAAATAGCGTTGGGGCCGGGGCCGGATCATTGCTTCTTGTTCTTTCGCCGCCACTTGAAACTTATACGGATTTTGTCGGAGTTGCTCGTACCCTTTGATAGAACTCTGAACTTGATGATTCTGAACCAACGCAGCAAGAACCTCTATCATCACTTACCGCTTACTTTAGCCCGAGATACTTTCCTTCTAAAGCTTCGGATTGCCCTCCTGCTCGGCTCAACACTCTAATACTGACTTGAATGCGCTAGATCTCCCCCTCTTCTAGTAGCCTCTGAGTCTTATACTTACAAACACTGCAAATACTGTTACTTGAATGCGCTAGATCTCTCCCTCTTCTAATACCCTCTGAGTCTTATACTTACAAATACTGACTATTCATTTACTTACCTCCTTCCTTACTCTCTACTTTTAGAACTGCTTGCTTCCAGTACTTTCTTCTTCCTCGAACAGGCAAGCACCTAGTTTACTTACCGCTACTCAGCTATTGTTTACTTAACTCACTTACTACAACTCTTCTACTTATACTATAATAAGTCAACTATCTCTTTATAATAAGTCAACTCTCTCTTGACTCTGGAACTCCTAATAAGTCAACTCTCTCTTTCCTCTTGAACTCCGAGGCATCTCTATTTACTACTTTCGAGGGTAGACAGGGGAATCTGCCAGCAGGTATTCTTTATTTCTTATGAATTCAATGAATGGAGTTCCACTCGCTTAAGGCTAGGCCCATAACGTTCAATTCAGAATTCTTGCCAGAGTCGAGGTATGGGCAGAAGCTAGTTCAAAGCAAGTATAATCCCCCTAAGAAGTATGGGTGAGTGGAATTCTTTGTTGACGAGTGCAGAGTACATAGACAAGTATAGTTTACTTACCGCTCCTTCGCATACTAAGGTGTTTCCAGGCCAGGGGAGGGGGTCAGTTCCATTAAGTAGCCAGTTTGCCAGTGCAGGACCAACAGAATCAGTTATGCAAGTGAAATACCGAGTTGACGAGTTTGGGCAAGAGGAGTAGCTTATCTTATTATATTATATTATAGGAGACTATCTGATTAGTCCAACTAACTCGTATATCCTTTGGTGTCAGTTTCTTTACTGGAAGTTGCATTCTGGATTTCTTTATTACTCCCTTGTGTTCTTATCTTGTTCCTTCTCCGGGTAAAGTAAGGTTCAGGTTACAAGTCCTTTGTTCGAGGCTTAGAAGCGGAAAGGACTCTCTTTTCTCCTGCAAATGGAAGATATGCATATACTCTTTTCGAAACTGCGCCTAAGGATACATAAGGAGCTCCCCGCATCTACAGAATCGCAGGTCAAGATCTAGGCCTAACTATAACAAGATCAGGATCAGATGAAGTTCAAAAGTAAGCCGATTCAGAAAGGATAGTTCTTGCAGAATCATATCTCACTCTTACGGACTTTGAAGCAGAAGTCATATATATCAGGGAAAGAATATATTACAGGCGGCGTTGAAGCTAAGGGAATCAAAATACAGTAATCAAACTAGGGAAGGCTATATAAGTAATCAATAAGAGAACGAACATTAACATAGTAATCAATAAGAGCTCGAGGCGAGGCGCTAGATTCTCGACGAAGGAAAGGACTTGAGTAGAGGTCGGCAAGGGGACAAGCTACTAGTTTAGAGCTGAATCCCTATACTCGGTTTGCTCAGAGCACAAACAAGCAACGTTAGCTACCTTATTCTGGTTAGTTAACCACATCTACCATACCTAGCGGGGAACTCCAATTATTCTGTTTCTGACCTTGGAGTTGCTGATCTACCTTAGGAATAAGAGAGGATGCCCGTAGTGGGAGCTGGTGGTATTTACTGGGTTCTATGCTGGGTGTTCGATATACTCAATTCACATATCAGATGTGCTATATGCGTACCCTATATGTTCGTTTTCAATTCTTAAATGCAAGTAATAAACTCCATTATGAATGAGGAGCAACCAAGCAACGAAAACCAGAAAGACATTATAACCAGAATGAATAGGGAATGAATAAGAAATACGTTATCACTATGACTATATGGTTAATGGGGCTCCAAAAAACAGGAGTAGAACAGAACAGGGCGAACGGAAAGATACTCGTCGACAAACGGATGAAACTAAACCTAACCTAGCGCTTACAAACTGGTAATTGCCTCAGATCCGGATCAAGCTTTCGATTCTGATCTCGAAGACTTTCATTGCACTACTTCCACCATATAGGGGTAGGAGACTTCTTGTCCCGTTTACCGCAACTGAATTCGACTCTAGTACAGATGCGTTTGCTGCTTACTTTCGCACTGCTTCAAATACTTCGTAAGATCCGGATCCTCTTGCTAATGCAGATCCTTTTGTTTAGGCTTTCGTTAACAGGACTAATAGTAGCTTGTCTAGCCCCAACTCCTTTAGCGCTTTTAGCTCACTTTAGCTATTAAGAGCGTCAGGCGCTGCAACAGCTTTTTAGTGCTGTGTTCGTCCCCACTAGAACAGACTTAGACACTCGACTTGAAGTTCATCATTGAATGGAATATCTATCTGTTAGAGCACTTGGTATAGGAGCTTGTAAAGAAACACCATCCAATCTTGCCTATGGTCTACTTTCCTCTTCCCCTATACACTGAGGAATTCCTGAAATCTAGACTAAGAACGGAGGTTTGTATAGAACTTTGTAGAGAAGACACTCCTTCGCCCTTAACCCTACCCATATACAAAGTGAGTGAGCTGCTCGCAACAATGTTTTCGTCTTCTCCCCGGATTCGGATCCTTTAACAGTCAATTCCATGAAAAGCCCCACTCCACCTACTTTCACTTAGAGCTATAGGTAGAGTTCTATAAGATGGTACTAGTGCGCGGGCAGAGCAAGCAAGTTCAATGACTGGTTAAGGCGAAAGGAAGCCTTAGCATTGTAGAGAATACCACCGGTAAGAGAACTTTATTGTAGGATTACTTTATTATATTATATACTTTATACTCGTATTCAACACTTGAACTTATCTCTGGGTATAACTCAAGCATTAACCTTAACCTAGCTGTCAAGAGTGTAAAGAGAGAGTTGGGCCTGTCCTGTCCTCATCATTAATGGTTCATTCTTACTGGATAGCTCAGCAGTAAGCATCCTATCCCGTAGCTCAGTAAGCATACTATCCTATTGATTCCGTTATCGCTGTATACTTTCTTGGAAGCGAACCTTTCTTTACTTTTCATCTACAGCTGGATCTGATCAGGGCGAAAGGAAATAGTGTCCTATCCCTCTCCTTGGTTACAAACTTATATCTAATATGTCAGTGAAACAATAACTTCGATTCCACTCAATCCCTTAACTGACAAGGTGCTGAAAGCCTTTCCACCGTGTACACTGCTTATTTCTTCTTAAGTAAATGACAGCACTACTCCTGATCTTTATCCTTATTCCATTAACGATTCCACTCGAACAGACTCAGACTCAACTGAGGTACACCTCGCTTCTGAATAAGAGATTCGGCAGGCTTCCTTTCCTTACTTAACTGGCACAGAAAGATACTCCGTGTGGTTACCAACCTCTTGCTTTATTAGTTCCGTTCCCCAACTCGACTAGATTCTGCCCCTCACCCTTGACTTTCCAGGCTATTCTCTAAGAAACACCTCTTTCTCTTAGCGCCGAACTCTATTCTGACCTTTATCCAACAAGTCACTCCTTAATACAGGATTTATCCAACAAGTCACTCCTTAATACAGGATTTATCCAACAAGTAACTCCTTAAGACAGGATCGGAAGTGACAGAAGAATTAACGAGTCTTGTGCCGAGTCCACAAATACATAATCTCATCTATTTGTGCTCAACTCTATCCTTTGGACCACACCGCGCTTTCAAGCCAGTACTTAAGAATTCCCTTTCCCTTGCTTTAAGAAGAGAGACGAGAAATAGGGGGTTACAGTGGTAAACGACCAGACAGATAGAAGCCTTATCAATCAATGAAAGCATACTACATATTGATGTGAAGCCTTATCAATCAAAGAAAGCATACTACATATTGATTCAGTAGAGTATCAACCATCAAGGTAACCAGCAAGGGAACCAGAAAGTTCATGAGTGAAATCCGCCTTTGCGCCGAAAGAAGAAGAGGAGGTGTGATTGACTTTCCCTTTGCGCCCGATACTTGTTGATAGGCTTGCGCCCTGCCCTTGCCAATACTAATTGGAATTGAGCGTTCATATGAGAAAAGTCAAATAACAAAAGAATATACCATCCAAATAGCTTCCCTTTGCCTTCCTTGTTGAATATCCGCACTAGCACCCCAGAAAGTCCGCATTATTGAGGGCTAGTTGCTCTGCATCGGCCTTACTGAACCCAGCTTGAACTTCATCTTTCGAGCTAACAACAGTAATGATGGAATCTAATCTCACGCATCTCATATGAAATAGTAGAAATTAAGGAGAATTATATTCTCAGCATAAAATCATGGAAATTGAACTCTCTTGCCTTACTAAACTGAGTCTTGCCCGGCCGGTCACTTGAAGTTAATAAAATCAGATTGATTGAAGATAACCACTTATATACTCAACGAGTGAACTCAACTGTCTTCAGTCAAATCAAACATCAATTCAGAAATGAGACTATCCGTAAAACTCACTTACGATTCCACCATTCTCCAAGTTGAACAAGACTGAAACAACGATACTAAGGAGATAGTCTATGTTTCTGTCCTTGTCCTTCCTTAGCGCCCAGCTGCAAGCTGTTCATAAAGGCTAGTTCGGGTGGTGGACTTTACGTCGGTCATGGAGAGAGGTGAAGGTGCTACCTTTCATTGTTTTCAGAAGAATAGGTGTTTTCCGTGATGCATCTTTTCACTCAGTTGTGCGTGAGTTTGAGTGGAGTTAGAAGAGAGAAAATCTTCTGCGTAAGGGAGCAAGTAAAGTTGTAGGGCGCTCGAAAGAAAGATTCCGGGTTGGTTTCCTGTTTGACTTGACTGCCCTATAGCTAGGTTCATTAGAGAGAGCTCTGCTCGCTTATAATAGTCCCGATTAAAGAAAGCGAAAGCGATCAATGAGCTAAACAGAGGAGACCAGACCAACCCCATTTGATACGAAAGAGAAAAGGAACTAAAGGTGAGTTCGGCAAAATAACAAGCTGTCTATTGGTCTATTGAATATAAGAATCTAATTAGAGGAGAAGCAGTGCGCAAGGGCCATTCCAGTTTCCGTTTCATCCGAAGCCAAATCCACTCTCAAATCCAATGAATGCCCACCGGAGGGAGCGCAGTTGGGAAAAAGCCGGGCGTTGAAGCTAATGCGGCGAACAAGTCAGCAACAAGCGCATCCGCAAGTCAAGTTGAGCTCAGGTCTTATCCTATCCTATGAAAAAAGAAGTGAATGATGACAGTTATAAGTAAAGTGAGAGTTGTTGGAAGACTATACGCAGGAATGAAGCATATAGGTCTCAGTAGAAGGCATGAAGCGATGGGCTCAATCTCATATTCATATAGAAGGATCCGATGCATCGAATGCCCAGTTAGGCTCAAAGAACAGTCGGTACGTACTAGACGACACAGAGAGTAGTTCCATAGGGAGTGCATCTGCTATTGGACTTATTCATTTCTTTCCGTTTTTCTGTCTTTATACTATAAGTCTAGGGGTTTGGTTTCTTAAAGATTGTGGGGCGAAAACAAGGAGATTCAATAGTTTACCCTTTATGCCCAGTATAATTCTCATGTTTTTCGTTTCCGTTCCGAACTCGATATATGTGGGTTCAAGTAATAAAAGAAACTCGGAATTGGAATAATAAAGCTACGGGACATCAATCAATTAATAAAGCAAGATCCTC
The DNA here is from genome assembly GCF_000313855.2 of Musa acuminata subsp. malaccensis. NCBI lineage: Eukaryota > Viridiplantae > Streptophyta > Magnoliopsida > Zingiberales > Musaceae > Musa > Musa acuminata. Next base: position 32,598 of record NW_008991536.1, read on the forward strand.
CCTGCTTATGTATCCAGAACGGGAACCCAATCTCGATTCATTAGTTGCTAGATTGGGGCTTTATGTGTACGCTAGACCTCACCTCGAATCATAAATCTTTACTTCTTTATTACTAGAGAGTAATCCACTCTGAGGGTAGTAAAAGATCAGGGCTAGGGCAAGCAAAGGAAAGAGACTTAGGCAAGTAATACAGACTAATAATCTCCTAAAAGGCCCCGACTCCGTTACCATTCTTCGACTCTAACTGTTCTTCTCTTCTGGGATACCCCACTTCTATAAACCTTCGAGACCAGGAAAACCAAAGCTAAGGGATCGAGTCAGACCCCTTCCTTACTAAGAGAAACAAAAGCACCAGCAAAGAAAGAGGAAGGATGAAAGAGAGAGGAGCGGTGGGGAACTCCCCTTTTATTCCAGGTTCAAAGGTACTCTTAGATAGAGGGCAGAAGTCATATATAATATCAATATATAGCTCAATCCTCTTTGACCTTGCCAGCTGTTCCATTCAATGCAAGACTTAGTGCTATCGGTAAGGTAGTTTCATAGAGTTTACAGAACAAGCAGGTCTGGAAAGGGAAGTTTCCCTATGAAATAGACTTATCGGCTTTAGAAATGCATTGACGCCTAACATCTTTACCCTATTGCTCTGCTCTTTAGTATCTCTTATTCTTATTCTTATCAGAGTTGAAGACCCGATCAACTAAGTATATAGTAACAGAGGAGCTCCCGAAAACAGTTAGTCTTAAGTTTACAAGTAGAAGTCCTGTTTCATCTGTATTTGTAGAAAGAGTAGAGGCGGTCGAGGGATGTTCAGAGTTGAGTTCGGATAGCCCAGGAATCATTCTTTAACAAGCAGACTCCTCATTAAGTAGACCCCAGACAATTAAGTACTACTTTCCTAACATAGTGTAGAAAGAAATCACCAACCCACCCATAACATAGCTTGAAAACCGGATATTGGAACCCCGAAGTAAGCTCTAGCATTCCGAACAATCAATCCACAATGTTAGCGCCATTGCTTGCTCACATATAATATGATATTAGCGCTACACCTAACAAAACTCCTAATTCAAAACTTGCTGCACTTTTTCCCCTTTGCTTCTAAAGCGGACTCAAAAGCTTAGTGCTTACAGTTGCGCATTAGTGAGTTCTTTCCTTCTAACCTTACTGTGTTTGTTTGAAATGTACCACAACATTATCTATAATAAATAGATTAACAGGACTGCTGACTCTGCTGTAACCTTACTGCAAACTCTTTACTCTCAACTCCAATAAGTGAACTCACCCCGCAAAGCTAACGCATCCTTGTATCCCCGCGGCGAAGCGAACTCTTCTTGATTGAAATGAAGAAAAGAATCTTTATTGAGAATTACCCGCTTCTAAGCTTGCTACTGTACAAAATACTGGTTGGAACTCCCTTCCCTGTTGCTGGTTGAATTGTTTTCACTCCTAACGCGAGATCACCTTTTTCATTTCTTACTTTAGAGCATTGTCAGCGAGAGAATTTCTGACTTTAGAGCATTGTCAGCGAGAGAATAAGGACGGACACCGCGGACAGGATCTGTTCGAGTGGAATCGGCAACACAGGAAGCTGTGCGCAAGTCAGTTACAAGACATTCTTGAAAGTCAATAATTCACTGAAAGCATAGTTTGGGCAATAAGATCTTCTGGGCTTGAAAGATTCAATTCAGTATTGGTAAGGGATCCGGAGCAAGTCAAGAAATAAGTCAAGAAAAGAAGCTAGTTCAAAGGCCAGGGAAGCAGTTGAAGGTGTTGAATATAGAGATATAAGTAATGAGACAGAGGTTAAAGCAGTGCGGTAGAAAGTAAGGCAAGGCAGGAAATCAAGAGTCGAAAGAAGCAAGCAAGGGCTCCGCTATCGGTGCTATTGATCGGCTCTGCATGTCTTTCCTACGAGGCGGGGGCTACCCTGGTCCCTTTATTAGCAAAGAGTCAATAAAAACAACGTGTATATCGGGCGGGCAGTTGGATGTATTGGGGGTAAATAAATGATTCTAAGGAGCTTTTCCCAAGGGCATGGTAGAAGTCAATATCAAAAAGGAAGTGCACCTCGATTAGATAAACAGGCTTAAGGAGAGAACCCCGCTTTTTTGTACAATATTCGCTTTTCTTCTTAATGAAATGGTCATTGAACGCGATTCCTTCTGTGCTTAGGTTCGATACCGCTGAAACATGGAAGAGTCTTAATAAGAAATCCAAAAGCAAGATCAAAGATTTCATAAGGGTAAGAGAAGAGAGTTCCACAGTGGGGGCACGAATGGGATTGACTCGACTGCAGCCAACTGGAACTGTAGCGCTTGAGGCCAATTTCCTTGAATTGGAACATTCAAATCCGGTGGGGGGAAGAAAGAAAGCTGTGATTACCTGGGTGTGTAGGAGATGGAATTCCTATGCTCTGCTATACACTGAGATTAGTTACAACTGTTCTTTTTTCGTTCGAATCTTTTCTTTCAACTGTGGAAGATAGGGTCACCTGCCCTCTTTTAAAAGGAAGGGAATAAGTATTGGATTCGGGCTGGGAATCATAGAAGCGATGGTATTCTCCACAAAAGGGCAAGTATGCTATCTTTCTTTTTTGTGTCATATCTATAAGGGATATAAAACATTCCCCGTGCAAGCAAGAGTTCAAGTATATTCCACCATTCCATTTTACCAAGTGAAACATTTGCCCTCAACTAATAACCTTTTGCAGAAAGCTATGGTAGGTAGGATAATTAGATGCCGTGACGACATACCTTGGGAGTTTCTCTTTTAGCCTGAAAGTCCGTCTGATAAAGCCTTCCTTATTCCTGTTTCATTAACTATATGTATGGTTCGCTCTGGACCTAGACGTAGAAAAAACTCTATGAAAAAAGCAAAAAGAGCTATAAATCGTATTCTGCCTCCACCGGATTTGAATAATATGTTTTCTATAGGGGAGTATCCACAACAAACTGCAATAATACCCTACCGACATTAGATCCTGACTCTCAAATACTGTATTGCTGGTGTTCATGCCGAGCCTGACTTTCCTGCCTAGCGTAGCGGGCTATGTCCCGCGTATAGTTCACCTACTACTACCAATATGAATAAGAAAACGGAATAAGAGGAATGATTGCTGTGGGCGCTGAGTCAGAAAGAAACTAGTAAGTATAAGGTTAGGCCTACTTCATTGGAATTAGAACCACTCCACCTTGAGGAAGAAATACAAGAAGAAAGAATTGGACGGGCGCTTCTCATAATGAAACAAAGGCATACAAGATTGAAATAAGAGCAAGGGAAGAAAAGTGGTACTAACAGGGCTCTCCTCTCCTACTATAGAGGGCTAGACCAACCTCATAACTGGCATTCAAACTACTCACTGGAAAACGGACCTTTGCTCATCAACTCCCGCTTCCATGCTAACTATCCTTGCTTTGGCGCTGGTACTTTCCCTTTATGCCCTGGCTTTTCTTCTTTACTATGAACTTAGGCTTTTCACTCCCGGCTCTTACCTCTTACCTGTGACATTCTCCAAGTGTTCGAGTTTGGGTCTGTTACTACTGTCTTGCATTCTTAGGCTTCTGACCTCAAATCCTTAGTTGGCCAGGAAGATGTTAGGCTCATGAGTTCGAGAGCGTGAGTCCGCGTAGTATCAATCAGCACTAGTAGTAGGGTATGCTCTAGCACATCCAGGTATCAGAGGAAACAAAAAAGAATATAGAACAACTGGAGCAGTAACCAAGCCTACCCTTGAGGATTTAGCGCACAACACCAAGTACACCGCTACCTCCCCCTACCCTAAGTTACTATGCGTGTTATATGCCATACTATGGTTTCAATCAAGAGGTTTGTGTTGCGTGTAGCAAGGTAGAGGTTTTCAATGACAAATACAAATGAGAGGTATCGTTCGGGAAGGTCAGTTGGGAGGTGTAGTTCTTGAGGGTCAGTTTAGAGACGTAACACACGCTATTCACTACTAAGGTTATTCCTCTCCAGAAAGCGTATTTTCTCCCTATTGACTACAAATACCCGGACAGGTGTTTGATGATCTATACCCTTTCTGAGCACCGTTTCGATACCAGCAATAGTTTACTTTCCGAGCACCTAACGAGTAGTTCCCGTTTTATACTTTCCTTTACTCAATTGATACGTGCATTACTGAAGTTATGAAGTGTAGAGTCACAGAGTGTAGAGTTTCGCTGTTTTGTTAGATAGGAGCAGGATCTGGAGAGGAAGCTTCAACAGTCTCAGGAGAACGATCTGAAGCCGAAGAGAATCCTAGCTCTTTCTTTTCGAATTGCCAGATTGCCCTCATTTTATAGCCCAACTCAATCAATAAGCTCGGTGAAGCTGTAACACCCAACAAGCTTACCTTACTTAGTAGAATGAAGCGCGTTAGGAAAGTTCTCTTAGTTTAACCTATGTTAAACGACTCGAGTACCTCTTCGCTAGCTTTATTGCTGGCACCACACACCCTCTCTCTCAGAATGAAGGAAAGGAAGAGGTGATTCCAAGATGAAGGAAAGGAAGAGGTGATTCCAAAGCAGTTGAAAGGTGGAGTTATAGTGTTGGCGACGAGTGTTATTTGCTTTTAGTAGGAGTAGGATCACAAGCAATTACTTACTTGGAAGTCATAAGTACTGAATACGAATACGAGTATGTAGCAAGCGGGTAAACAAGCATCAAAGAATCCGCAGCGCCTATATCTGAAGCTGATGCGGTGCAAGTTAATGATGTGTTTGTTGGCACCGGGAGAGAAAGAGAACAATCAGAGAAGCAAGATCAGTTCAAGTTCCTTACCGCTACGTGGGCAACTAAGAACATGGGTCTTACACGCAAAATCAAAGGAAAAACGGAAAGGGATATACTATGGTCTCTGGGAGTGAGGGCGATCCGAAAGCGCCTCCATCCTAATATTTAGGACTTAGAACCACTTAAAGGGTTTGTTTGCTGTCAACTTTCCTCTAAGGTGAACCAACCCGACTCGAATAGCTTATTTGCTTGGCGCTAAAGAAGAAGGAATAGGTGTTTAGTTACTTTATCCTATTCTATAAGATGACTTTCTCCTATTATATAAGAAAGATGTTGTTAACTTTGACTCTTTTCTTTCGAACAAGCAACTGCGCTAAGCAAGACTCTGCTTTCTGGCGTCAATGAATTCTTTGTTCGGTGTTGGCGCAAGTTCCGTTTTCCGCAGCTGACTCTATCGCTGACCTTATTGGAGTTTCGGAGTTTGCCGGAACAAGTACTTGAGTCTAAGATTCGCCTACCCATAGTCTTTTCTTCAGTACGGTCCGGGGTCATGCTATTAGTTTAGTTGTCGTGCATATTCATTTCCATTTCTTTCTTTAGAATCAGCAGTCGTCATATGCGCACTTAGATATTCTTTCACTAACACACAAACAACGGCGACTACAAGATTTGCATTAGCAAGAAAGAGGATGATCAGTATTTGCCAAGAGGGTGAGAAGCAGAGGTCTTCTTAAAGCAAACAAGAAAATCAAGGCAAGCTTAGGCCAAGCAACGGCGCGCCAAGCAACTACGTTACCAACAACAATAGCACTACTCACTTTTCTTCTAAGACCACTGATACACTAACAGCAAGATCCATGCTCCACTACTCCATCCTGTATGTACCAATCCAAATATTATGCTGCGCTAGATCATACCCTCATACTAATAAGAATCATAGAAGGTGGAGGCAGGCTCAAGGACAAGCAGATGGATTTTCCATTAGGGTTTGGTGAACATTAGCAGCCCTTCATTCTTATACCACTTTAGTCCATTCAGTCCTAGTCCCAGCAAGGTTCCAGCGTAAGTGTGTTATTCCTGTATGCGCTAGCTCGTACCTTAGTTCACTGATACTAAAACAATAGGTATGTTAAGTTGGAGTAACTAGAATAGATATGGAAGCATGAGATAGGGCAACGGGAGACTCTAAGACAGGAATATAAGGCAAAAAGCTAGTATTGGACAAGCGGTAGTGGACAAGCGGGAATAAAGGCTTACCCATATTCTTATACTGTTGAGTTTGGTTCTATCATAGTAAAACACATATCGGTATGGAGTTGCAGAATTCAAGCCGGGAGCGGTGGGCTAAGCCTAACAAGCAAGACGCAGGGGGGAGCAAGTAAAAGAATGCAGTTAATAAGTTACGAGAATTGCAGAAGTAAGTCAAAGAATGAGATGCAGCAGAATGAGAAGTTTCCGATAGATTGGATAGTAAGGCTCCGGATCAGTGAAGGAAGTATGATAAGCCCTTGATCCATTCTTTTTATCAGTGTTTTCATTCTCAGTATTGTTTATTGAAACTAGTAGGCAGGAAAGGAAGCCTCATAGTGGAAATCAAGCTTTAAGGCAATGGATTTCAGAGTTCAAGCAAGGAATTTGTTACCGAATAGGTGTGTCAAGGGGGAAGGCTCATTAGTGGTATTTCAATTACTCGTCTTTTGTTTCAGTCTCATTGGGCAGGTAGTAATTCTGGAGTTTCCCTTGTTAGCGGCAGCTCGAGCCTTTGCTGTAGTTGGCTTTCCAGTTCCCCGTTCAGATCTTCTCAGTAGTGGTTCCATTCTTTTAGTTAGTAGATCATACCCCGAGTTGAGGAATGCGATACAGTAGTTAAGGCATGAAAGCAAGGAGCTACAGAACTAAGAGAAGAGGCCACAAGGCTGTGAAGCTAACGACTTAACCTAGCAAGCAATACCTTAAGGCGGGATCAAAAGAGTGATAGAGGGGAGTTTCCGATTGAGAGGCAGGCACTTAACGGCGGGAATGGCTGTTTGATACACGCCTCTAATAAACTAAGCTACATCATAGGGATTTGAGGATCCAGTAAGGGAATGAGCCAAGCAAGTATTTGTCTAGGAGCTAGACTGCCAGAAGGGGAACGCGCCCAGGAGGATAAGAATTTGGGTAAGGAGCCTAAGAGTGAAAGGCGTTAGTCAGGGAATGGGAGTAAGGGGAAGTAACTCCAAGGCGGGTATAAGTTATCAAGTAAGTAGTTTGGGGCTAAGGTAAGTAAAGCAAGGATCCGACTCAGTAGTTACAACCTTATAGGAAGTAGAGACAGACTCGAACTAATAGGCAGGGATGCGCCAACAAGTCGCTACTAGCATCAAAGCCAGGACAGTCCGACCTATAGCCAGGAAGGTAAGCTTTTAGGTCAGTAGTTCAAGTCTAGTGGGCAATGTTTTCATCGTAGTTGGGGCACTGTTCCATTCTTTCAGTACAGCAGCTAAGTCCTATGAGCAGTATTCGGATTCTTTTACTTATTTCCTAAATTCCTAATTCCGAGTACTATAAGGAGTAGGCGCATACACTAACAATACAAGTAAGGCTCCCCAATGCTTTAGGTTAGGAAAGAAAGTATGGAGCTACGTACTGAAAGGCTTACCTATATTCTCAAAATACCGAGGTTGTTTCTATGTTCTATACTCTAGACTTTGTCCCTACTTTCGATTCTTGTTATCCAGAGTTTGGTTCTATTGCTTGTATGCGCTAGTCCAATTACTTATTACTAAGAGAAAAGATCCGGATCAGCTGTTAAGGAGTTCAAGTAAGCAAAGGCAGGCTAAGAAGCCGCAGTGAAAAGTCTGTTTGCCGGTAGCCGGATTTCTTTATTCTAAGTGAAAAGAATCGATATCACTAGGTCACAACGATCTACAAAAAAGTAATGCGAAAGAAGCCCACAGACCCACTATTCTTTCCTACCTCAGACCTAAAAACGGAGAAATAGATATAGGGTGGCCTCGCCTTGGAAAAGGCTAAACTCGGTTCTTACTTAATGGATCTTTACGGGCTTAGTTACGGGGCAATCTTCTTTTTTGTGAACCCTTTGAAATTAGCTTAATGAACTCTCATTTTTCTCCCGTAGTCCTTACATCAAAGTATGATGAAAAAGCTTTCCCTACATCGGATATTTTTTGTCCATCTACGAATTCACCCTTTTTTCTGACCTTTACGTTTTGCTCCAGAAGATCTTATTCTCGTGTTTCCAAGTAATAAGGTATTACCTGATGATGACTCAGCCGAAGGTTCCCGCGGTTTGGAATGAGCTTCTGCGCCAGAAGCCCCCGAATCCGCCCCAGCAGGTAACACCATATTCCCCAGATAGTGTCCTCAGCTGTTGGTCCCGGCTAGCGGCATTAGTTGGTTCCTTCTTGGCCCGAGCATAGCACGAGTCCGGGCAAAGGCTTAAAGGCATGATTAGTTCCACGAATCTCACTGCCCTAAAGAAATGTTGGATTTTGGTTAGTGCATGTTTTTGTGGCCACCCGCCGACTGAAGACATCCTTACCGAGCTGGAGCAGGCAATGGGTAATTGGGTAGAGGAAGTCGATCTCCCAAAGGCGCAGCCTAATGACTCAACTTCCGGATCTTTTTCTAAAACAACATGACTCCTGGATTGTATCAAGTCAAATAAGCGTAGTGGCAGCACCTTCTTCTTTCAGAATAGCCAATTCATTTAAGATTATGATTATGCGCGGTACCTTTTATTAAGCCAAGGCCCTGCGCTGTGATACCCAGAAAAAGATGACTGGTTTCCTTGCCCCTTTGCCCCTTGACAAATCTTTTTCCCGAGAGTTCTAAGACAAGTACTTTTCAATAAATCTCTTTCGCTTGTTTAGGCGAGTAGAGTATACCGGCCTACACTTAAATAATCAAACTCAAACAAAGTACTCAAAAAGTCATAAGTAATAAGGGGAAAAGACTCTGTAGTCAAACTCATAGCATGGGGGGAAAAGACTCAGTAGTAAAACTCATAGCATAGAGGGTTATAGTAACACCTCCTGATTCACCAAACAAAACGATTCCTCAGATGTTGATCCAGAGGTTTCATCATGCATGATAACGGTGGGCCGAAAAGCAAAAAGAAAGGCGAACTTCCCCGATTCCTGTTCTCAAGCCGAGAGAAGGAAGAATGCACACTTCAATACCATAATAGAGTTGCTTTAAGATTTCGAGATTAGCGATAGCAACGCTATTAAAGAGAAAGGGAAGGCTGATAAAGAGAAAGGGAAGGCGCAGAGGCAGCATAAGCATGGAACCGGTAGAGAGATACTCAAATCAACTTCTTATTAATAAACAGACATTCTAATTAGAACATCGTGCCTTTTAAAGACAGCAACAATGCGTCTCTTAAGTCTCGAGCTAATCTACTATTTATTAGATTTGCCAAATGGAACCACTATTTATTAGATTTGGATAGTTGGTCCTTCCTTCTATTAGATTTGGATAGTTGGTCCTTCCTTCCGATCCGGACGAAAACGAACGGCCGGTAGATCAAGAAACGTAGACAATGGGAGCGAGTAATCAACCACCGCCTCAGTATACCACTTTACATACTCGACACAATAAATAGGATCCAATTCCTTAGAATCCACTTCTTGTCGAGCCTGGGATCAATGTCCGTCGCCAATCGTTCGACGTACGACCAATAAGGTTTACAGGCGTCAACGATAAGAGCGCAAACGGAAACTCAGTCATATAAGTATAAGAATGGAAAGTTGTATACTAAGAATAGGTCATCTCCTAGCGCATAAGGCTCTTTACCGACCCACACGAAACTATCAAGTCAGAATTGCACTCCTTATAGCCGACCTACAACTCTGAATGGCAACTACTTATACCAACGAATTCCACTCTTTATAGCTTGCAGACCTTCTCGCCCAGCCAGAACTGCTTAGGATCCTGTTGTGCACTATCTGGGAATTGCTCATGACCTAGTTGGAATGGCCCTTGGTCGGATGCTGACTCGGTCACTTTGAGAAAGTCAGCGGGGACTCCGTTTGCCATGTATCCTCTTGCTATCGCGAGGACGAATGAGTGGCTGTGCTGGCCGCATTGCATCAGAGGTTAAGGTTGCTCAAATGCATTTGAAGGATATAGAAGTGTCGGTCAAGTAGTTGTTTAGAGGAAAGAAAGAAAGATGACGCCTACGAAGCAAGCGCATCTATTGTGTAGCTGAAGATGTCGATTAAGCTCTACTTGCTCATAACTAACTAACGTGAGAACTAGCTGCCCTGCTGCGCAACACCTGTTTTGTTCTGACTTTCCTGTTAGTAGTTGCTTTTTGCAGGGGAGATAGGATTGAATCTTGAATAACAATTTGAGACCTATTGCTACTATTAACTTCATGATGAAACTAGTAGTAGCGTGGTGAGTAGTTACTTGTCTATACTAAGCTTGTCTAGTTACTTGTCTAGTCGTTGCTTGGCGGTCATTAGTAGTTGCTTGGTGGCTTGAACAACTATACTAACTATCAGACACAAACTGGAAACTTGGAATGAAACGCTAGTAGCGGGAGAATAGAAGTAAGGAGAGATAGGCTACTTCTGACTTTGACTCTTATAGTGGCCCCTTGAATCCCTATTCTATTGTTTTAGTATGCCCTTACTTAACTGCTCTCTTTAGCTGTAGTTGCAAACTTTCACTACTCTCTGGTATTCCTACTGTGATTCCTAGTTGCCGAGTTTCTTTCTTTAGTTGTTGCTTTAGTCTCATGCCCTAGATCATACTACCATTACTAGATAATACAACCATTATTATACTCTTTATTATATTATTAGATTCGCGGTAGACTTAGATAAGGGAATAACAGGATAAGAGCCAGGGTCATCAGACTTATAGCCAGGAGAGTAAGAGACTATAGGTTTATGTAAAAGAATAAGAAGAAGGAGTTAGTAGTGCAAGGGTTGTATAGGGAGTGAAAACAGAGAGAAGGAATGAAAGGTGTATAGGAGGTGCGAAGAGAGTGGATTTCCTAGCAGTTAGTGGGATTCTCATTCGTTTTGGTATGATTCCCCCTGTTTCTAGGTTTAGTCAGCACTAGTTCCAATCTGATACCGACTACACTCACCTAAGGAGTAGTAGAATCAAAGTCAGCAGTGGCAGGCCCATAGAGCTAATAAGGTAGGTCGGATTAGGTGCACCTAGCAGTAAGGCGGATAAGCAGTCAAGTCAGACTTAAGGAATAGATAGTCAAACTAATAGAAAGGAGGTCAAGTTACAGCAACAATAGATAAGGAGCTGCAGAGTGAGAAGCGTCCCCAGCTTTTAGTTCAGTAAAGAAAGGGCCAAGCAACAGTACTAGAGCCATAGGTATAGTACAAGAGGTATACAATGAGGTCAAAGAGGTGGACAACAGTTATTAAAGATGAAATCCTATCCCCCCGAGGTATCCAATTGTTATACCGGTCTGAAACTAATACTATATAACAAACCGGTCTTATACTAATAATCATAAGGGAGTAGCTTGTTGGCTCGATCAAGGCACCGGACTAAAGTAGTTGCTAAGTTACTTGTCGGATACTTTACTTCGAGTAGAAAGAATTCAATGGAATATAGTGTATAGACAGGGTAGGTCATATTTGTATAGACAGGATAGGTAATATTCCTAGTCTGCTGTACGAGTTTCATCGTATAAAGATACAGAATTGCAGATTGAATACTTAGAGGAAGTATTTCTTATAAGTGCAGCAGCGATAGAATCCGCATCAGCAGTTCGGGGAAAGTATCCAGTAGCAAGTCCAGGACCCGTGTTTGTTAGCGTAGAGAATGGCCTGTCAGGATGAAGAGCAGAAATGGCTGTTTGACTCTAAGCTCCAACAAGTGGTAGATCACCAGATTCCCATTAACGAGTTCCCAATTGCCCTAAGGTACTGCAGTTTGCTTCATCTAGAAAGTCCGTGAACCTTGATTTAGAGTCGTTGAAATATGGTAAACAAAGATTATCAACAAGTAACTATGGGTTCCCTTATTGCTCTTAAAGAAAATGCTTTTTAGTCTAGAAAGATAGACCAGAGAGTAGTTTCCCTTCAAGTCCTTTCTTCAGGAGCCCTGTTGCCCAGGAGTGGTTAGTGACTTCAAACTGGAATAACAGCTATAGTCAATAAATAAGGGATAGATCTAGCGCATCCTGTATAAGAAAAGTAAGCTCTTGTATAAGACAATAGTACTCTATGTGCTAAGGTTAGCTAGGAGTGGCTTGTCTACTTGGCCGTTACTTGGCGGGTGAAAGGCCTTTGTTTTGTCCGTGAGGTTTCAATCTTATTGCGGAGTAATTTAGTTAAGCTTTATATTATATTCGAGTCTATTCGAGTTCGAGCAGTCAATCGAGTACTATATGTATTTCAAACCGGGGGAAGTTTCTACAGAAAAAGTGAGCTTAGACTTGAAACTTGTTTGAGTGAAAGTACTTTAGGTACCATGCATGCCGCCGCTGTAAAAGAAAGAAGCTTGGGGTTGGTCGGTGTTTTTGCTTTTCCGACATATTAGTAGTAGTTGTTAGCCTTGCTGTATTCTGTATTTCTAGTTGAATGAAGTTACTACCCCGGGAGTTGGAGTAAAGTACTTTTCTAACTGCTTCCTTTCTTCTGAACTGCTAGTGGGCTTAGTAGCCTAAGATGGATCATTAGATGCTGGATCCAAGAAAGGAACTCCGGTATGTCTGCTTGCCTGATTCCACTAGAAAAGGACCTTCAACTTAATGCTCTTTTCACTGACAGGACTCGTTGCGCCAAATACATTTAGTAGTTGCTGATTCTGGCCTTTGCGTTACTACCTATCTCGGACATGTTCTCTATTTCCTACCAAGGAAGCCGGGAGTGAAGAATCGATTGAGGTGAAGTCGTCCGCCTAACACTCCTTCCTTTAAGAAGAGAGGCCAAGCGACAGTACTAGACCCCTGATCCCCCGCTTCTAGTTGTATTGGAATTATTTGACTACCTTGTTTCATTCTTGTCCTGACTATTGGAATTCTTTGCCAGTAGTTGATAGTTGATAGTTGCATTCTTTGGAATAGGTAGGGCAGGATCGAAAGCTGCAGATGGCAAGTTGACTCGAGAAGCATATGTTCTTAGGCTTAAATGAATTTCTACAGCCGATAAGTGGGTTTAATAGGTCATTTGCCATTAACTACGTTTCACCTCTGTTCAAGGACTATAAATCTAAGGGCGCATAGAGTCTATGATAGAGTTGATTGTGTTGCAGTAGCTTTATAAGTAGGTTATTCTATTGCAGTTCTTTTCTGGTTGTGTAAACTAGAGAATCAGCCGAAGCTTGATCAGGATCTGCAAGCGGAAAAGAGAGTTACGTTCAATTGTCAGCGCGTTGTGTTTCTGTTAGATGAAACTAGAACAGAAATAGACTCTACAAGTAAAGATGTGTTTGATAGTGACTTTCGAACTGCTGCGGACTCTTCTGTTAGGTCTGTACCTGCGCAAACTCCTGATCCATACTATGATCCCGCTTATTCTCTTTATTCAGGCCTTCTCTTGTTCTGTCAACAACTTTACAGTTAGCCTTGTTAACCAACCGGGGGGGACAGTAATCTTTCTCTTACTCTTATTACCGCTACGGGGTTCTATACTCTATAGCATTTGCATCTTTTACTTGCAGAAAGAGACTCGTCGACAACACTTGCACTTTCAACCGTGTACTCGGCATCTACTGCTCTTTCGAGCTCCCTATCGCCTCAAACTGGACTTGGGAAATACAGAAAGTTAAGGCAGATTTGAAGAATGGAATGGAATTGAACTGGAAAGTGGACGAGAGAGAAAGAGGAAACTGGAAAGTGGACGAGAGAGAAAGAGGAATAAGTGTCCAGATGTGCTAGATCCATCCTTCTTTCTTATCTGCTATGCTAGAGCAATTATGTACTACGGCCCTCTTCTATAAAGTAGAAAGTGTCATCGTACTAAGAATCAGAGGCTTAAGTTAGCTGTGCGGGTGCAGTTCCCCAAATAGTACTTGAACCTCTCGCGCCCTCTTGCAAATACAGATACTGTCCTGTGGAATCAGTAGTAGTTGTGACAGAGCTTATTTTCCCGTGTCAGCTCTCCCGTGTTGTTAGCCTCGTTTCTTGTTTGGTCGTCTCTACTAGAGCTTGTTTTTTGGTCGGTGTTTATTAGTGTGTTTCTTCCGTTTGTGTGATGAAGCTAAGTGTGTTTCTTCGGTGAGTTTCTTTTCGAAGATAATTGGACTAAGAGAATATCTAAAATCAAATAATATAAGATAACTTCTTCAGAGAATAGCTAAGATAATATAAGAAAAGAGAATCGCTAAGATAATATAAGATAACTTCAAAAGAAAGGGAGAAAAAGAAAAGAAAGAGGATTGGAACCTATACGACAGATAGAAAGCCATAGAGGAATGCGCAGATAGAAAGCAATAGCTGTGTGGGACTCAGTGAAGAATGGAACGGCGTAGTCACAGAATCAAATCACTATTATTCGAATTCAAACATTATTCTCTTATGTTGTGTATCAAATGCTTTCTTTATTTGCGGGCTGAGACTACACAGGGGTATAGACCGATGCTAGTAGTACCTGGTCCTTGTCTTCATTAACTTGATTTTGAGCTCATCATAGGATCTCGTTGACAATCCCCCAATAGTCGGTATAAAGAGATCCGGTAGCCATTGAAGGGTAACGATCAACTACTATGAGTTCTTTGGCCATTTTCGATCGAACAGTTGTAGCCTACCGTAGGGAAGAAGGTCTCAGATCTCAGTAGTTCTGTAAAAAACCTATTTTGTGAAACCAGTTCCTGTAATCCGATGGTCGAAGAAGCGCTCCTACCCCCTATCATGGAAAACTATCCAAAATGACAACTCACCCCTTCCTTATATGAAAGAAGTACAGTCCTGCTCTTTCACTGTGCTACTTCATACCCTATCATAGCCATCCTAGCCCGAATGGAATCCCATCATGGGTTAAAGCGCAATCACAACTGTCGAATTGAGTGCGGAAAGGGGTTCGCATGCTTTATGCCTTTCCTTCTGACTTTCCTTAGCTAGGAAGGGAATCTTCGGATGCAAGGTGATTCATCTTCGGATTCTTCCAAGTTGCCCCCCCAGATGAAAGAGAATTCCGCTGAGTGAAACTGTCCCAACCCCGCTCATTCCGAATGCTGTTTCCCAATAGGTTGAAAAGTCCCGTCAGTACGTCCCTTTTTCCAGTAGCTTTAAATCAAAGAGTCCTCGAAAGAAAAGGTTTAGGGAGAGATCTTTCAGGCTTCTGCTTCCGTGCCTAAACGTTCAGGGTGCTTGTTGGCGCTTTCTGAGTAAGTCAGCCTTATTTTATATCATATCAAAGCGAAAGGGCTTGTAACACAGGTCGTCTTTGGCTCGTCTCCTTCCGCAATACGCATCTGGTAGCAGCCCGCGCTATAGGTATATACAACAAAGAGAAGTCTATCGTTCGGATACTAGTTCTTGATGGCGAGGTTACCTTCTTGAGCGCCCGAGTATCAATGCTTCATCTAATCGTTGGCTCCCGCTTCTTCTGGAGGATGGGCTCCCCAGATAGGGAAAACTGCCTTGGAGGCTGGGGCCTCACCGAGTTCCTGAAATTCTTTCCTGAGCGAAACCAAACCCCTTAACTAATAGATGCTAGTTTGGGGGCCATCTGCTTACCCACCCTCATGGAGAAAGACCCTGGGCAAAAACCCATGGATGGAAAGTTCTTCTTCCTTTCTCAAAGCTCATAGAAAGAAATTCATAAATAAAGCAAAGCCTGATAGAAAGAAATTCATAAATAAAGCCTGTACGACCTGTGAACCAAAACACTTTAGCACGACTGGACTATTTGAATTGGATATTTTATACCTGTGTGAACCAAAACACTTTAGCACGACTGGCTTTCTATCGACCCATAATTTGCGCGGCGATAGTGGCTGGCATCTTCCGGGTATCGATTAAGGTTATTCGGGGGAAGTCTTTACTCCTAGACTAATGGAGTGAATTCTGTCCCGTCTCACAGGTAGCGGCTGGTGTCAAGTAAGCAAACTACGTCTTACTCAGAAGGCTTCCACCATTGAAGACTTGCCGAGGAGACCTAACTCAAGGAATAAGGGAGAATTAGATTGGAGTATATGAGTTCCGAGTCAAGAGCCCGACCATGATATACAAGGTTAGTTATTAAGTCCGAGCCTAGCGTCGTGGGCACCTTCCTCTTGGATCCGAGTCTTAGAAATCCACAATATGTTAACATTCTTTATTTCTTAGAAATCCCAATATGTTGAAATCCCAATATGTTACATTCCTTATTGCTGCTCATTTTATCTATGATCTATAAATCCAATAAGTAGAATCTCAATCTCGATAAGACCTATACGACTTGTGGGGAGAAATGTTAACCACCAAAAAGAAAGGGAGTTGTATACTTTTGGATCAAAAGCCTCCTTATTAATAAGTACCACCTGCTTAGAGTGCCTGTTACTGTGGAAGGAACCGGCTGTCAGTCTTGGATTCACTGGTTTGATTCCTTATTGGGCGCTAAAGCCTGTATTTCGAGGATTCCTACTTTTGAGTTTCATTCCGATATTGTATTGGTATTGGTATCCTGACTAAACATACTTATATATAAGAACAGAATCATTAGCGGTAGACTCCAAATACAAGTAAGCAGCGCCAGTTGGATACCTTTCTTCCTAGGAGTAGAAGAACGCAGGGGACGGTTCAGACTTATAGTATAGACAGGAGAGATAGTTTGAAGCTAACGATTGATTGACAGCTTGATACACAGTAGAGACATGCCCAGTAGTAGGGAATTCGTACTTTAGCCATGGAGTAGCGGACTAGCACAAGAGAGTCTGAGTCTCGCTAATGGGGGGTGGTCTCAAAAGTGAACATACGATTTCGCTTCCGTAGTAACAGAGTGAAAGGCGAGATGGGAGAAACCTATTTCTTTTGTCAGGTAGTAAGAATTAGAGCCGGGAGACAAGGGCTTTGACTGCTCGGTTCGGTTCTCTCCTTTGAGTTGAAGTCCCTAGTTCCATTTCTGTATTTATAGCTCAACTCTTATTATAATAAAGAGGAATCAGACTTAGCTAAAAGAGAGACAGGCCCAACTCCTAAGAAGTCAGAATCAAAAGAATACGTGTGAGGATCATATACTGGTTTGCAAATAAGTAGTTTCGGAGTGAAAGAAGCGAGTCAGATACTTAAGTATGGGAATGCCAGTTTTGATCTACAAAAATAGAAGAGCTAGCAAATGGTAGTGACAGGTCCGTTTTCAGAATTTCCCGAGTGGAACATAAAGGGGCAAGTCCCATTTAGGTCCCGTAGTGAAAGCCCCGGAAGCAGTGGTATCGGTTTTGTCAGTTCAAGTTTCATTCCTTTCCTCTAGTATCCATATTCTTTTGAGGGATTTCATTCTGATAGTAAGTAGTTACTGTCTAACGACTTGACAATAACGATAAAAAGAAGAAACCTACTGATAGTAAGCATAGGGCAAAAAGAAGAAACCTACTGATAGTAAGCATAGGGCTCGGTACTAGTAGACATAGGGCTCGGAGCTCAGACTTTGACACTGCCCCAGCAAAGCAGTAATATCATAAACTAGGAATGACACTGCTGGAACCGATCGAATGAACTATAGTACTACTGGGAATCCGGCTTAACCACAAGAAAGGGAATGAAAGAAGGGAAGAACCGCTCGCTACCGTTTAGCTCAACTCCCGAAAGCATCTATTGTAATAACTTCGTTATGACTGTTATTGGCTGCCGCTATTATAGCTCGCTGACGCGACACATTAGCAGCAAAACAGTACTGCCGCTCTTTTCACTCGCTACCGCGCAACATTAGTAGTTGCTTGGTCGAACACATAGCTTGTTTATAACTTGTTATGACATATCTATGCTGTTGCTGCCGCGCAGCGGCTTGCTTAGTTGCTTTGCCCTTGGCGTCTAGTAGTTACTTGGCCGCCTAGATCGGCTTGGTCATTAGTAGTTCCTTGGTGGCTCGAACTTCTACTAGTCAGAACCTAACAGAAGGGGGCGGTAATCAAACATGAGTTCTGAATACGTTCAATGTGGGGCGCAGTATCAGCCTTGTAGTTGGACATATAAAGAATTGGGATCTTTGTAGCGCATCCAAGAATGGTAGAAGAATCAATCCGTAAATACAGAATTCTAGTAGTAACTCCTCTAATGGAGTGGGATGGAGCTGACTCAGAAGTAAGAATGGCTGTACCTATGAAAAAGTGCTTCTTTTGTGAGCCAATACAGTGTACCGGGCATAGCTCTAAGGCATTGAAATAGTAAATACACAGAATGCAATGATAGAGTAGTGATATTAAGCATAGGTACGATCTAGGGCATACAGGAATATAAGGTGTTCAATGCAGAATGGCGGGCCGGGGAAATACTTAGTTTGAGTAAAGGCATACTGAGATGTAGCAGTGGCAAGCTAAGAGAAGGGAATGGCAGATCAAAACTCGAAAGTCAGTAGTAAGGTTAGGGCCTAGACTCAGATGTGGTGTAGTAGTAGCGGAGCAATAAGTTAGTTGTTGAGAGATCGCCACTCTTGTAAGCCCATGTTTCCGTCCTGTTGGTATGAGCTCAACTCTGGTTATCAGTAGGCGCATTCCCAGTTGTTGCTAGTTCAGCTCTCGTCGAGGGTAGTTCCATTCTTCCTATTATTAGTGAAAATCTTGATATCCGTAGTTATGTCCCTTCCCTAGAGATGGATCAGTTATGGCATTGTTCAAAGCTGGTACTATACACTTGTATTCTTTGTAAGGAGTCGACGCCCTTATAGTCAGCTAAAGGATGAAGGTAAAGATCGGTATACTTTAAATAAGAAGAGGCAGACCAATAGCCATGATAGTCAGAATGCCAGGTATAGAAGTCAGAGTCAAAAGCAAGGTGGACTGGCTTGGTTTACTTAGTTCCAATTCTTGGATTTTGGATTAGTTTGGATTGCATTCCGAGAGGCGGTATTATCACCTTATAGTTTGTATTAGTGGGTATGAGTTTAGTTTGATTCTATTGCTTTATACGCTATATCACATAGTGTACTTCCGACATTGACTAAAGAATTCCAGAAGCCATTATAAGATTTGAACTAGCAAACAGAAGAATGCTAGTATAGAGTTTCAGAACGAGAAACCGTAGCTGAAGAGTGAAAGGTAAAATACATAATTGTAGTAAAGCTTAGCTAAGGGACCGGTAGGCTTATAAGCAGTAGCTCACCTCTTATTGTCATTGCCCCTGTTGCTTGGTTCATTAGTAGAAGCGGTATTTCCTTTCTGACTTATTATAGTAAAGGAATCGGATTTGGATGCAAGTAAGTCAGATTTAGATGCCAGGGTTCTCTTCTTTGTATTAGTAATTCGAGTATGTTAGCACGACATTCCACTCTTTCTTTCTTCCCCTGCCCTCCGTAGGAGGATTTCTTTCTTTCTTATGAGACCCCTCTGACCTGGCTACCCTGACCTGGCTACCCTGACCTGGCAAACTTTCATTCTCACTTGAGAGTTGATTTCTGACTTCTCTTCTACCTCTGTCAGCTGCCAAGCGACTACTAGTAAAGGAGTTAGGAGTGAAAGGCCAAGCAACTATGAACTAGTACTACCTGTCTGAAACTCTATCTCGACCAGGAACTGTAAACTTTCATTCAACTAGTAGAGGTATTAATCAAAGGTATAAATTCCCTGATCCCACTCCTTACCTTCCCTCACTTATGAACTGGAACACCGGATTTAGAACTTGCTTCTTTACTTGCTTATAGTGGATAGTGGAATAGGAACTTGCTTCTTTACTTGCTTATAGTGGATAGTGGAATAGGGAATAAGTGCGAACTGACTCTGATCTGTATTCGGAGTCTGATCCGGATTATGCTTAGGCTGACTTAGCGGGGGCTGCTGACTTTCCTACAAAGCTCATGGGCGAACACCCTAATTTGGATGGACTTGAGACCCTTTCTTCTGCTGACTCATCTATTACTGCTGACTCATCTATTACTGCTGATTCTAATGCTCCTGACTCCTTCGTAAGCGCAACTTCTAACTCCATTCCGTTAACGAGCGGGTGCCTTAGGGAGTTGGGGGTATTGTTTGTATATAATGGGGTAGGTCATATTCATGGATTCTATGAGAGATGGATTCAATGATTCAAGTGTAGAGTTTCTAGAGTAGAGAAGTCAAGTTAGTTATAGTCAGTAAATATGTAGTTGTAAGTTAGTTATAGTCAGTAGATATGTAGTTGTAAGTTAGTTATAGTCAGTGTAGTTAATCAATTATGGAATCAGGTAACAACCTATATATGGGAATTCTAGTTTCTGGGTGCCTCTATTCGTTCTGAAGCTGCCGTTAGCGAGTTAATGGAAAGTCAGGAGTCAGGCTACTTTCTAATAACTAAAAGAAAGCATCGTCAATGATATATGTGCGTGGATATGTTCACTATTGATTCAATTGAGAAGAAAGAGTGCACCCCAGTGAAAGGCTAACAGGGAAAGAAAACATTCTATTCTTTGTCCTCTCAGAGCTAATTCCATAGCTGTGGACTAACTCGCCACGGGAAAGCTAGCCATGAGTTAATGTTCTAAGCCCTATGAATGAATGTGCATTTGATTCCGAAAGACCAGATGAAATAGCTCCTCCTTTCCTTCTATTGCAGCAACAGCACTTTAGAGAGAACACCTTAAGCTCCTCTCTGCACTAAGCCAAACTGGAGACATATTAATGTGCACAGGCAATTCGAAAAAGCATTCTCCTACAGTTACTAGTCCTAGCAAAGAGCGGCACCATCTATTCTAGCAAACCCAGAGGGGCAGCAAGAACAAGAGGCTTTTTGAAGAGATTGTGTTTCACTACATACAAGAAATGCAGATTCTGATTGAAAACCACATCTTCCTCTGTTGGGCTCGAGTTGCATAAGCCTGATTACGGGGCATCCCATCCGCCCGGAGTGGCTTCTGATTCCATAGCTAACTAAGCCCTTCGTGGGAAAGAAGAGAGAGCCTTTGATATGAGTCTCACAGCTCCTTAAGAACACTTGCTACCGTGGCCTAAATGCGTAGCACCTTCTTTCTCCGCTTTCATTGAAATCGCATGAAACCCCGTATTTGATTCCTAAACAGCTAAGAGATAGGAGAGCCAAATTCCCCATTATCGATTGAGCAAGCAGAGGAACAAGCTTTAGTTCAGAAAGATTCCCCATTATCGATTGAGCAAGCAGAGGAACAAGCTTTAGTTAATAATCTATAGTATAGTACTTGAGTGGGGAACCGACCCTATACACATTACATTCAGGACAGAGGCATAGGCACCGTGAATAAGCGTACCCAGAACAGGAAAGAGAGACAGAGGAGTTTCGTTATGATTTCATAATGTGTAAGCAGTTTTGTTACCTCTTTCTATAAAGTGTCCCTAAGCAGTAATCTATATTGATTTGATTAGTTGAGTCTCATTGGGTGCTTTTGTTGTCTACAATAGAATAAAGAATGCTTAGCCCACGTAGCTTCTAACACTTACTGAGTGAAACGTGTGAGAGAATCGGCGTAGCTTGTTCGTTCGGTTGAAAGATGTTGTAGGCCAGGCCACGCAGCCAAGAAGAAATGTAAAGAACGAGAGTTGTTGAAACTAGCATATTGGAAGATCAATCGGCTTAAATAACCATGAGCAGCTACAATACTCTATTGTAAAGTCTCTTCCTCTTTACCGAATCAGTCACTTGCTAACGCGGATTCGTTTTCAGTGATTTCCCTGATGAAACAAGAGTGGACCAAGGAACCATGCATAGTACTAGGGCCGAATACACCAGAGCTACACCTAACATGTGAAATAGATGCATAAGGATGTTGTGTTCTGCCAGTAATACAATCATGAAGTAGAAAGTACCAGATATTCCAAAAGGCATACCATCTGTATTCCTAAAGGCATATCGTCAGAGAAACATCCTTGACTAATAGAATCAATAGGGTCGATCAAGAAAACTGCAGTAGCAACGAGCATCATATGCAACAGCAATCCAAGGACGCATACCTATATTGAAACGGCAACTCAGGACCCATGTAATAAGCTACACCAAGTCATAAGTGTCAAACAATTAGCTTCTACGGGACCGCCATTGTAGAACCACTCAACACAGATGCAGCTTGCTTCCCGGATAGGGTCGTCAACCTATAGCTGTCAAAGTCGGAATAATAGCACTAACTAACCAGAGAGAAGAATATTTCTATGAAAGGTATAGAACGAGAAACAGGTTAACGAATACCATCAATCAATATATACAGGAGGAGAGCAGCAATGAAGGCTATCTTCAATACAACGGTTGCGTTGCGGTCAATAAGGTAGGGATCATCAAAACACCGAACCACCCAATGAATGTAAAGACGGTTTTCAATGTGCGTAGCAGAAGCGACCCACTTTCGCGTCTCTCTAAAATGGCAGTCATGGTAAGATCTTGGTTTATTCCATTATTAAGGACTCCCAAGCACACGTATTAACTATAACTAGAATGAGATAGATAATAGAAAGCGCTTGTTATTTAACAGTATAGCATGGCTTATATGGCAATGTCAACCAATCAATCTTTCTTTCACAGTTTGTAGTATGTGTTGCTCGGGACTCGAACCCTGAACTAGTCGGATGGCTAATTGGAGCTTTTCACAATAGAGGAATCAATCTCTTCCCTCCCCAAACCAACCGTGCATTTTGTCATTGCACACGACTATCCCTAAGCAAAGTATACATATCAAAACCATCCCGATCTCCAATTCATAAAGTATCTGAATTTATACTACTCAGTGGATTCAACCACTACACTACTTACATGAGCATTTCATAATCAGAATTAGTTCATATTTGGATCTCTTGATTTAGATACTAGTTGCAGCGAGAATGGAATTTCCACAATTACTACATTACCTTCTGATATTAGATTCAAATGGGAATCAAAAGAATTGTTGTGCCCAACCGGCTAGGGGTAAGAATCATTAACCGAGAGAAGAAATCATATCATTTTGTTGATACATTCGCGTTTCACAAGTAAGGAACTAGATTTATTAACACCCAACTCAATTAACGGGTTCATCAAAATGGGAACTATGGAAACTGTGATCATAAGCAAATACGTAAATATACTCCTGAAAAACGAATGGATATATAGGGTGTTGCCGAGATCTCTCCTTTTCCAAATATCCGAGTCATTCTTCCATTGACATTTCCACTTTAAGCGGGGGTAGGAAGCTTTTCTTGGGTTCTCAAATGATACATAGTGCAATATGGTGAAAACTGGGTGAAGTCAGAGATAGAGGCAGCTACGGGACTATATCCCATATCCTCAGTGACCGGTGCTTACAAAGCGCTTATTAATAAAAGGAAAACCTTGTTGAGTTCGATTTCTTATTCGCATATTACGGAAAAGAAGTAGCCCCACTTTCAAGTTACTACTGCCCATTCAATATCACAATCTATAGTCTAGTTACAGATCGAGATGAATATGCTTCTATAACCCTTAGATCCATGGGCTCGAAGTAAGACAATCGTAGGACTGCTTGCTTCTCTTGCCACTTCAGCCTTAAGTCAAATGCTTCTTCACTATCCACAGCCACTTCTGATCTTTCTTGAGTCAATCCGTTATAGGCCTCTGGAATAATATCCGATCCTAGTTAGCCCATAGAAAAAAGAGCTTCACTCAGACACTTGGGTCCAATCCACAATGGCCTTAACTTCCTTCCCAGCCATTCGAATCCTTCCCAGCCATTCAGAACCTGTTGCTCAAGGCCTGTCGGGCAAAGTCACTGATTATTTGTTACATATAGATTGTGCTCCCTTAACCGAGCTTTCCTAAGGTGGTACAAGTCATCCTATAGGGAACTAACTATGGACAAGAATGTAATAAAGATAGACAAACAATAAGAAAGCGATCAATAAAGTGAGAAGTTCTAAAGGACAGCAATCATCAAATGTTAGAAAGAAGGTAAGGCCGGCCGCATAAAATGTTAGAAGGTAGGCCAGGCCGTTCTAAGCCCCAATGGCATGACACAGAACTCTAAAGCCATATCTGGTAAGAGAAGTGGTTTGAGGCTCGTCTCCCTGCTTCCGCAATTCACACTTTCCTATATCAATTCTATATAAGGTCGAATGTGAAGAAAGAGGCTTTGGACAATCGGTCGAAGAGATCAGCCACCAAAGTGAGAGGAGACCCGATTATTCATTCGAATCTTGTTCTGTGCATGAGAGTCCACACACATGTGCTAAGAGCCATCTTCCTTCTTTCTAGAGCTGCACAGGGCCGGTGCCTTGGAAGGCCTGCATCTAGCAAGCATTATAGCACAACTGCTTCCGTCGAACAAGCGGAGAACAAGCAACTCCATTGAGCCCCTAACGGAGTTTGTAAGTGGTAAAGAACAAGTACAGTTTTCGTCCAAGGAGCAGTCATCGTAAGATCCAACTCCACTTATAAGTAGGTAGGTCAAGTCCGTAGGTAGGTCGATAATATTAGGTAGGTCAAGTCCGTAGGTAGGTCGATAATATTCTTTTCGTTTTTCTCTTTTGTTCGGTTCTCAACACATAAGAGAGATCAAATCAGTATCAACATCTTCCACTAACAAAGAAAGGATTTATCCCAACTTGCTGTTGGTAGACAAAGAACTGCTAACCTACTTCATTTCTATCTATCTAGTCAATTCCTCCAGCCTACTAGATCCCGAGCTAGTCAATTCCTCCAGCCTACTAGATCCCGAGAGTGAATAGCATAATCAATAAGGTTATATGATTTATCCGCAAGGGCGAATCAATGCAATTAGACAGGAAGAAGGCTAGCTTGAAAACAGTAGCACTGGTATAGGACTCAAAAGAAAGACCACTCTATCTAGTATATATTCTCGCCCACACATATCAATGAAATGAATGGAACAGAGAAAGACGAGAGTGAAAGAGCGGGATCACTAATGAGTATCTGGACAGACGCTCCTTGTGGGCCAATTCTATCTGTCTTTATCAAACTAGCTATGGATCCGATAGACAGAGGTATTTATATATTCTCCGATAGACACAGAGGTATTTATATATGAATATATACTTCCCCATTAGTTTCATTAATACTTCCCCATTTCTTATTTCTCTAATAATGTCCAACTCTATTCTGGCTTTTCCCTTCGTGAATGACATTGAGACTTGATAAGATAAAGATCCAAGTGTCCGCGAAAAATCAAGCAAGATAGATGGTAAGGTAAAAGATATATGAATCGAGAAAGGATGTATTGCATGGTTAGGTATATCATTTTCCACAATGAGATATGGTAATAGCTGATCCACATACATTATAGTATGGATGCCCATGATCAAAGAAGAAGGCAGGCGAATCCGGTTCCGCTACTTGTGATCAAAAGAATGAACGTATTAGATCTTTCTATGGGTCCAGTAAAGAAGGAAGAGATAGGAAGGCATCTTCTCTAGCCCCACACGTAGCGGTAAACTAATCAGGTTCCAGTCCTCTATCTATCTTTCTTTGGTGCTCATGGTAAGAAGGTGGAGCATACAATGAATGGTCTTTCGTACCTGAAGTCGATGCTACATGCAATAGTTGGCTTAAAGGGTTTCAAGTGTGGATGCAAAGAAGGCTTTTGCAAGATCGAAGAGAGCACCCAGACACCATACTGTAGGTGGGGCATTGAAATGGTACATAGGAACAGCTACCCGGAGTTGATCTGAGTACCTTTGGCACCGAGGTTCGAAGGTGGAGTTCCCTCGCTTGCTGTGAGGAACAAGATAAGAGAAGTGGGACATTAGCACTTGATCATTAGCTCCTAGCATGACATGTACCGGTACAGGTTCGCCATGCCATAGGCCAGCCAGAAGGTTTCTCACTTTCAATAGGGGAGATGCAAGGTAGTGACTTCATAGGAAGGATGCAAGGTAAAGTAGTCCACTTCATATAGAGTT
The DNA here is from genome assembly GCF_000313855.2 of Musa acuminata subsp. malaccensis. Classification (NCBI taxonomy): domain Eukaryota; kingdom Viridiplantae; phylum Streptophyta; class Magnoliopsida; order Zingiberales; family Musaceae; genus Musa; species Musa acuminata. The sequence continues at coordinate 58,251 of NW_008991536.1, forward strand.
TCAGGATCAAGTAGCAGGTCCGATAGAGGAAAAAAGGTGGGATGCTCTTCGCTCGTTCCAACCTACTTCCCCGATGGGTCAATTGCCATTCTCTATGTAATACAAATCCATAGCCCTATAATTATTCACCGCGGGCCTAGATCCACTCAATGCTTAGGTTTTCCCGGGGGTTAAGGGAGAAAGAAAAGAGAAACAAGCTAGAGTTTAGCTCGGCTCCATATCCATCACTCGATTCTATTTCCATTTAGGTGCTTGCACTGTTGTAAGAATTTTCCATAATTGTCATCGTTGCATTTTGTACATCTCATTTCTTTTGGTTTGAGAATTCCTGTCACTTTTTCCTTTACTTTAGAATTAGACACTGTAAATTGCCTTGTCTTGGAGAGAAGAGTTCATAGCCTATTGAAGTCTCGGCTTTTCCATAAGCGGTAATAAAAGAGAAACCATAGAGAGGAGGTTTTATATCGACTTATACTGTACTTACTTATAGGAGGGCTTTACGAGACCAAGCAATCTGACCAAAGGCGGAATCACAAGAATCGACAAAGAGCGGGTTTCTTATAGACGCTTCGTGATTGATTTCCATCCTCTTTGATTTCTGTTCCGATGGTATATCGACTCTGGGCTTTACCTCTTTGGGTTCTTCATCTCGCAACGGGCTCCGACTACCGAAGCTATTGGTGGTTATGAATATAGATCCGAACGAGGTGGTCTTAGTGAGACTCAATCAACAGAAGCATTACTGATGTTCCTAGCGTTATCCGTAATATGAGGTCCATTGTAGTAGCGTTATATCTGTAATACTCCATTGTAGTAGCGTTATCCGTAATACTTTAGGGCTCGATTGGACCCGAAACAACTCTCACTCGGTAAACTTTCACTGGGACGATATATTGATATGAAACAATCCATTGATGCTGCTCCCAGAACTTCCATCCTACTCTAACTTCTGCAACCTTCAAACCTTCTACCCTTACTATCGCTACAGGAAACTACTTTCTTTGACTTTTTCTCCTTCCTTTTGCTATACTAGAGTTGACTACCTTTGAGAAAAACGAATTGAGAAATGCTACTCGATCTAAAAAGTGGTTAATATGCTGGCTTTGGATTGACTTCAAATGAGGGTCTCTGGTCGAGGTGATGGATTAGATACAACTTCCTTCACTGCTACCTAAAGTGATGAGTCAACGTAAATCAATTCACTAGATTGGCCATCTTTTTCCTATAGGGAGCTTGGCTTTCCACTATTTCGCTCTGCCGAGCTTGATAAGTTAGGTGTACAATACCAGCCTAGTCTAAGTTAAGAGCCTATGAGCTTTCTATCTCCTTTTCTGACTCTGACTACCCGGGGCAGCTAGGAAGTACGATGTTGACTACTATACTTTAGCACCCAAAACTATAAGCCTTATCGGAACGCCCTGCCCTCACTTATTTCATTGACTCCAGCTATCCACATATATCAGAGATGCAAAATGGAGCATTGCTTCCTGCTTCCAAAACGCATATCCATCATAGGCGCACTCCGCAACAACAAGAACTCACTTACGCGCGACGGCTTCTGCTAATGCGCAAGAACGGAACGAAACAACAAGGAAAGCCCTTTAAGAAAACTATGTACAACGCCTTAAATGAACTACTACCAACGCACACCGGTAATTTCATCATGGAATTCGCTTCACCCTCTGCCTTACCTTTACCAGTAAACAAATGATTCAGTATATTCCCTTTCTTGTTGAATTGAGTGTACCTAGCGTATGATAGAATTTCGAATAAAAGGCTTTCAGCACCTTGCTTGTAGAATGAAAGAGAAATATGGGTCACAGTCGAATTGAGTGCTCTCCCTTAATAGAAGTACAGTAAACTCACCTCCCCTTGAAAACTCCGATACTAACGCACCCCTTCAATAGAGGATTGACTCATCCCTTGAATAGATGGAAGAAAAGAGTATCAGCTGCCTTACCCTATACAAAAGAGTAAGGAATTATTACAGTTAGCCCCTTGTTTGTTTGTTTACTTGCTTGCTAGTTTATAGCGCTATCCACATCTCTGTCTGATGAAAGTCACCTTACTGCTTTGCTTCAAAACTCACTTATTACTTGTTGAACGAATTAAGGCACTACACTTTCATAATGAAGCTGGGCACCCCGAATTGCTTGTTTCATTGGAATAAGTCGCATATAATGTAAGAGATTCCAGAATGTAGCTATCATAGCATAGAAAAGGAGAAACTCTCACTTATGACTTTGTATGATTATTCATTGAGTGTGCACCTTATTATATATGTAATTGATTAACAGAACTTGAAGACGAAGAATACCTAGCTGACATCGAGGTGCCAAACCCTTATCAATCTCCGGGTTGGTACAGGTGTCTGAGGGCAAGGGAAGGTTAGACGGTCAGACCCCATTTTCTTTCCGGCTAACAAAAGATCCGAAAGAGCGGGCACTCTCGCCTCGTAGGGAGGAAATCATTCTCCTACAATCAATCACCTATAACTAACACCAGCTTGACCTTTGCCCCGCCAGTCATCAATTGGAAGCGCGCAATGTGTAGTAGTAGGAGTCGTCTGAGTAGGAGGAATAGTCGGAGTGGTAGGAGTCGTCGGTTCGTCTATTCAAAGCAAGACGGGAGGATCTCTCTCAATAAAGGAATTAGTGGATGGATTTCATACCAATGCAGGAATTGGATCAACATTGAATTGGTTTAGAGGGACCCTCATATCCAAATAATACATAATTGATTATAGGAACCCTTTCCCTATATACGTAAAGGCAGCCCAATATACTGTTAAAGATGAGCACTTAACCAATATACTGTTAAAGATGAGCACTTATTAACTAAGATACAGTTTCAGATGCAGATACAGTGAAAGAGAAGCAAGCACTATAAGTATACAATACGATGGATTCACTTCACCCTTAACTAAAGCCAGGGCACGGCACCCTTATCTATGATTCTTTTCCAAGCGGAGTTCAATCTCTTTTGAATATTAATAAGGAACACTTATTCCATAATAAAGTCCATTCATTCACTCTAAACTATCATTGAAAGAGCAGTGCTCACATTATCTAAATTAGAGAATCCAATTGGGTAACAACCTTATAACTCAACAACTTACGTTAGCACAAACTAGCAACAAACTAATACTAATGCTTGCTAACGTGCAACTCAGACAATTCACTACAGCGTAACAAACAAGCAAGGTTTCTGGTTTCTGATGATACTTTATGCTTTTTTGATTTGAGTCACTTTTTCTTTATAAGTAAGTAACAAACAATACAGCTTTCTCTTCTTCTGCCTGACCGACCCAACCTACGTAATCTTCATCTTTCCGGCCGGGAGATAGCGGAATTCAAGGTTAGCTGAACTTTCCAATCGGACAAGGCTTTCGTGCTAGTAGGAGTCAGATGCCCCTTATTATTGAGGTCTCCGGTGGACGTTCCCTTAGTTCCGCTCGCCGCTACTTTCTTTAGTCAAGCTGTGCAACTCGTGCTTTTGATTCTTTAGTCAAGCTGTGCAACTCGTGCTTTTGATAGGAAGTTGTTCTTCTGTGAAACTCTTACTTTTGTTGATAGGAAGTTCCTCTTCTAAAGATATTCCTCTTGTGGTTATGATTTCAAATACATATCATACCTTCCTTCTATAGGGTTCAGACTACCAGCCAATGATGGACCTGGGCCTACTACTGCCCATTCTCAAATGAAGTATCAAATCCAGTTACAAAAGTCAAACTACTTGTCTTCCCCCCCAAAGAGCAGTGGAAATCAACCAATGGGAAGCAGCATACACTTATGAGCATGGTCCGCTCGTCTAAGGTTTCGAGACAAGAGTGGAGGAGACGTTTTCAAGTGTGCATGTGCCAATTTCGGGTTTGGTAATGCTAATAGCCGTTGTTGATGAACCTCTTTCAAAGCCTCTTACTCTATTCCAGTTAATAATCATTCTTTCAGATCTTTTCATAAGCTTGGCAGATAAGAGTCATTGGGAATAATATTCTAACCCTAGAAGCGAAAAGCTGTAAAGGCAGTCCTTCTTGTTTAGTTTGATCAGGTCTTTCTTTGTCTTTGGCAAAGTTTATAAAAGAGAGCCAAATCGGAATAGGACAGAATTCAAGTGAATCTTGCAAGGGCAATCATAGTTGTTAAAGCTAATCTTGCAGGACAATCATAGTTGTTAAAGCTAATCTTGCAAGGACAATCATAGTTGCCTGGGTGGGGGACTAGACTCAAAGCTCGGTTCCGACCATTCCCGCTAAAGAAAAGCCATTGCTGACGAAAACGAAAAGGGTAGGCGGTTGGACCTAGGACATGTGTGGCATAGCACATTCGAGAAGGGCAAAGGGCTTTCTTACCATTTGAAGCAAGTGCCTAAAGAGATGGATGAAAGTGACACTATTGCTACTATACCTCTTATCAAAGAACTAACATATGCCCGATGGAATTGAGCTTCTGCTGTCCCTCCTCTACTCATTTGAATGAAAAGGGATAAGCGCATAGTAACCTGACTGAAACAAACTATAGCAGAATACTCAATAGCATTGGAAAAAGGGATGACAGACGCTCTATTTTAGTAAGAGTACAAGAATGGATACTTTCCACTCGGGACAGCACTAAAACTGTTGTACCTGATTCTTTATCATGTCCCCTCGATGACAAAAACTTGACTTGCTAGTTAGGGAGCGGCAATGGCGTAACCCCAACTTACCTCAGAATCGCTTGTGTGATCTTGTTGGAGTAAGTGAGAGAGTTCAGTTACTTATTTACTTGGTGCACTCAATTCGTTTCTTGGTCAAATGTCAAAAGGAGACCCCTCTTCCGGACCACGATTGGAGATTCCGTCCAGGCATTGCACCTGCTCAACATTAGGTGAAAGAATGCCTTGCTGCAGATTGAGTTGGCGCAGAAAGAATAGGATCATATATCTTCTTCTACAAACTGATTATAGAAGGGTAGTAACTAAACTCCGAAACAACAATAAGATAAGTATTAGCGCTTACGCTTAGTATTGTTCGGGCTGCCTCTCTATACGTTTTGATTCTTTCCTTAGCGCTCTGGGGGGTGAAATCCATGCCATGCCTTTATTGATACTTTCTTTCCTTCCCTGTACAAACAAGCGAAAGCGCCCGCATCTTGACTATAGGGCTAATTGTGAAAGCACAGATCATGTTGGGCAGACCAAATCCAATTCCGGAATCTAGTGAATGTCGGTACCTAAAACAAGGATAAAGAGAAGATAAGATAAGATGGGCACCATGATCAAACTAGGAGAAAGATAAGATGGGCACCATGATCGACCTCTATGGGAAGTTTCCTTAAGCCACTCCCCTCTTTCCCTGAAACCTTACCAATGTGCCTCATAGAAGAACCCTAACAGATTACTCTCAAGAATATCATAGAACTACCTTTACCTAAAGAAAATCCATAATGTTGGCACCCCAATACACAAACTGATTGACCGGAAACCAATTACGGCAAGTTGTGGGCAAGCCTATATACGTTTTCTTTATTATTGACCCGCACCCCATACTAAACCATCATAAAGAGGCACTCAATACTATGGACTAAGAAAGGAATGATATTTGTTAACTAAGCAGTAATGAAAAGCCGGAGATTTGGAAGTCTCAAAGACAAGGGCACCTGAGTAAGCTCTCTAAACAGTTTAGTTACTATCCAAATTGGAATTAATAGGAGAAAGGGATATTCAAAGGAACAAGAGCAAGCAACGAAATAATCCAGAATAGAATGAAATGGAATCTAGCACAATATATATGATAGTAAAAACACAGCACTGCAACACACACTACTAATCTATCGCACAACGGCAAACAAACATTAGCATAAGGGCGAAGTAGAAACTGTAATTACGGTTAACTTATCTAACTGGGCCTCTGTCCTAATGCCTATGCCTCTGTTCTGAATGTCATTTGTGTATTGGATACCTAAGAAACTAACTGTTGACCTTTTTCTTTTCTTATGAATTTAGTGCAAAAGAATAGAAGAAAGCGTTCATCATATATATAGAGAATAGAAGAAAGCGTTCATCATATAGAGAAGATAATCAAGCGTTTTCATCATATAGAGAAGGATAAGAAAGCGTTTTCATCATATAGAATTTAGTGAACAAACTGCGCGGACTCCTCCAAAGCTTCACGCGAACTCAATAAGCTGCCCCGCTCGAATAAGCGTTAGCACCCCAGCAAGCACAATAAGCCTAACACACAAGCAAACTAAGTTAGCGGAACTTCACTCCTAACTCTAAACTCACTGTTTACTCAACTGCTTCCTGCTTTTATTCAAGTAAGGCGCACAACATCTTTTTTCATTGAACTAGTAGCTTTCAGTAATTCCGTTTGCTCTTTCTCTCTTTCTTGCTGCTCCTTGATTCCCTCTTATTGTTCTTTCCCTTTTGACTTGGGCTTACTGGCATCTGATTCTCTATACTTCCACCTATTTACTCTATACTTCCACCTATTTACTCTATACTTAACCCTACTATTTCTAAATAAGCAAACTGTCCGCAGCATCCATGGCAGAGGGCAAATCCTTCCACCCTGCCTCCTTAGTTCCGTGCCAATGATTGTAGACCAGACGTTCAATTGAAGAGCTGCTTGTCCTACTCGGGCATATTATGGATTTCAAGCATTCAGGAACGGAATTCTTTCACATATTCCCTAACCATGCCAGTATGCTTCAATTTCTTGAGTTAGTCTCTTACATACATGCTTTCTTGCAAGGAAGGAACTTCTCCTTCTATTCTTTCTTCATAACTTCCCCCATCTTTCAATCTTAGGACGGACAGCATAAGCATCATCCTCTATATCCGTCTTCTCCACCAGAGTTTGGCATCCCCAGTGAGAGATATATTGATTGGATTGTGACCTTTTCTCCCTCTGGAACACGAGCATGAAGTACTCCCCCATATCCAAAAGGTTTATCCAAGTGCTTGACATACCGAGTGCCACTTAACGATTTCGGGTCTGGGACAGCTGAATCGATAGCCTCTCCTCAATCTCCCTCCTATCTACCACCAATAACCCTCCTATCTACCACCAATAATAGAATGAGACTTGTCTTCTTCCCAGGATATGCTATCCGCGATACCTTCTTTCGTCGAAACTAACATCTGCTTAGACTTCGTATCTAGAAAAGAAAGGGCTCTCGCGATCAAGGACTTTTCGCTCCTTGGTTCAACGCTAAGTCGACTGATGATCAGGAAGTCTATAGGGGCTGAATCCTATTATCTTATTTCGCGACTATACCCCTAGGACAAATAGCCTTCTTTAGTTTGTCTAATTAGAGCGGTCAAGTCCGTCCGTCCCGGTTGGTTGGTTCGGTTGAGTTCTGACTCTTTCATGGCGACAATCCGTTTCATCTCTCTAGTAATCGACCAACGCAGAATAATAACCTTAAAGGAAACACCTATGAAACCGATCACTGGAATACCTGTAACAGTACCAATCAGCCAAGGAAGAATCTTTCTAGTAGTCTCGGCCATTTCCCCTACTTTCTTCCACATTTGGTTCATTCGGGTTTGATTGTGTCATAACTGCTATATAATGATCAATTAGGTTTATAGTTGGATGAACAGCATTGGTTATATTGACCCCAATAAAGAAACGGTAGGTACAGCTAGTCCGTGAACAGTAAACCATAGCACTGTTCCAAATGGGATAGATTCCATTTATGGTTATTGGGGACCGTATTCCTTATATGTATATGAATTCAAAAAGGAGAAATGAATCGAGTTGTTCCAAAGAATCAGCCCGGTTATCAATGGAATACCTTGTCGGCTATCTGTTAAATACTCTTTGGCCGAGGACTTCCAAACACGTCGTAAGCTAAAACCAATACAGACGAATAACCAACCCGCAATGAATAGGTATGGAAGGTATTCTCATATATAGGTATGGAAGGTATTCTCATATAGATCCGCAATGAATAGGTATGGAAGGGTATTCTCATATATAGGTATGGAAGGCCTCTAATATGGATGAATGACCCAGTATCAATACAGTTTCTAATATCAGCAATAGAATGTTATCTCGTGCTTCCAGACATTCTGAGCTCCACTTCATTATTGTACATTCAAAAAGGGAATCGATTCCTTGAAAGATGGGATCAGTAAATAGAGAACTACGGATATTGCATCTTTGTGAGATCGTCAATTTAGTATAGAAGGGTGTTTTATTTAAAGTATACCGAATCAGTATAGCTATCCTTCCTCTGGCACAGCAACGCAGTCTCGATCGGTACCGAAATGCTACTACATTCCTTTGTTGTTCCTTGTCTATGCACATAACTCTATGTTATTCAATGGATCAATAGAAAATGACTCCAATTCAATCTCAAGAGCCTTTGACTTTTCTTTTAGGAAAGAGAGCAATCTCATAATCCTTATTAATAGCGAGGGAAATCCTTATTAATAGCGAGGGAAGTCCTTATTAATAGCGAGGGAAGGTCGGTCAATAATATAGGTAGTTTTGGGCTGTTCCATTCTTTTGATTTCATGTTATGGGTTGGTCTACGAATTCCATTATTAGATACTAGCCTTAAGACTAAGGACCCTGAATGAGTATATACTTGTTTCATAAAGGAAGCAGTAACCCAGTTTGCCATATTCGTGATGCAACCGTTATTGTATTAGATCCAAAACAAAGGTTCTTTCTTGACCGAACTATAAGTATGGAACTCTATTATATGGAAAGACAGAATATGGAATTTAGCGAAGTAGAAAGTATCGTTTTGAAACCAACCTGTTGACTTTTTCTTGAATGAATTACGCCGTCCCTACGGTTCCTCTCCCTCCTACCCTTTGAAGAATCGTTCAACTCATTATCAATTTATGGAATCTATAGTGTTCTGTATCGAAAGCACACTCGCTGGTAGTTCTCAATGTTTATCCGAACATAACAGTTTTCAGAGTATAGGCGAAACTCCGCTTCCGGGAGTATAGTCTCCCCAGAAATAAGAATGAGTGAAATGCCAAGCACTTTGCAAAGAAGCATGCGATCAACTATCTGCGTACGAATTATGACCCTTCGGGAGATTTTTCATCTGGCTTGCATGAGAGGGAGGAAATCGGTTTGGTATCAAAACAAACACACTTTCCTATTATTGGATACTTGATAAGCTCTCTCAATCTTGGGAATCTATCTCAATGCAGTTCAACATCAATTCTTTCTCACCCGCCTCGCGTAAGCACAATGCCTTTCGCCCTTTGTTTGTTGCTTCTGGAACTACACTCGTATTCAGCAGATCCTTAATCTTGGGTCAGGAATTGCTTCTCAATAGGGAACCCACGTGATGGTCTGGTATCTCCCAATCCGCTTCCCGGTTGCCCAGGTTCGTCAAAAGGGAAAAGTCGCTTGGGACAGTAAGTGTCTTAGGGCCCAAATGAAGAATGCATTGATCCAGGGCAGGGGGCGCCTCCCGAAATAATCAACTGACTCTTCAATCAAGTCGCTAAAGATTCTCTATCTTCCTGCTTTTCAAGACCCGATAGGTCAAATCAAAAGCACAATGGGAAGTGCGATATAGCCTTGCTTATGCTTTTCAAGACCCGATAAGTAGAATCAAGAGCACAATGGGAAGTGTGATATAGCCTTGGAAACAAATGGTACCACGGAGAGAGATGTCAGATTCCATTCCATATGTGATTGATGTCGTATTGATGAGGCAGAGTTGAGCTAGTGAACAAGTCGTTGGCGTTGTGCTTACTTTGTTTCGGGGCTACCCTAGCGCTTGCTTCTTTTTGATTAAAGTCAAAACACACACACTTCCGTTTATTATGCTTTGTGCTCTACTTTAGCAGTTTATGAATAAGGTAATCTCGCGTCTAGAGCTAGGTGTGCATAGCATATAATAGCAGTCTGGGACCCTAATCTCAGTGATATTGTATTTACTCTTTCATTATTTACCGTGGGAGGTATAAAGCCGCTCCTATTTCTTGTGCAAAACTAGGGAATACGTCCTAAAAACCAGCTAAGGAACTACCGAGCAGAAGCACTTAAGCCCTGACTTACAAAGAGTTATCCAGAGGAGGAGACGCAGGAGCAGTTTCTTTAAATCCAGTCATTTCAGTTGAATATCCCGCTTCGCCATAAGAAGAAGTTCATGCTCTATTGCAAAGTACTAATTTTCAAAAAAGAAAGAAATTGATAGAATTTCAAACTTAACGCTCCGAATGATTGATGGTTCACTCAATACACCCTCTCCTCTGTTAACTGACCGGCACTGAAAGCAATGGCACTGAAAGCAATAGTAATTGAGCTCAAAGGCGCCGATGCAAGTAAAAGAGGTCTGGTCAGGGAGAATCAATGGAATAAACAGAGCTTTCTTAAGGTTTCTCAAGACTATGTTTGATGGTTTCTCAAGACTATGTTAGGTGGGAAGTAGGAAGAATTAGGTTTTCTCGTTGTTTAACAACTGTTAACTAATCAAATAGTTAATTACTTATTAAAGACCCCATCAAACTTGAGCTATTTAAACGTTAGGTAAGGGTCCTATCCTTTTCTAGGAGTTCCTTACTTCTTTGACTTTTCTTTCAATGGGTGAATCAATTCGGTCGACATTTCGGACACAGTAAACACTTAGAGGAGCTATGCGGGAATCTCTCTTGCAAAGGTCGGGAAGTGAGTTTTGAAGCATTAGTAAGGGGGAAGGATCCCTTTCCTTTCTCAGGGCACTCTAATAGAAGCCTGCGTGGTTCAACTCCTTAGTTTGGGACATCTGCACATATGGGATCGTGCCTCTGGGCTGCGCTGCGCACGAGAGGATTCCTGCTAGTATGTTCGTGTTCGTGCCTAGCGCCCGAGTTTCAATGCTAAATAAGAACATACTTTTTGCTTCCTGCTCGTCTGATTGTAAAGAGTGGTCACCTAACACGCGGTCGGCACGCGTTACTCTTTCGGGTGGAAGGAATTTCATCGTATACCAAGATTTCTTCAAGATAAACTATTATTGAAATAAGGATTTCTTCACGTAATCCATCCATAAACCCCCGGTTACCTTCGTCACCGTCACGACTCTTTCCAAAGGTTACCCGTCATCTCATCTCCAGTGGACTTCAATCGCGAATTCTCAGGTGGAATCATTTTAGGAAGGGCAAATGAGACTGGCCTGATCCTTTGAGTCCCTGGGGCTTTGACTTCTAAACGTCTTCGTTCGTGGTGCATTCTTTCAGTCCCGAAAAAGGGGTTAGCCCTCCTGGAATCCTTCTCCTTCTATCTCTCTCTAAAGTTGAAACCCTAGCATCTGACTCCGCGGTTACCTTGATCCTCAAAGTAGTAACCATCCTTTCTTACAAAAAAAGGTGCAATTGTGGAATCCCGAAGATGCAATTGTGGAATCCCGAAGAAAGAAGAACTCCTTATCGGGGGTTTGCTAAAGATTTCTATCAAAGTGGGGGCTAGGCTAACTCCTCGAGTGACAAACGATTGCTTTAGCTTTCTTGGTTGACTATTCCAGAGTACTTTCGGTGCCTGCTAACGTCCAAATAGCAAAATCACTCCACTTCCGACTTTTCCTTAGCCTTACTTAGGAGTCTCAAATAACAGGCATTACATTAGAACATTCGTTCCTAGTTTTTGAATGGAATAGTTTGATCAAATCTCCAAGAATCAAAAGTATAACTCGCTCGAATGTGATTCAATTAGAATTCTTATATCCCACTGACTTCCCCACCCAACTAACTCCCTTTGCTTTCATTCCCTGGGCCAAGCAACTACGTGACTTCTCAATCTCATTTACCACTTCGTCTTGTGTTTCACTGGCTTTGAAGAATCATAAAGATCCGGATCTACTGCTGGGCGAGAGGGTAAACTTCACTATGTCTTTACTCACTTCTATATTTGGTGCTTTAAACACATTATGGAAATATTCTTTGTGAAATATTCTTTGATTTGACTTGTGTATTAGCTGGAATAGAGTCCTTGAAAGGAAACACTCTAACCTGCGAGCGGCGAGCTGGACAATAAGACCTTTTCGCGTCTATATGCCTTTGTTCAACTCAACGTAGCTTATGTCATATCTCCACATTTAGACTCTGCTATCGGCCCTGATAATTCACATTTGAGCCTAGAAAGATGGATCACATTCTATTCCCCTGTTGTTTACCCTTACTTAAACAACGATAATGGGAATTGAGCTGAGCAAGAAAAGATTTCACTGACGCCACGTTAGCTTGTTAACTTGTTCTCGCTCGTGAAAACAAAAGAGACTCCACTGAAATACTTAGCGCACCGGAAGTTAGGGCAAATAAGGATTGAACGCCAGATATAGAGAGTAGTTAACCAGATTGAGAGTCCTTTCGGACCCGCTTCCTTCCTTATTACTCTGATTCTATATACGATAACACTAGAACAAGCTAATACTGGAATTGCCGCCAATAACGGATCTAGCAGAGAATGCCCGAACTCATTCAATAAGAAAGATGTTTCTTGCGTTGCCCGAGCTCACTAGAGAACCCTAGCTATAGTAATTATGATATATTCTTAGACTTACGTATCGGGTAACTGCACATACTCCTTGTTCTTGCGAACGGCTTGTTTAATTGCTGAACTAACTCCTAAGCGCTTAATTCTACTAAGCTTATTCTCTTGCACATTGTATAGAAAGAGTAATCGAACTGCTTAAGTAGCATAGTATAGTATAGAATAATATATGAAACAAATAGTCAAGAAGAAGATATTAAGCAAACGGCTATTACTTGAAAATAAAGTGAGCCCACCTCCCTTGCTTTTAAAAGAATGGAAATTAGTGAACTTAGGAGCAGCGCAAACAAGCAATGGCGCTATTGTGTTTGGGTGCAACTTACTATTAGTTTCCAGAACAAGTCCATTATTTTAGGCAAAGATGCATTTATAGGACATAGGCATTAGGCACCCGCTTAAAGTCACCCCAAGTCTTGTGTTTTAGCTAAAGTGAAGTTAATTGCGTGCGCGTTACGTTATAAGAGTTATCGTCGTTGAACAGAGGTTGACTACCCGTCATAGCTCATTCCATTTCAGACCCGCTGAGGCTACTAACGCCGAGATGTCGCAAAAGGTCTAAATTCTCTTCTTAAAGCAAAGGTGCTGAAAGCCTGTTTGTTTACTCAATCATAATCATATTATATTAATTGTATATGCGAGATATCTTCTTTCATTCAAGGTAGCGGAAAAGGCCCAGACTTCTTGTTAATGGTTGCGAGAGCAGTTAAGTAGAAAGTGGAATAGCCTGTTTATTATATTAGAAGTCATAATGTGCTCTCTATTGTAGATGTAGAGGGTGCGCCTGCCTATTTGTTCTTAAAGGAAGCAATGTAGTGAAGAAGCATCAAACTTAAAGGAAGCAATGTAGTGAAGAAGCATAAAAAGCAATGGCAACATCGCGTGTTAGAGAGTCCGTCCCAAGGTATAAATGCTCTTATTCTTCACAGTTCAGTGAGTTGACGTTCTTCTATCATATGAGGTGCATACGAGTCATTATTATCCGCCCGATACAACTACGCATACCATACCATACCTTCTTACCGACCTTTTATTACACTTTGGTACCCGCTCGCTTTCGGCAGTGAGTAAGGGCAGTGAACAAACAACGGAACCTGTGCACTCCATTCTCTTCTGCAGTCCGGTTACTTAATTATAGGAATTGCAAGCTATATTCATTTCTTCAATTCGAACTTTTGAGTGGTACAAAGAGAGTTCCATTCCCATTTGACTTTACTCTGACTGAGCACTATAATCAATGGTTCAGTTCATTCTTTTGCTTGTGCGCTAGGAGCTCTTGTTGAGTTTGCCAATCTTCTCATTCTCTTCTCAATAATACAGGCTACGAAACGAGAAACGAGACTGGAACCTCTGTGGGGCCTGTCACTAGCTACCTATGCGAATTCACGTGAGCACTACTTGTTGCTTCCTTTCCTTACAAGCTCATATCGGCAAAGAAGAGGAACTCTACTCGTAACACAGCTTTGCTTCAGGCTTACAGCCCGGGGGGCGCCAAAAGAGAAGTAGTAACCTAACACTCCACTCGCTCATGCACCTCTTATGTCCAAAAGTAATCTCACTGAAAACTCACTACTATACAAATGGCACAAGTCAAAGAACTGGCAAACAGGAATATTTCTTTCGAGCTAAATAAGTGTATAGGAATCTTACCAAAATCTATACCCTCACGTGTTTTGTTCTCTTGAAAAAGACGGGTTGAGGCCTTGTTCCTCGAAAGCGAACTTTGCACTGAGACTTGATACTCCATATAGAAGTACTTCTGACCTTTCACCTTGATTATTGCCTTCTCAACTAACACCCGAACTATCCTTTCAAACGAGGAAAACTGTACTTCCGGGCAGCTACCTATCGCCGACAAGAGGACTCGTTTTTTGTTCCTAACTCTCCCCTTGAAGACTTCCGGGCAGCTACCTATCGCCGACAAGAGGACTCGTTTGTTGCTCCTAACTCTCCCCTGGAAGACTCCCAATCAATAACCTCTCTTTACGACTTCCCACTTGCAGGATACCCTGATCTGCGCACAGCTTTCTATTCTACTCTGATTATCGAGTCTCCTTTCCTGGGCACTCACAGAAATATCATAGTAATCAGTATACCTTGCTTCAAAACAAAAGTACAGGCAAAGAAGCGAGGTGTCGTCCAAGTGGCGTCAGGAGTTTTCAAAAGAAAAGAATCAAATCTTCACTGACTTCAGGAGAATCTATTATACAACACTAAACACTGTATTGCTTGATTTCTTTCTTGCGCAGAGCTCTCATTGCATCTAATAACCCAAACTCCAGACTGCTTGTTCTTTTCTTTCGCCCTTTTTTGATACCTGAGACTAGAGACCCCCTTACCTTGCATGTTCCGTTAGTGCAAGTCGCCAAGTAACTACGCCAAGCTACTACGTGAGGCTCTGATTCTCTTTTGGACTGTACCCTCATTTAGTAGATTAGTGTTCGAAATAGCATTTCGCCCTAATAACACCTTCTTATTATATGGGATAGGATAACACCTTCTGATTATAGGAGATAGGAGATCCTGATGTCAATTTCGGGGTAGCATGTAATATTGATGAACGTGTCATTTCAAACAACAAAGGGGGAATACAGCTGCTAAAAAGAGGAAATCAAGACTTAGAAAGATGGAAGAATCAAAGCATAATAACCTACTTTGTGAAGTTGACTGCGAAGGTGCTAATTATACGCCCAAAAAGGTTGAGTGAAATACAAATAAATGAGATTAAGGCAACCAATCTGTTCCCGTGTTATCGATTAGAGGCTAATCCAGAAAGAAAGGATTTATATCAGTTGAAAAAGAGGTGTTATCGCCCGCTGCCTAGGTTTGATTTCTTGAGATTGTATGCGACAATAATGCATAGAGCGAAAGCAAGCGTTAAAGAGGAAATCCGCTATGTTGAACCTTGCCCTAGCTTGTTTATTCGCCGCGAAGCTGACTATTTGAGTAAAAACAAACGGGCACTTCCCATAGAGACTCTTACCATTTGAATAGAACTCCCATAATAAGCAAGGGATCCACGGAAGGATGCGGGATTAGCAATAACTCTGACCAAAGGGAATTGGATCTCTTTACTCTTTCCCTAAAACCTAAATGAGGAGGATTCCACAGCTGGCCCCGCTCTATAGAAAGCAAGGGAAAGCCCAGTAACACACTTGAGAATCTAGTAAAACACTTGAGAATAGTTTATATAGGCAAGCTAATACTCAAAAAGCGGGAACCCGGAACAAAAACAGGACTGGCTCTTGATACTGCTACAGCTTCGGCTTACTCACCAGCTCTTGAAACGACTTCTTTATAAGAAAAAGAGGCAGCTGGGCTCGGTTCCAAAGAGTTAACCTGTGTTCGGCGGTAGCGAGTTAATAGCTTAAGTGTTTTCTTTCCTTAATTTGATTCCAACTTCACTGACTTTATATCAGTCCATACATGACCTATATTGGTATGATAATACGATGCACTTAACTAATACTATTGTAATGAAGCATGGGCTACTATATGAAACTATCGGAATGAAATCAATACTTATAATAATTAACGATCGGACACCAAGCCTTGCTCGCCGGGTAGTAAACCTTACTTGTAACCCCAACTCTCACTCTCTCCCCACTAGATTAAGCTATGCAGTTCACCTACGAGTCTCGTGCTCTTGTTTTTCATTTGGTGGTTGTCCCTTTCATCCCCGGAGTTTAGGTTTTCGTCTTATACTCGTTACTTGCATTCTCCATCCCGAGTTATCTGTCTTGTCAACCGACCCAGCTAAGTTTCCATCAAATAATTAATTGAACTTGTAAGTCCACGCCCTACTTGTGTTCACTTCAAACTAACACATACCTCTGCTTTCTCTAAGCCCCGCTTGTTAGTGTCCAACAGGTAACTACTAATATTGGAATGTCACCTATCCCCCACAATAGCAGACTCCACTTGCTATACAATAGATTGAACTGCCGTTACTCGATCTCATTATGTCGATCCTGTCTCTCGTTCTCCAAACACTGCTAACAGGGCTCTACAGCTCGGAACCCAGGCTCTCACTTATTGATTTTACCAACCAGAGGTATTCCTACTATTTACCCGGAATACGAACCTTGCTCTACCAGCGATAACTCTTACTGCCCTTTTTCTCATTCCTTTACTAATTACTTCGAAGCTGTCTTTACTTTCTTTGACTCTTTAACTAATGATGGAGCTTTGACTCTTTTACTAATGATAGGGAGGCTTACTATTCCTATTTGCGTTCTGTATTTACTTGCTTATATTCTGACAGTATATACAATGGGCGCTGCCCCTACTACTTCAAATACCAAATCTAAGGTCTTGCTTTATTCGCTTTGAAACTATATCTCCTCGCCTTAACTCTTTAACAGTAATGCCTATAAGCCTGTCTCTACTGTTTTTCATTCGACTTATTACTAGACCAGAGTTCGACTCACCAAGACACGGGTGTCGCGGTAGCGAGTTAACACCCCTAGCTCCTATTCTCACTACACTGTCTTTGATTCTAAGACCGCTGATCCGGATCCTGTCACTGTACCTTGGCTTCAAAGCAACCCTTCCTTTGTTTAAGTCCGATTCCTCTACTTTCAGAAGATACTATAATAAGAACGAACTAGTGGGGAGCGTATCAAACTCGTGCTTCTAAGACCTGACCTTAACCTACAAAAAGGGAATGACACTGCAAACTACCAGACCTGCCATTACTGAACCCAACCCTTACATGTTGGCACAGGGCTCCTTACTTCTTTCACTTGACTTGCTCATAACTCGCCGCGCAACTACTGACGCTCCTAACTCCTATTCTTACTAAAAAATGGATCAGTCTGTAGCTACTGATACAGATCCGGATCCTTTCTCTTCTAATAAGGAACTCAATCAGCAAAAGCAAGACCGAAACAATTATTTCGAATATGATAACTGGAACCCGGGAATGAAACACAAAACTAAGAACTAATCTACCAATACACGAATATGGCTCCTATAGAGTAAGAATAGAAATCCAGACTTGAACTCAACTCCTAAAGTCACAGGCAGGCTTCAACTTACAACTGGGGGATCGAACTCATTAGATTAGTATGGGAATGGGGGTGCCACTACTGAATGGAACTAAGTAGTATGAGATCTGTAGTATAAGATTGGAACTCCTTCCTTGCCACCCTTGCTTGTTAGGTTTAGTCTTATAGTTGACTCTTGCATTCCTCCCTTCCTGTCTTCAATGCCTAGTTGATAGTTTTGTTCTGACTTCTGTGGTTAATGCCCTCCGCTTAGAGCCTTAGGTCTGCTACTCAAACACAACAGCCTATGAGTCTTACTATTCTGACTTTGACACTTATACTAAAAGGTTTGAACTCAACAGACAGAAGAAAACTCAGCAGTAGTAGAATCAAACAAGGAAATAAAAGGCTTAAGAGTTCATCTCAGAAAAAAGGATTCACTCCGGCATACCTAGCAACAAAACTCGAAACACAGGATTGAACTAATAAATAGCGGAATAAAACCTACTCTAGGCTAATTGGTGCCCCTCTGGACTTATACTAGGAACTCAGGCTTACCTTACCGTCCTCAAAGCCTGTAGCTAATACCTGACACTGGGGATTCGGCTAGTTGGCACCCAACCCATACCTATAATTATGAAAAAAGACCTCACCTACTCTGGCTACTTTCATTCTGATATGCACCTGTTAGCCTGCCCCTATTTCTATTATTTTGTACTTCTGGGCAAATTGGTACCCTGACTTTATGGTGGAATTCTGGTTTCTGAGTTTTCATCTTCTTATTCCTATTCTTTACTCGACTTCTTATTCTTATAACTACTGTTTGGATTCTCTTTCTCTTCTTTCATTCTCTTGTTTCTACTGTGATCCTATACTGATTATTCTTATTATTGGATTTCATAACTACTTACTGCCTTCCATAACGAAATTGATTGTTCTCAGTCTCAACTCCCTGCCCTAAGCTCTCAGCTCGGAATGGCTTATAAGACTTCAACGATAGGACCTGGAAGAAAACAACTACTTACTGTCCTTGCCCAAACTACTACTGACTTTCCTTGCCCTCAAGCTAACTCTCTTTCCGAACTCTTCTACCCGGAATTACTTACCTTATCTCTATCTCTATCCGGAATTACTTACCTTATTCTCTATCTCTTACTGGGGGGCGAGGGCTTGTCTCCGCTCTGATTCACCACCTGCATAGTATGTACTAGTATAAAGAAATATCATATTGGTTTATTGTTTTCACCGTTATTAGTAAGATGTATAAAGAAATATCATATTGGTTTATTGGTCTGTATTGGTGGTAAGCTAAAGAAGAGAGCTTCTACGCGCTAAGAGAGAGAGAGAGGAATAGAGCCGCTACGTTCAGTTCAGTCAAGTAACGAGGAAAAGCCAAATGGAATGAATGTCTTACTTCTGAGTGAGAGCGCTAGTAAGAGCTAATGCTTTGCTTTCTCAACACTTTTCACATAGGATGGCCCGGCCCGTGGTTTCTCTTGGGGCATCCTATGTTCTCGGAAGGGAGGCTAGACTTATTGACTGAGCGAGACTCCATCCTACTTTTATGCATCCATCTAGCAAAGCCGCGTGAGTAAAGCACCCTATACACTTAGTAGTCAAGCCGAAGCTACATTGTAGACGTGACCGTTCTGTTCTATTAAGCCTTCCCGCTTTTCCTATATCAAACTCAGTAAGATATTTACTTGACCTCAAGCTATCACCTCGACGTTTTGAGATAGCCTATATTTCTAGTTTTGAGCGTATGCTGTAGCGGGCTTTTTCTTTCTTTTCTCTCCTTACCGGCGAGCCTATGTGCGATGCTTGTTTAGGATTGGAGTCAGCAGGCAATAGTAACATCTTCAAACAGGGCATAATCGCCTTATTTCATTTGCGCGTCACACAATCCAGCGTATTTGTCATGCATAAACTCAACAGCAAGGTTAGACCTGCTACTGCTGCAACAATAAGATGGAAAGCACCTCTGTAGTAGGCTATGAAGTCCGATGTGCCGCCGCTTGTGACCCAAGCCTGAAGTAACTGACTCTAATAATAAAGTGTACGGAGTATTGCTTTTCTTTCTTTTATTTAACCAGCAAACAACGTCGCTCAAAAGAAAAACCCTCATTTCCGCTTATGAACCACACCTATCTTCTCAATTGCTAACTAAAGCTTGACATCACCTTCCTTTATATGTATATATAATCTCATATTTCATCTACTTTGTGCTAAATGGATAATATCATATTTCATCTATACAGAACCGAGACCTTAACCTCTTCCTAATATCTGGGTTCGGTTTTCCTCTTCGCTAGCCGGAGTATACCACTAGTTCCAAACCCTTTGAAAGATACAAGGGAAGGGATCGATGTCGTTAGGCGAGGTCAACTCTATCATAGCTTTCCCTTTGATAATCAATATATAAATAAGCAAGGCAAGTTTGGCTACTACTATCCCAATGCAGCAAAGCTAGGTTGTGCTCTTATGACGGGGAAAGGGTCGACTCCGAAAGATCAGAGAAAGAACAATAACCACATTTGATCCACACTAATTGCAAAGAGCCTTTGAGCTACTATACTGGCATTTGCTCTAACCGTAGCTTGAACCTTCGTAATCCATACTATACTCTCCGTACCTTAGCTTGTGGTAACCAATCATCAATACTCTCTCATTTAATTGTAGTTGAGTTCAGATTCCGCTTAAGTGAGTTCCAGAAGAGAAGCCTAAAAGCAATAAATAAGAAGAACTAGCGTTAGCGAGTTATTAGTAAGCGCGTTAGTTAGCCCTACTGCTCTCCAAAGTGTTATAGAAAGTCTCAAGTCAGGTATCAATCAAGTGTCAAGTATCCTTCAATACTCGTATAGATGCGGGTGCCGATATTCAATGGTTAGGTAAAACAATTAGTCAGTTCCTACAGTCAGGTTACTTCATTACATAATGGGTGCACTCAATTCGTCACTTCATCATGCGCGCGTCGTGGTCCAAGTCACTTTTACGCACAGTCGACTCGGGTTCCTATTGCGTTTGTACTTCTAGTATATTATTAAGGGTAATAGAGTTCGGGTCAATAACTGATAGGACAGACTTTCCGAGTTCGGGTCAATAACAGAGTTTTGAAGCAAAGCAGCTTGTTACTATTCCTCTCTTTTTGGAACGCTCAATTCTCTTTAACATTAGTCTAATATAAGTGTCGCTTACAGAGTTTACGGCAACCAAGGATACTCTACTCATAAAAAGCTACAAGAAAACACTGAACAACGCGCTTGCTGCTGACTTTATACTTAACCGAACCGCTGAAGAAGGACAAAAAGATAGACCAGAGAGTATGACATTGATTCTTGCCCTCCCGCCTTACTGACATTCGAACCTTACTGACATTCTAACAAGTAATGAGAAATTAGCAAGCAACAGAACCCATCTGACACTTGCACTCAAAGCAAAGAGACTCTAACACAAGCTAGCAACTAAGTAGAATGTTGCTAAGCGCTAACGGAGGCCGCCCCTATCTCTCTAGGTTTCACCTCTGGTCAACTCATCTTATGGCTAATCTTTCTCGTGCTATTGAATTCACTCGCCCCCTTTATTGCTATTGAGTAAAGTACTTGAGCGCGGGTGCCAACATCATACATCCTATATGAAAAGAGGTCACACACCTACTCATATAGCACAACTGAGGTCACACACCTACTTATATAGCAAAGAGGCAGCTGAATCCAACACTCTCAATTGGGTTAGGACAAAGGCGGAAGCCATAGTCGGGATTATAAGCATCATTATAATCAGCAGTGCCAACGTCTTGCTTAGTTGCGGCGGAGTTGCTTGGCTCTTATTCCTATTCTCACTTTCTTTATTACCCCCACACTTCTATTCTTAAATGCACTAGATTACATACTTGCTTTAAGTCTGACCTTCCATTCATAAATTCATACTTGAGAGTGGAGAGCGCCTAATCCAAATACATAAAGGAACTGGCACCGAGGAAACAAATACTTAATGGAATCTTTAGAGCTCTAATGAACCCCCTTCTATGCAATACTCTATTCCTTTCTGCTACAACAACTCTTGTTATCACGGAGTCTTGCCCGAGTCAAGTCAAACAATGAATTTTGGAATATGACCCGATCTATGCCCAAAACCTTTATAACTTGCATTAGCCGAAAACAGCACTTTCACTTGCTTGCTCTGCTTGTGCACCAGTACAGGATTTGATCTTTATGATTTGATTTAGCGCGTAGCTACGTAGGCATTGTATTCGAGATTCTCTTCGGCTTCCCGCTTATGGATTTCTAATTTAAGTACGAGTGCTTTCTTCGTAGGTAGGCTCAATCCGATTCTTCTTAAACCGATGCAACTATCTACTTATATACTCCCCCGCTTGCACCAGAAACCGGGACTTTTCACTTGTGCAGAAGCATAAGATTCTAGAGGATGATCGGATTGCAGGATAAGATTTGATCGCTTAAGTTCTCTTTGCTTGCTTTTCGAGCGCCAAGGAAAACGATAATGGAACTTTCTGAACTACTTGCTATTGGACTTGAGATTGGATGATGCCTCGAACAATACTCCACTTGAATAACCGAACTTGAAGAACCGCTTACCACTTCTATGGCTTATGATCTGGATCTGAAGCCGAAGTGAAGTAGGCTTTAGCTCCTTGTTAGAATATCTTTATTTGTGCTAGTTAAGTACAGAAAGGAAAGTATGCTGTTCGCCCGAGATAATGAAGAGTACATAGTTTGTATTTACCAAGATTTCTCCACCTTGTGCAAGAAGTGCTCAATAAGAGGAGATATTCCAATTCATAACTTGAAGCTGTAATCGATTCATCAAGTCGAGAAGATGTTGAATCAGGGTAGAAAGCTGGATCAGAGGAAACTTCATCATTATTGTTCCCAACTTAGGTATGATAGAATAAGGTCACTAACCATGCGCTCTTAAATTCAATTAGAATATGAATGTGCTATATCACGTACTATGTGTTAATATTAATCTATATCCGGAGAAGAGTCAAACTTCCCTTAGCCATATCCTTGCTCATACTTTCTTATTTGATTCCTATAGCTGCTACACCTATACAGGATTCCTCCCCAAACGTAACAACTTGAAGATTCTTCGACGAATATGTAAGGGCAACTTTACTTGAAACTGGATACTCTATCTCTTGATACAGCTTCGTTTTCTGATCAAGCATCACCTCTGTAATTTCTTACTTGATTATATATAGATATATAGTGGATTACTTTATTATATATAGATATTGAGCCTCGCCCTTATTCTTATTCTCGGTTCGGCTCCTCTACCTCTGGCTCTAGTACTGTTTCTTGGCCCTTTCCTTTCTCTAACTCTTCTACTGATTACTCGGATTCTACTACTCTGGTCTCCCGGGCTTACTTACTGATCGCATATCTGTGTATTTCACCTTAGAAGCCAACTACTACTGAAAAGACCTTAACGACAACTATTGGAATTGAGCAAGCAAAGGGGAATCCAACCGACGCTTCTAAGACTTCGACTACTCCTATTGGAATCAATAAAGGAATCCAGAGTGGAACCAACACTAGCAAGGGCGGAACTAGTGCTTTACAGGCTCGAACCAATGCCAACAGGAATTCAACGAGGACGCGGGAACCCACCTACAGCTATTAAGAATCGGCCTACAACTAATGGGAACTTGACTAGTTCTCCTGCCTTTACTCGCTTCAAAGGCTTTCAGCACCTTTACTTTCTTTCTATAACTACTGAACTCAAAGCTAACTTCCTCGATCCTATCCTTAGCATCCTTACTTCTATTCTTTGATTTGTCATTTCCGAACTATACCTTATCTTATTTCTGGATTTGCTTGTTTTGTTTGTTCATTCTCTTATTCGAATCTAATAATTAATTAGCTTAATTAGAGCATGTGTTTTCGTATAGTAATATACTTATTCTACTCGCTCAGATGCCCTAGGCACATATAACAAGAAAACGAAACTCATGTAAGAATGGAGCTACTGACTTCAATACTATAGCTCATAGTATAGAATCGAGCAGTGCCCTAACAGACTATATCCTCTGTTGGCGTCCTAACCTCCGGAATAACTCATATGGCTATCATAATGGAACTGGGGCTAATCAGACTCAACCACAGCAACAGAGGAATGAAATGGGAAACAAGGGAACCGGCACTCCCTATTAGTACACCTGGAGCTGGGGAGCGCTAACAGCTATTCAGATTCTTTAGAAGCAGATTTCTAGCTTTACGCTCCTGACTTTCCGTAAGAATCTTGTAATAAGAATGAGTAAGAGTAGTCGTCTCGTATGAAGTAGACTGCGCTGAGGAAGATCATAATCTAAGGCCAAGGGGCATACCGTAATCTAAGTCAATTAAGGCAAAGGCCATTATCATGGTAAGACCTCTGTTAACGTAGCCTACGGAGTGGTAAAGAACTGGAACTCAATTAAGTACTTAGCGCACCCAAAACAGTATTACTTGTTTCTTTCGCCACTAACCAAGAAAGTCAGTATCAGCTACAGCAACTGGTACTAGGCCTGGGACTGGGCCTGGACCCGTACTGTCTGATTCTCAAAAGTCAACAAATCATTTCATCTATCGAGCAAGAAAATCCATTTACCTAGAAACTCCGTTCCGTAAGCACTTAGTCTTATTGCTTCACCCGGCCTTCTAGTAATTCGCTAACAACATGCCCCCTTCCCCCAAGCCCGGCCTTCTAGTAATTCGCTAACATTGTTTTCAATTAATATATCTCTTTTTGACCTTTTCGGCATTCATTCGTCTCAAATGAATCTAATCTTGGGTGCGCCTACGGGTGAGAGAAGCAATCCTCCCTCTAGGTCGTCTAAGATCTATTTCTTTCATACCACCAGGAAGCCTATTGACTTTCTTTCTCGGTGACTCAACTCAGAAAATCCCACTTGATTTTGCTAGCAATTCTTTTTCACAGCTATTCTGTAATAGCCTATCTTTTATTAAGCCTGTACTCAAGCAGTTAACCAGATGTGGGATCTTTCCCAACAATATACTCTACGCCTACTTATCTTCTCTTCCGAATCCAAGACTTGGAAAAAACGATTTCAAGGAGTCAACAGCACTGACCCGCTATTCCATAGATAGCATAGAGCTACAGCTCCTAATAGGCTAGCTTTCACAAAAAAGGCTGGATTTCTCCGTGGGAGAAGTGGAATCGGAATCGGTTTCAGAACAAAAGGAACTCAAAGCAGCGCTTTCCCTTTGACCCTTGAATCTATCTACTCCGGCTACAGAGCATGAATGTGCTCTCGGTGAACTCCCTTTAGATTCAGAGAAGACTGTTCCTGATCCATCCAAAGAACACTTGAGCCTGGTACTCACAGCTAAAGCATTTCCCTTGTGCCTGCTATTCCCTCTTCCAGAAGTGAATCCGGATCCTCATCCTCATCTCTTTCACTCTGGGCTTATTCAAGAATAGCTGATTCTACCCCAGGATTCGTACAAATAGAAAGAAGCTGTTATGCCACCTTCGCCCTAGTACAGGGGGAACTCCTCTATCTGTTCCGTTGTCATACTAGATTCTCTATTCTACCCTAGAGTAACTCATTCCCTTTCGAGCTAATGAGAGCTAACTGGCAAGAAGCAAGAACATTCTCAGCTAACCGCGAACAGAGCAGAGTTCCGAGTCGCTTATTTGAATATGACACTTAGTAAGCAAGCATTCCTAACCGAGAATGATTATCTGATATTAAGAACGGAACAGTTCCGAACACCTATCCAAGCCAAGCTCTTTGCCGACTCTATACCCTATCTGTTAATGCTTTTGTTCTGAAATCGATTCCTATTCTTTTGGGGTCCTTGCCCTCCAACCAAGAAAGATCAGAGAAGCTGGGCGAAATCCTCTGTGCGGGTAGGATTGAGACTATGATTTAAGGTTACATTAGCCAAGTTCCAGCAAAAAGCTAGTAGAACTATAGCCTGCCTTGCGAGGTCTCTCGAGCCTACTGTTAACCAAAGCGCTGATCTCTTCTTTCCTAGTGAGTAATATTCTCCTTAGTTTGTACGCTATTCGAGTCTTCCCCTTTATTGTCCTGTCTGCATAAAGACAGCCTATGGTTAGTTCTTCCACTCTGCATAAGGACAGCCTATGGTTAGCTCTTCCACTCAAGGCTATGACAATCTAAAAAGATAGAGTAGCCACCCTTCCTCCAAGACAGGAATCGGTCATTTCTTTCCCTTTAGCCTGCCGCTCTGACTTCTCTTCGCCTGGACTGCAGAACTATATTATATTCAATAGCTACTCCCCTCCCTAGAATCAATAAAGTATAAAAGATATAATGAAGGTATTAAAGACTTCCGACACAAGCGCTGTAACAGGCATACTTCTACCTAGACCGCGTTCAACCCAACCGATTACTTGACTTGATTCCTTATGGGTTTGGTGTTTCCTATTATTGACTTTACTCAGTGTACATAATGACATTCTACCTTGGTTGGTTTCTTAGACTGTTGCTTCTCCTTGATTCGGATGGAGCCTTAAACGAATCCCGGTGAGCAGAAGAAGGAATCCATCAAAACCCTGCACCCAAAACCTGTACATAAAACGACTCACGGCTAACAACAACCCCGTTCGAAAAGACCTTTGACTCTTTTCTTGATAACTTCGATTGCTTTCTCCTGAACCAGCGGGTGGTGCGTGCTGACTTGATCCGAGGTAAGCGTAACTTTCACTTTCGACTTTCCCTTCCGAGTAATATAGGAAGATCTCTATGGCCATCTGTGTCCCATAACGCATCTATCCTTGCCACTCTATCTAGCTTTATTTATTTATTTATATTAAGCCCATACATCCGATGAACGAACGCGGAATGTTGAAAGCAATGGTAGGCTCACTACGAGTTAAGTAAGCTTTTTGTTTCGCTTCCGGACAAGTAGAAATAAGCTGTAAGCCACTTAGTATAAGGAAGGGCTACTTATATACTGAGATACGGCTTTGAACTCATGAGTTGTTGCCCCCTTTCTAGTTGTGTACAGTAGTACGATAAGGAAGATGATTAGTGAGGAAGTCTATAAATGATGACTATTCCTTATCCGTCTTAAGCCCTTCTTTCTACCACATCTGGACGGAACCTAGAATCCACATTGATTTGAGACTTATTCTGTAGATGGACACGATTTCCTTGACTCTTATTCTTATTAAGATGAAGATTGAACTGTGACTTAAGGTACTTGTCCGACAGAAACATCCTTACCTATCAGGGTGCTTCTTCTATACCCTTTTCTGGCGCCCCCTCGGACCTAGAGACGTAACCGGATGGTATGGGCCTGAGTCCTTTCTTTCACTCGCCCTCACTGGCCTTACCCCGTATGGCTGTGCTTTCGTCTTCCCCTTCTGGTAACGAAATGGTTTTACTACTGGATCGAGTACCTTCTGAGACAAGTAAGTCCGGTGGGGTAGTGGGCTAGGCCCACGAAGGAGGCCGGTAAGTGGGCTAAGATGCTTGCTTTGGGGGAATGAGAAAGAAAAAGGCAGCATGATATGATACTAAGGACATACCATTCCTTATCCATGGTCAACAACTCTACTAAATGAGTACGAGTGCTTTGTTGAATCAGAATCACAGAACTAGCACAAAAGTATTCCAACCAAATCAATGTTCAGATGTTCGTCTTCCAACCTAATCAATGTTCAGATGTGCGTCTGCCAACTCACGAGTAGTTACCCTATCCCTAATCTATTACTATGTTAGAGTATTCAAGTGTATATTATTCTATCTGTGCATATTATTCGAACTAAGCCCCGCGTGGCCCTCCCTTCTGCTCGGGATCACTTCTGTTTCGTTCCCTATTAGACGATGGACGAGTTAGGGAGCTATTACAAAAGAGTGGTGCAAGCAAGTCCTCCCACAACTTCTGAGTCAGTGAGGTGGCTATGAACTCAAAGTTATGTCATAACAGCCTTTTCCTCTTTTTCGTAAGGAAAGAAAGAAATAAGCATACTACGTGAGGCCTCGCCAATTGATAGGGAGGACCCATATTCTTTCCCAGGCGCGGTATAGTCAAGTCTTGGCGCCCTTTCGGGGTCTCTGGTGTCGAGTCGCTAGAATAGGAGCATTGGGCACAACGAATAAGATTACAAGAATATCCGACAGAGGGGGCAGAACCACCATATTGTTGAGAAGACCCACTAGGCCCAATTCCGTTTCTTTATATTCAGATTCTCTTGAGATTCATATTATAAGGGAGATAAGGTGTTCTATTCATATTATAAGAGATAAGGGGATTAGTTTACCTCCAATAAAAGTCGTCTGTCTTGTTACTAGGAACGCGAAAACAACGAGTGAGTCGAGCTGAGCTTACTTTCGTGGAGGACAACAAATAGACAGGGTTAACGAACAAACCTATAGCTTTTACTCCGGGGCTTTTCATTCATGTTATTCATTGAACGATTGTTATTCCTTTCTGTAGAACATGGAGAGTTACAGGTCTTTTGATTGATAGAGACCTTCCTTTGATTGAGAGAGCCAGAGCCCTTCCGTGGTACAAGGGTATACAATTTCCAATGAGAGACGCACAGAGAAGAGAAGCTTTTAAGCAAAGAATAAGTCCTTTGCCGGGGTTTTTCTATCGATGAAGCCCAGCAGAGTATCCCGCCCAACTCAACTTACCTCTCCTACTATATAGAGGTGTGCGTGAAGCTCGATAGTAAACAAATCCAATGCGGGAATAGCTCCTCTGATTACTATTACTTAAAGCTCATTTTATTCAATTCAAAACTCCGGACCCTGATTTATAAGCCCAAACCTGACTTTACAAGTTCTCAACCACACCAGCCTTTGTGAGTAGAAGGCTTTGAACCTGTGTTCCCAAGAAAAGAGCGGCTACACTCTCTTTCTCTTTATATGCAAGCACTTGGATCTCCACGCTAGAATCCTAAAAAGCACTTCCTATTTCGTGGATACTATCTTTTATCAGCGCATGCGAAGGGACTTCCACTACTCACCTCTGGTCCGCAGAAAACACACTTCACCATATCCATATAAGGTTTAGTAGATTGTAAGAACAGCAAAGGCAAATCCGCTGAGCAAAATAATATGGTATAAGCAATTCCGAAGCAAGTAAAGAGAGTCCAATGGATTTCATGGCGGGATGCAAATTGGCCACTTAATGCGAGGGGATGAAAAGATCGAGACAGCTCTAGCGTGGTGAGAAAACCATCGATCCCTATTCATTATTTCAAATAACAAATGGGCGCGACTAAACACTGACCCAGGAACGCAGGTAGGTAAGGGTGATTCAAGTTCCAGAGCCCTATAAAAGGATGAGGTAAGGGTGATTCAAGTTCCAGAGCCCTATAAAAGGATGAGGTAAGGGTTTACTGTCTGCAAGCCAGAATGCTGACTAGCAACACCAGCAGACGGTAGATTACGAGAAGGAATTCCAATGGGTATGGGAAACTTTCATGTTAGACTCAAGCTTCTTTCACTACAGGAGATTTCATGTTAGACTCAAGCTTCTTCACTACAGGAGAACGGACAGCTTTCGGGAACTGAGAAATATATTAACTGAGCCTTATCCGCAAGATTGTTTCAAAACTAATCCGAGTGGAGACTTTGTAACCACCACTACCTGTTTCATGGTTAGGAAAAAAGGGTACCTCTTTTCAAATAGGAAACATAACAAAGGGATTTGAGGTAACTAGACAGGAGTCGAATTCCATATTGATTTGAACAGCAGCTCTTGCTAATAGCATAGTAAGCACTAGGGTTCCAATCAAGACAGCAATAGTTTTCACAGCTTCCAACTCTGGAAGCGTATTTGTGTTCCTCCTTGCCTTTTCTGAACCCAAAATGAGATTATAGCCCTTTACCTATTCATCTTCGATCCCCCGCAATTCCTTTTAAAAAGAGATAGGAAAACGCTTCATGAATGCACTGGTAAGACTCCATTCTAACCATATTAGAAACTCAATCATCTTATCCAATCCACACACAGCATCGTTGTGATATGTGGCACTCGGCGTATTTCTATTGAGAATAATATCCACCCTGGGTTAGATGTAAGCCAAAGAGTCGACCCGATACATAAACCAAATGTTACAACATCCATTTCAGCGAACGCGGAAGAATATAGACCCACATCAGGCATTATGTGCAATGTCTTACCCTTTATAAGAGGCAATAAGCTACCTTTAGGTGCCCAAAAACTCGTAATCCTTCTATTCCCTTCTCGTCTTCTTTTGAATTCCTTATTTATTCCATCTCTGTCCTTTGTGAAATTCCATTATTCTCAGGTTTAGCTAAAATCCCCTTACTATATTTATTAGCAACAATCGTTGCCAAGATGGGTAGAGGCCTCCTCATTACGAGTTGCTGCCTACTTATCGATACAACGGAGAAAGCTAGGTAATGCGCAGACACGGAATCAAAGACGGGAGGCACAAAGCATGGGCGACGGACTGAATAAGTGTTTCGAATACCACGAGCGCACCTGTCATATTTGATACTGGCACATCGAGTAGGGAACCGGTGGGTTCGGGGCAACCGGCGTGCTCTCTCTTTTAGGACTATCTGGCCTATCTGAAGTAAACAAATCATCAGCCACTGTTACTGTGCTTTCGAGCGGAACTTGAACCAACTCCCTTTCCGCGGTCAACTTCCCTTCCAGCTTCAGATCCTAATTTCTGATGCCGCATAAATACAATCAGATCAATAAGGCAATAAGAGTAGAGCTCGATTCTCTTCGAGAGTGGATTCGGCTTCGGTTGGTTTAAGATCCCGTTTCGGCATCCTCTTTTGTTCCTACTTAAGATCTTGTAACTGCTGATGCTGCAAATCCATTGGTACTATATTCTGCCCTGTACTCTACACTTTCTTACCGGCTTTGATGCGAGTAGTTTTGAGCTGAGCTCCTGCCGCGCAACTTACGTAGTTGCTTGGCGGCTTTGATGCTCTAAGTTCATGAGAGAGTCTAGGTTCTTCTAGTTACGAGTAAGGAGTTAACGCTAGGTGTTCGAGTTGCATCCTAAGTGAAAGAGATAGGAGCCGCGGAGTGATAGTTGCTTTTCTGTTCGTTTCATTCTGGAATTCCTTATTCCATTTAGTTCCTATTTCGGTCTACTTTAAAAGGAATGATTTCGCATCGCCAAGTCCTGTCTTCGTGGCGTAAGGAGTGAATGAAAGTGCTCACCTGAAACCAGAGTTGAGGTCGGAAAAACGAAATCCTAAGGTACTGGCTTTGATGCCCTAGCCCTACCTAAGTCAATCATACGGGAGAGGTTAGAGTCGAGAAGTAGTTGGAGGTGATCGGACAAAGTCGACCAGATCAGATGCCGAGGGTGAAGAATCGATTACTTTACCAGAGCCTGTAGTTTCTCATTCCATTCTCCATTAGGAGAGAAAGAGCACATCAACTTACTAGGTTTTGGCGAGAGGGCTAAAGCTGGACTTGGTAACAACGCAACTAGTTATTTGAGTTCCTGTTGCCGCAAGTATAGTAGTAGCTGGTTGGTTAAGAGCAATAGACCCATAGCGGAGTAGCTGGTTGGTTAAGAGCAATAGACCCATAGCTAGGAAGAGGTAAAGTCAGAAAAGAAGTATCAAGTAAAGTTGTCGCGTATCTACTTAATTAAGTAAGTATCTCGTTCCACCGTAAGCAAAGGGTAGACCTAAAGTGCTTGCGCGTAGAGTATAATTGGAAATCCAGTCTCAAGTAGTAAAGCTAGAATTTCACTCACTCGTCTTATAGCTCAGCAGTCCGCATCCTATCCTATCCCGTATCAAGGTAAGAAAAAGAAGAATGAACTAGGTATGAGATAGATGTAGGTAACAAACCGCCAAGCCAAGCCCTCTTTATCTAAGTTGAAGCAAAGAATGCAACTATCAACTCGAAACTTAGTCTTGCCTCTATCTCCTCTTCGTGTGACCTCTGAAAGCCTAAAATCATTCCATTTAAAGCGGGTTTGATCTCTTCGTAGTCCTGCTCAAGGGAAATGAAACTTCTTCTCGAGTTGACAGCTTACTTCTGGGCTTGTCCCTTTTGGCCTATGATATACCATTGAATCTTTACTAACTGAATTAGGCTCATCTAACGGAATTCTTATACTATACCTCTGGCTCTTGATTACTCGTATACTAGTTGGGGCAAGAGGATAGTCTGTACGTAGCTTGGCGAGTGGAATTACTTGTTTTCTTCCAATACGAGGGTAGGCTCAGTAAACCTCGGATCCTATACCTAATTGGCAGCCTCAGCTACTGATGCAACAGGACTCCTACTTGATATTCCACTTTACCACTACACCACTATAAGGGGCTGTAAACTTGAGTGGAATTCTTATAATACAGTTATTGCTCTGGACTAATATACTACCCGCTAGTGTTCGCGACTTCATATAAGGGCAACTTGACCAGACTAGCATAGCACTTAGGTTCTCTTTCTCCTAACTCAGGTATTCCTACTTATCAGGT
The DNA here is from genome assembly GCF_000313855.2 of Musa acuminata subsp. malaccensis. NCBI lineage: Eukaryota > Viridiplantae > Streptophyta > Magnoliopsida > Zingiberales > Musaceae > Musa > Musa acuminata. The sequence goes on from NW_008991536.1 coordinate 90,157, forward strand.
CTCAGGTATTCCTACTTATCTGGTATATATACTTAGAATTAGAAGCGGTCTTCCATTCCACTCCGGACTCCTTTACTAGTGGTAGCTTGGCTCTTACTTGAAACAAGCACTCCCGGCTCATATACCTCTGGCAACTGATACTTCTTTGATCTCTCTAGCTCATCTACTTGCCTCTAAAACATCTACTAGCAATCCTTAAAGGTAGGCTCACTTCAACTAGAGCACAAGAACGATCACTCCTATGCTCACCTAGTAACTGACTTCGGGGAATTATGACCTTATGTACTTGGCCGGTATGAAACTGGCAGCTGGAAACTCTTCACTTCAACGGAAACTTACCCTCCAACTCTGCCCCAACTCCCTAAGCACTGAGGAAACCAGTAAAACCTTGAATGGAACTTTCACTTACATCGGTTTCTGATCCTGCAGACAAACAAGCAAGAAGTTCACTTTAAGTTGAGCCAACAAAGACAGATGACTTGAGAACAGTACTATTTTATGCTGCTGACTTGCGCCTTAACAGCTTTACCGACACAGTGGAAATCCAATCTTCTTCAAGAAGAACTGTTTCTATACGAGACTCAACATCATTTGCTTATAATCTAGCTTCGGATCCTGATCCTGATCGCGCGGATGATTAAGATTCAGCTCCTGCTTATACTTATAATTTAGACTCCACCTCAGCCTCCGCAGTTTCTAATTATGTCTTCACATTCTTTCCCTTTTCTGTCGAACTCAACTCTAACTGCTGCTGCACTGGCGAAGTAAACCCCTAAACTGACTGCTTTCATTCAAGTAAACTAACTCAAGTGAGCTCTCTTATTACGGAGTCTATTCTGCCTTACGAACGCTACCTTCGGGTCAAGATCAGAACTCGCTTGTTTTGAATTGAGCTGACATTATTCTTAGACTTATTGAATTCACACTAACACTAACAAAGTCAAGGGAAAAATCCAATCATGGAATTTGAGAACTAACAGTGAGTAAGCCGACGAAGAAAAAACTCCCTATGAAAGAAAGCTCGCGTAAGCACAATGTATTGTTGCGACTGTGGCAAGTAAAGGAAAACCTGTTAATTGAATTGACGCTGAACTGCTTGCAACATGGAATTTCTCATTTCTATCTATAATAGTGACTTGGCTCTTTATCAGATTCTTATAGGAGAACTTCAACTCTTCCTCGAACAGGCAAGCAACTACGGTGACTTCTTTCTATTATACCCCCTAAGGCTAGGCACACCTATAAGGCACCAGTGGATCTGAACTCAACCCTGAACTGAAGCGGGAAGGAAAGAATATAGTCGAGTTGGGTTTTGTCTTAGAGAATGAAGCCTTTGATCTGATTCTCTTTCTGTTCACCTAGGCCTAGTGCGCGTTAGCAGAGGATGCCTCTATTCGTTCAAGAGACAGTGTACAAACCAACCCGGAAAGCATATATTTGTTTTGGTCGGGGCACAAGATAGGTAGATTAGCCATTCAATGAATTTGATTAGTTAACAGTCAAAACAAGGCGATCATAAAGATTACCTAAGCTCCCTTAGCGCTAAACTCCAATCTGTATTTCTTCATTAAAGCTTGAACCCCAAAAGAGATTATGAGACTTATTAACTTACCGTACTTCGAGCGTATTAACAAACCAAACAAAGTAGGGCAATTAACTACTCAATTCTGTGTGAAGTCAACAAAGAATTAATTGAATCTATATCGCCTAGCATAGATAGAACTCTGAGTCAAAAGAACTCTCCAGGGCAGCACGCATCTCTTCTTAACCGCTACACAGCTTCAGATCGAGCCGACTCACCCGACCAAGCAAACCTGAGCTTAGTAGCCGAAAAGAACCACTTCAATTCTATCTTATAATATAATAGAACTAGAATATAGGAAGGTACAACAGGTACATGAATAGTTGGACCCGTGATTGAGATGGAAAGTGCCAATGTACAATCAATGGATTTCTTACTAAAATCAAAAGATGGGTTTCGAGCCCCAACCCCTTAAAGTAGTGGTCTAAGTAGGGTGGGTTCAGTGAGTTTGACGGTGAAGGAAGTATCTACCTTATCCAACTAACCGTGCCTCTTCCCATGTCCCTTAATATAGGCTTCATTAATGTAGCACTGTCCCTTAATATAGGCTTCATTAATATAGCATAGGATCCATCCGCCTAAATTCCATTCTGACTCTATGGGTGGAGTAAACCATTTATTTGATTGATATATAAAGAATTGGGTAACCCAGGAGAGGAGAGGGCACTTCTTCATTTGAAAGGGAACCCTCCAACTTGAACTTGAATGACTCATACTCACTCCTAACTCTGTAAGCGCAAGGACGAACTCAAAACTCGCTTGTGGAATTCCATTGAACTGAATAACTCACTAACGTCAATGAGGACAGGACTGGAACTAGACTTTCTGCGCACCCCAACCCGGAGACTTCTTTATTGCTCGACGCACCTAAACTTGTTTCTTGAACTCTACTTGCAGAAGTGCACTAAACTTTACTTCCTTGCTTCAGATCAGAGAACAGGAACAGCCCATTCTCTAAGATATGATGAAAGTCGAACAGAGATTTCAGAACGATTGTCTTTCTAAGCCCGAAAACGGATTGAACTGCTCCTGTGTTTGCAACTTTCGGAATGAGTTTAGAGCGAGCAGCAGATCAAACTGTTCCTACTCTGCTTAAAGAAGGAGTGAAGAGATAGATTATACAGCTCCTTAACGACTTTAGGAATGAGTTGAATCTATTGCACCGAGGAAACCATGAATTGAAGTTAGTCCATCAGATTGCCAACTCACTTTGACCACTGAGTCTGCTCTTGAAACTGCTTACACAGATGACTTTCTAACTGTCTATTTTGCTGCGGACTTTTGCACTCCACTTTCGTACACAAACTTCGCTGAAAAGCCTTGGTATTTACATCTTCGCAAGGAGAGGAGAGCCTCCATTTTCTGATGATTCTGCCCTTCCTTCACTACTACTTGGGGCTGTAAACCTAGATTTCTCATCTACAGACCTATGTGAAATTCATTTGATAGGGAATACCCGATTGCTGTTGACTTTCTAACAGGACATTATACAGCTGACTGGAGTTACTATATCTCTATTAGGGAATCAGAGTAATGAGCTAGGGTCTGCTAGAAGAATGGAATGGAATAATATAATAGTAGAAGAATGGAATGGAATAAGATGATAATAGCCTAACTGGCATTAGGAAGTCCGACAAGCAACGGCAAGTAGTAGAGACTCAACGGAACTTCCCGTTCCCGCTTCGCTTCAATTGGACGACTACGTTTAAGTACTAGTTGGGGCATTGAACAGTACTTGCTTATGACTTGTACGGAAAAGGGAAAACTCTACTTAAGACTTAACTGCAACACCAACACCACCGCTTGCTACTGACCTAATACTCTCTGAACCAACAACACCAGAATCTCTCTGTTGCTTCACATATTTACTCCTACAGTTGCTCACAAGAACGGAGCCGCCCTTCTTTCATTCTGTAGCAGTGGATATGAGATACGAGATATATAGGGTATACAGTAATATAATAAAACAATGACTATAACCAGAATGGAACTACCAGAAAACGGACTATAACTACAGTCTCTGAGACTTAAGACTCGTCTACCTTAATTCTTCCAGTGGGGAGTTCACTCTCAGCCTGACTTGACTTTCTATCAGCCTTAGTTCCCTTTCCTTAAAGTCTGCCTTCTTGGACTCGGATTCTTTAACTATCCCCTATGGAGGTATGTCTTTCTTTTCTCTTAAACTACTACTGCCTACCCTAATTCTGATTCTATTGTTTCACTCTGTCTTTTCTGTCTCTAGGGCTCCCTCCCTTTAGTTGAAGTATGATTCCTCTGCTAATAAGAAATGCACCACTACATATGAGGATGAAAACACTGCTAACAGGGATGGAACTACCACGAACAGGAATACACCAAATACCGAAAGAATGGAACTCGGGCAACAAACTCAGATTCCTCTGCTAATAAGAATAGAGCTACTACTGATGGGAACGAAACAAGTAAGTAAAAGAGTTTGAGCTGGGCAATACTATGACTCCTTCCTCTTGGCCTACCTCTCCTTCCTTTTAGTAGAGTTTAAGTATCAGTGAACTAAGGCCCTAATACATAATTATCGTGCACCCAAGAATGGAATTGAGCAGTCGCAGAATGTGGCTACTAAGAACAATAATAAAACAAAGAACTAATGGAAGCACTCAGAATTGAACTACTCACTACCAGAATTGACCTCCTTCTTGACCAACCCTATCTCTGTTTCTTGCCTACCTACCTAGTGCTGTTTCCTTCCATTAATAGCACTCTCACTATATAGCTGAGTAAGCCCAAGCCTTATTCTCTATGCCTATGTCCAAGCCTTGCTCTTTTCCTTGTGGTTGAGTCAGCCTTTCCTGTCAGTAAGTGTCTTCACTATGCTTTTCATTCTGCAATTGCTTATTTCGGTATTGTATATAATATTCTCTTAATGTTGATTAGGGAAATTGGGTCTCAAAAAGGCGAGTGGTTTTCTATTCCATTGAGAACTGTTGTTTCGGGTGTTAAGTAAACATCACTCTAGGAATTAAAGACAGAAGCCGGGATCCCACTAGTGTTTCTAAAGCTTTAACCCACTAGCAAGACTCCACGATATGCAGGCTTAACCACCGTGGCTCGGGTAGCTAACAGTGTGGATGTATGCTCTTGACTCTTTAGGTCAAGCTATTCCTTTAGTTTGTTTAGATACAACTGCTTAGATTCGTAGGTTAGCTTAGTATATGCTTTATTGTAGCTCTACCATTGAAAAACCACTTCTCTGACTTGAATTCAGTAGTTCGTTTTTTGTCTTGTAGCTACTATCGATATGCTATGTAAGTGATAGAAGTGATGCTATTAATTGGAATTCCTTGCTAAGCACTCAGTGCGCTCAGGGCTTGTTAGACTCTTCGCAATCGAGGCAGCTATTACGGAAGAAGATTTAGGGGTACCCAGGAGACAAAGAGTACTCTGTGCCGGCTTAGACCTGCAACTACTGCTTATCCTTTGCTTGTGGTAGCTGTCCTCGTATAAACACCGCTTCGTTCCTAACGAAGCCATTACCTGTAACCACATCATCGAACCTCCTGTACCACAAGAAAGAGGGAGACTTATTTGCCCATACTAGCAAGGATTTCTCCAATCGACAAACCAACCTTGTTCTATGATCCTGCTATGACCATGAGGCTACTCTATATGGATCTCCTCAAATCAATATCCTGGAGCGGAAAGCAGTGCTGTCTTCACTCCGGTTTTGCTCTAAATCAAGTGATGCTGCTAGTTAGATCAGAACCTTAATAGTTTTTAGCTTCACTCAAGTGGTAGGGTCTCAGGATGACTCGAGTGGACCTCCTAAGAGGCTCTGGCTCCTTAACAGTGGGAAACAAAAGACCCTTTATTCGTACAGAGCTAGCATAGGTTTTATGCACAGGACAGAGCTAGCATAGGTTTTATGCACAGGGTTACAGGAGTAGCGAAAGACTGAGCTCGCTCATGCTCTCATGCTTCACACAAGCCCAGTATAGAAAGCTTTTATTTCCAACCATATCATATGTATTCTCCGATCAAAGAACTAAACAACAGGGAAGGCTTTCCAAGATTGCTTCCAAGGCGAGGGCTCGGCACAATTAACTAGTTTCTCGACTTACTTAAGAACTAACCTTACTTAAGAACTAACAAGCGTTCGCATCGATGCCCTAGCTTCGTGTGGAGGGCACAAGACAAGGTAAAGACTTCTTCTCTTGTTAGACGTAATGTAATATTAATTCAGAGTCGCCAGGCGGGCCTCAGGCTTCAACCCCATTGATATAAATAAAACAACTCCTCCCTTTTAGACTATGGATCTAGCTCCCAACGACGCTCCCCCGAAGAGGTTTCTTTCGAGTAAGCTTGTTGCATCAAGGCATGTTTTGACATTTCGAAAAAGTCACAAGCTTCGTATAAAGCTTTTAGGAGGTTCAATTCTGTTAAGGTAGCATGGATAACTCATCTGCTTGTCTGGTGTAATACTAACTTGTAAATAAGTGGTGTCAATAGGATACAAATGGATAAGCGCACGGTAATGAGGTGGGCAAAGCAATCCTGAATGAGCGCACGGACGTACCATAGCATTAGGCGGTCAGTCAATCTATATAAATAGCCAAATATCATTCATTTCCTATCCCTTTTTCCAAAGTGTCTTTCCATTTCATTATCTGTTTCCGTATACTTTTCCTCCACTGATGAATTAGCCCTTGCCTTGCCCTAGCTTCCAGAAAAATAAGTAAACAGCATCGCGAACTTTGGATATTCTGCCTTAATCAAATCCAACTCCATTGAAGGGGAACGAACGCACATACTAAACCCATGAAAGCTTGAAACTAGTTGTATTATATTTCCAGAAAAGCTTTCAAGTGAAAGGGCCCGATGGCTTTCGATTCTTTTTTGATATCTATAGCCAAAAGAGACCGAAAATGAGTGATTTGAAACTGATTACTTACATACTGGTGAAACTCTACTGGTGTTTATGCACAATAAATCGAATTCCCGGAATTCTCTGTATCTGTAAGGGTGCACTGGGACTAGATCCCTTCCTAACTGAACCACTCTCCCAAAAGAAGGGATTCAAGTGGGGACTGCAAACAAAGGAAACTCGAAAAGGCTCTAGGAACTTCCATTCAATGGACCTAGCAATAGCTGCCAGCATAGGCTTGTGTTTTTCTTAAAGGAGATCCGGCTGTAACAGACTCAACGATGGAATTATCCCTTGGAAAGGCAGAGGAGAATTCGAAAGCTTGATCACTCGCTTGCGAACTTACTGCATAAAGGAATTAACAAGGAGCAACTAACCTTTCTGCGTTATAACATTAGGAACCTTACGCCCATATGAAAGAAAGCAGCCAAAACTGTATATAAGATCAGATGAAAGAAAGCAGCCAAAACTGTATATAAGATCAGAGACGGGTTTAGCGAGAAAAGTCCTTAGCTCACACCTATCTTTGATCAAATAAGCAAAAAAGCCAGCGAGTTTAGGTATAAAGAACAGCCAGTGTCAGAGAGATTACTTATGTTTCACTCTTCCTTATACATGAAGGGAATGAATGCCTTAATTGAATGGAATTCGGGATCAAAGTGGATTAGGTGAAGTTAAGGCAAGCATGAGTTCAACCCTTTTCTCATCTGGCCAGGATCGATAGCCGTTCGACCTGAGTGAAGTGCGGTCAGATTCCGTATCCCCAATTTCTTGGTCTTTCTCATACTCTATTAGTTGTCATAGTTGTCAGATCAATTCCCATGCATTCTTTAATGGAATCGGAAACGGGCAGAGCAGCGGCTATCCGGAATGGGGCCTATGCCTCAACGACTATCTATGAATGACCAGGATCGGAATGCCAATCGACGGGATGCGCCTACGACAGATTGAAAGTTCCTACTATGATTACAGGCATCCTCACTTACGCAACGAAATGACGAATCCACCGATCATAATAGGAAAGTGAAAGGTTAGCCTCATACCTTTTATTGCGAGGTGAAACACTCACCAGGATACATGATCCTAGGCGAAAACATGAAAGATGAGCCAATCATATCATAAGCGGCACCATCATTTCCTCCATAACGCGAGAAACCAACAACTAATGTTTCAATGAATAAACAGCTGATGGACCACATAGTTTCTTCTTACCAGCGGAACAGAAGGCTCTTCAAGATATTTCCCAAGCATACCCTTTTAACCAAAGGAAAGGGATGAGCCGGAAATCATAAACATACCTTTCCATCAACCCTACTTTTCTCTGGAAATGACATTGGCATATGCCTCTGTCCTCTGAGCCTTCTCGGATCGGTAAAGAAAAAGCTGCTTTGTTAGAGTATTAGGTAGGCACCCACTTTAGGCGCCAAGATAATGAGTTTGTTAACACCCAATAAGTCAAAGTCAAACAGGTTGGATTACTTTAGTGTCAAAAGGTTTCTCCCGGGGATTATAGACTAGACCTATATGCTCTGGCTAAGGCTCTAGGTCCACTGATCATTAGGTTAAGTCCCTGGTGATCGAACCATTACTATAAGGTTAACTCTGTCCCTCTTTCTTACGATACAGTTTAGTCCGTCCCTTTACACCATTATCAAGTTTGAGTCTTTACAAAGTGCTTCTCTTCTCGGGCTCGGGAAAGCTATTCAGGCAAGTTCATTTGCAAGCCTTTAGCCGAATAAAGCTATCAGCAAAACTGGCACCTCACCTTTTGTCTGGCCCAAAAGCAAGGAACAGGCAATTCTCTAAGACAAACTGATTCCACTCAAACAGACCAGCGGGCAACTCACTTTCCTGTCGGCTTCTGTCCCGGATCCGGTTCCTATTTCTGATCTTGACTCGGAACTAGAAGAACCAGACAAGTCACTGCCTCTCTCGCCTGCTCTTCCTGTCTTTTATTCTATCTATTTGAACAAGTAGCGGTTGGTTTAGGGCCTATATCGTGTACCTTACTTCTATTAATGCCGAGCTTTCTTCTTGTTATCATTGGTTTGATTATTTGACTTACTTGTTTCCAGCCTTTGGATTCCCTGTTAGTAGCTTCAGTCTTATAAGCATTGGTTCTATCCATGCAGAGGGGTCTTATAAATAGTAGTTACAGCCCGAGAAGCAGTAGCGGAGTTCCTAGTTGAGTTCAATGAACCCGGTAGACCAGAAAGAGAGTTAGGGTGAGGCTCAAGAGGTAAACCAGTGAGTGAAATTCTTGGATTCTATTTAGCCAAACTATCCTTTCCTCGTCCTGCACATCTTGTCAATTTACCTACTCCGGAAAGGAGATACTTCCCTAAGACATTCAGCTACTAATGACTCGGTAAACGGGAAACTCCCCCTTTCCATAAAACGGGTAATGATGTAATGATGTAATGAGAACCCGAGCCCGCCTCAAAAGGAGTACTAGGTGCAGAGGAAACAAATCATTGAACCCTGTATCGGAGTCAGAGAACGAATTCTGATTTATTAACTGAAAGTCCTGTGTTCATGACGGCTGTGAGTAATAACTACTAACTGACTTTCTACAACACCAACACAACCACTTGATACTGACACTTGGGCGTGAGGAGCTATTGCTAACAAAAGTACTTTCTTTCTGCCCTTACTTACTTATCTAAAGTACTTTCTTTCTGCCCTTATTTACTTATCTAGGGTTTGATAAGGCCTAATATATAATTCGGGAAGGGCCAAGCAACATAGTTAGTTGCGCGGCAGTAAGTCATAGTTATGTAGAAGTTATTACAATAGATGTTTTCATGGGAAAAAGAGCAGTGAAATCAATCTCTTTCGTTGCTTGGTTCCATCCGTTGATGTATGGGTATGGCTCCATCGGTCCGGCCATTGTAGCTCCCATTCTTTCCTCCTAAACCCCACCCATAACATAAGGTGCTGACTTCTCTGCTAATCAAACCCCTTTCACTATCTCCAGCTGGAATCTTAGCTCTGTCTTGGTATTCTTCGCCAGGCCATTTCCCATCCTAATGCCCCAACATCCATCAATCACAGGAACCCAACATAAATCAATCAATGCTTAAAACATCGAGATATAGGATTTCGAATGGCAGTATAGTTGAAAAGAAATGAGGCGCTGGTTGCTGCTCACTCAAGTAAGGGCAGTGTTACTAAATTCTCAAATAGGTAGGTGAACTCTCAATTCCTCCAAAATGGATATATGAGATGAACTTCTACTTTCGACTTTAGACTTCTCTTGCATTAACTTGCGCTAACGTTTATTGAGCATAAGTGCGTTAGAAGGAGTTCCACAATTCCAAGCGTTCTGTAAAGTAATCAAAGAATATCATATAAGTGTGCACACAATCCAATCATATAACTGACAGATTCTATAAGTTAGTAACTTCCCTGCTGACAGCTTCCTTCAAAACTGACTTCATTGTGCGAAACTCTAAACTTGTTTAAGGCCCTTACTTAAACTAACTCACTAACCGCTATAGGGCTTTATCACCTTTTACATATGAGAGAAGAACACCTACAATGTACTTTTACATATGAGAGAAGAACGCCTACAATGTAATAGAAAGTATAGTAACAAAGCGAACCTAGCACTATAACACCCCGGTAACAAAGCGAACCTAGCACTATAACACCCCGAAACTCACTCGAATAATCAATATATACATGCGCGCGCCCCGGTAGTGAGTCAGTGCCGCAGTAGCTCAAAGTCGTTCAGTGTATAAAATAAGATATATGCTTCTTTTGGCTTTCTTTGTATACGAGTGGAGTTACCAGGGTTCTATAATCTAAATTGGAACAGTGAATTTGAATAGAGTCTATCAGGTCTCATTTCTATAAGTAGTAGCTTTGCTTTGCTTGTTTATTGGAAATGCTAGATAATCTTCCATGATAAGGTTTTTCACCGAGAATAGTTTGATTTCACATACGGGCGAGCTCTGTTAGCACAAGATCGTCTTCTTCTCCTGGCCTGAAACCCACTACGGAATGTGGAAACTTATCTAAATAATAGCAATACTTAGGACGCTTTAGATCAGCTTTCTACTTAGGACGGCTTTATATCCGCTTTTCTTTTTGGGGTGAGAAATCTAATACTAAACGGTTCAAAAGGGGCCAAGGGCCAAGCTTAGTAGTTAGTTGGCACCTAGTTGTCTAGTAGTTGCTTGGTCATTAGTAGTTACTTGTCTAGTCGTTGCTTGGCCGTTATGACTGTCATTTGGCTGACGCCGAAAACAGGACTTGGTTATACTTTGTAATATCTATTACCTTGGCTACCGCCCAACGTCTTGCTTAGCCTAAAACTCACTGCCGTTTCACTCAACTCCTACCGCTTTTCAGCTCGCTGACGCGACAGCGAACACATAACTAGTAATAACTGGGGAACTCTAGCGGCCCTGCCGCGCAACATTAGTAGTTGCTTGGCCCTATTGTTGTTACTGCCGCCGAAAACATCTACGAAGACAGTTTAAAGCTCCTCCGCGACACATTAGCAGTGTCTTGGCGGCTATAGCTCCTGCCGTACAACGTCTTTCGCCGTTGCTTGGCCGTTATAACTGGTTATTTGCTGCCGCGTCACATTAGCAGCTCAATAACTCCTGCCGCGCAACGTTAGTAGTTGCTTGGCGGCCGGCTCACCGTTGCTTGGCGTCTAGTAGTTACTTGGCCCAGTCCTGTTGTTGGTGACGAGCGGTGCAAGGGTGCTTGCTATATAGGTAAGGGCTGAGTCCTGTCTTCATGGGACAAGAGGTTTGACTACTCCCTAAAATCAGAATACATATTAGTTGGCTACGAGGGAGGTTAGAGTGTCGGTGCCCTAGCTATTAAGTCGTAGAGATCAGAAACGGGGCGGAGCAGACCACTTAAAGAATGCAACATATACGCATGAGCTGAGCAACTTTCTCAAGAGAATATATAAGTGATCAGGAGCTGAGCAACTTTCTCAAGAGAATATATAAGTGATATAGATAATAAGTGATCCAGCTTCTTGCCACAACTCGTGTATACTCGGTTAAGCCTTACCTCTGTCAACTAATTCAATTACAATATCGGAAGAAACAGAATCTTTAGCCGAGGCGGGGGGATGTAATAGACATCTAATCAGACTTTGGATAAGGAGCTAACAAGCAGACACAAGTCTCAAGGACCAAGCGGACTCCTCATTAAGTAGACCCTAGACAATGGAATTCTTTCCTTTAAGAATATAGTTTACTTACCGCCTATAGGGCTCTCAAAATACCCTTGCAATAATACAAGCGACTACTCTAGCATGGGAAGCCGAATCTACTCTTTTGAATGCCTACTATGCGCTCAAGGGAATAACCACCAGTTCTTGGACGTATTATGGAGGCTTCTCTACTTCTACTCAAAAGTATTCTACTAGATACGAATTCCACTCGCCCAGCAGAGCCAGCAGGGTTCACAGAGAAATAGCATTTGCATCTTTGACTTTACTTGCAGCCGGGTAATGAGTTATAAGTGAGTCCTGCATCCGCCCTTAAACTAGATCATACCTATGCTTAGTATTAAGAAAAGAATGAGGATTGAAGCGTTAGGTTGAGTTTTGAATTAAGCCTTAGTGAGTGGTACGTAAGGCGGGACAGTCTGTTGACGACTTGGATCACGACAGCGGGACAATCCGTTTTAGTTTCGTCTCTTTAGGTGCTTGCTTGTTAGTGAGTTCGCCGTTGAAGACTTATATTCTTCCCCTATTCTCAAGAAGCGAGGGCAATAAGAGAAGGGAATAGAGTTTCTCGGTATAGAAATTCTATTGGTCATTAGATAGGTGATTGTGCTCTCGTATCAAATCCATAATGGAATGTTTCATCGAAGGAAGGCGAAAGTAGAAAGGATAAGTAAAGCTTGTCAGCAGCAAGGAAAGGGGAGTGGTCGTTAACTCATTGAAACTAATAAACTGGCCTGAGAATGCATTTGGAGTGTATACCTTAACCATCTTCCGTATCAGCAGGAGCGAGAGAAGGCCTAATATATAATTAGGGAAGGAATTCTAGTATTGAGTGCTCTTAGTTGGAATTGCAAGTATTAATTGCACCCTTATTATAATCCGCAAGAGAAGAGTAGAGGGATAGTTGCCTGAGTTGGATGAGCCGGGAGTTATAGTAGAATAGAAATTCTATAAGATGAAATGAAGCAAGTCATAATGAAGTGTTTGTTGACAGAGCCCGAGTAGCCAGAGAAGATAGATTGGCAGTTGCCATAGGTAGATTAGCCTGAGTTCAAAGAGCCCGAGTGAGGTTGTTTTAGGGTCAAGAGTACAGAGCAAGAGTTTAGGTCGGAACAGAATTAGCGACTGCTGAGGTTTAGTCTCCAGGCAAAGTATAAAGAATAGAGTATCATATACAAGCTAGAGCAGTAGAAGAAAAAGTATCAGATGCCAAAGATTGAGCTGGATGAGATGATGCAGAAGAAGTCACCCATAAAGTAAGAATGGAATTCGATCTTGCCCCCTAGTCTAGTGCTCTTAACGGAAATCCTATTCGGGTAGGGCTCTGTGCAAGGAAACTCCATTCTGGTATTCGGGATTCTATAACTCCTTTAGCGCCAAAGGAACAGTGACTTATTGGAGTAATGAAGATCTGATTGCGTGGAGAAGACTTTGCTTGTTTAGTAGTAGCTTGGTGGAACTCACTGACGCTCACTCAAGGGTACCTCATGAATATGAGTTCTGTTCTTGCGTCTTATATGGAGAGAAATTACTGGTGTACAAGGCGCTCTTCAGATTCAATTAATAGCGCTGGCAGGATTCAATTCAATGATGAACTTCAATAAGTGGGTCAATAACAGATAGTGACTTTCCTTGTAGTAGAGTTCGGATCAAGAAGGGAGTTTGCGGAACAAGTCTATTTCTTGCTAGGAAAATATGATCAGCTGCAAGATATGGGGAAGGAACTTCATGTCCTGTTTTATTCGTTGTTCTAGGCGTCAATGCATTAGTTGAGCCTGACGAGCGGTTCCATTCAAAAGGTGATCTCGCGTTAGGAGTGAAAACGCAAAACGGAGAAAGCGGAAGCCGTATCATCAGCAGTTCCAGTTTAGTACGGAGTTGAATACTATACAGAAGGTTAAGATCATCTCGAATCGACAAGTAAATAACCTTTCTTATCACCTATATTTCTATGCAAGACTAAAACTCACTAACTAGGACTTCTTCTGATCCTAAACGGAACTATCTTCTTGCCCGAACAAAACCGTGAAGGGAACTTTCAGCTTACTGATTACTTTGGTACGGCATCAGATCTCGTCTCGTCGCCAACACCGAGATACTAAATGGCTTATTCTCTCTACTCCTTATGCTTGAACCGGGTTCTTCTCTTATTCCTACTCCGGGTACAGCAATATTCTCTCTTGTTCCGTATCCTTATACCGTATAATATGTATTCTCTTTCCAAATTCCCTATTCCATTATTTCTTCTCTTATTCCGACTCTTATAATATTTCCGACTCTTATATATCTTCTATTATAATATTTCCGACTCTTATATATCTTCTATTACTAGCCTACCGTACAGGAACGTATCTTTCGAACGGAAAAGTATATCGGTGGCGCAAGTCCAAGTCAGAGTAGAAAGTGTCAGCAGCAAGGGCGCAAGAAGGAAAGTGGAGTTCCAGTTATTGGCTCTAAGTCTCAAAGATCCGGATCTTTTCTTGGTTCTAAGTAAGTATCTAAAGCGGGAGTATCATCTCTTTGTGTGCCAGTGTTGTCAGGTTGTGTGCCAGTGTTGTCAGGAAAGGAAGTTGATAAAGCAGATACAGCAATAGATGCTAAGTCGGGAAAGTATGCCGAATCAATCTCTACGAGTATGGTTCTTGTCGCAAGTGAAAGATCATTAGCAGGATTAGGTACAGGCTTTGTTGCGAGGCCCATAACCATAAGAAAGCTAAGAAAAGTATGACTCTTCTCCCGGGCAATAAAGAGTGAAAGTATTATGAAAGTATCAGACTTACTAGTATGCGCAGCTAGTTTCGTTTGGGGTAATTAACCACGAGTATAGGAATTAGCTTAGTGGATGCACGTAATCAGAACTAAACCCAGCTGTATAAGAGTGGGCTTGGACCCTAAGGGGGGAGAATCTCACTGATGTGTGGTGTAGTTAAGGAATGAAACTCAGAAGTATAAGAATGCAAACAGTAAGTCAAAGAGTGAAACACGGAATACAGATGCTACCCGGGCTCCAGTAAGAATGAAAGAAAGCTGGTTAGGTTTTCCGGTGGCAAGTAAGAATGAAAGACAGGAATTGAGGAATCGAACTCATTAGTCAAAGAATTCCACTATTGGAATTTCACTACTGATAACAAGGCGCGAACTACGACTAACAAGGCTCGAACTACCACTAACGAGGCTAGCCTAAGGAATTCCACTCAGTAGTCACAGAATGGTTAAGTTACATCATAGGGAAGAATCAAACTCATTAGTCAAAGAATTAGTAGTTAGTCTAGGAATTATGAGCAAGGAGGCAAGTCTCAATTTGAAGCCTGTGAACCCGGGAAACACCACAAATAGAGTAGAAAAACGAATAGAGTAGATAATATGTTCTAATATAGTACAGTACAAGACAAGACTTAGAGTAGTAAGTATAAGAATGAAAGTGGTAAAGTCAGATAGAGTTAGTTGATCCCTTATTCTTATGAGCTAGTATAGTTATCGGTCATATCGGTCAAGCATTGCCTCTGCTACTTATCTCTGGAATTGGGCAATACACTTAATAAGGGCCTTATAGTAATTTGGGAGCGAAACTATTATTATTAGTAGGAATACCGATCCTGTTCGGTTGTAGCTGGGCCTATTGACTACCTCCTTCTTGATAAGCCTGAGCGAGGTATCGATTCTAAGCCGGGTTGACCCTTACCCTTAAACAAGTAATAGAGTAGTCCAGAGCCATAACTGGATTAGTTGCAAGAGGCGAGGAAGTATTTGTTTAAAGAGGAGATGCAAACTAGTGCCTTTAAGGAGAAGAGCCCTAGGTATAGGAGCAGGATAAGAGTCAGATTAGGAAGGTAGAAAACGAAAGAAGAAAACCGGCTGGCTATCTATCCGGAGTTGTTGAATACCGAGGGGGAGAGTCGCTCTAGTTTCATGAGTTGTCGATGTAGTCCTGTTTTCGGGAGCCAACTAGAGCTCAACAAAGTGTATATGTATATAGTAAGAGCTATAAGCAAGTCTGCCTAGTAAGAGCTATAAGCAAGTCCGCCAAGTAGCGTATAATGTGTAGCGGCAGGGCAGCTAGTTCGAACGGGCCAAGCAGACTTAATAAGCAAGGGCGCTAAGAACAATTAGGGAGCACATACATGAGATGGTTAAGGTATACACAATAAATGCATTTATTTAAAAGGGAATAAAAGCAGAAATCGGTTAAGGGAATCAAAGCAGAATACAGGCTTGCGGTTCAGTATCTAGGTGTTGTAGGCAGTAGCTGCTTTTAAGTAGTAGTCTATTTTCTAGTAGTAGTGTAGAGGTGGATAGTAGTTTATTTGAGTTCCAGTGTCATTGTAGAGAGCAGAAAGAATGCGAAGTCTCGATTATATGCCGGATCATAACCATAAGCAGGAGAAGTCTTTAGCCAGGTATTATATATAGAAGTAACCTCAGAGTTATTATATATAGAAGTAACCTCGGATAGCTAAAGAAGTCACCTCGGATAGCAGAATGAAGTAAAGGATCGGAAGAAACAGATCGAAATACAAAGAATGCAACAATATAAGAGTAGTGAAAGAGTAAATGGCTCTGTCTCTGCTCTACCTATTACAGCTGGCTCAAACGCACCTCTGTGGCAGCTCCCCCGGCTTCCTCTCTTTATTCCTACCACTAGAATACCAATACATATTCAATTTGACTCTAAACAGCCTTACCTCCTCTTCACCTATACACCTCTTCTTTGTATGCTACCTAAACTTCATTTCCATCTTTCTTCTTTTCGAGCACCTGTGCCAACACCTGCTCCTGCGCCAGCACCCTACTTTCTAACTGGATACTTTTTTCAATAAATTCATAAATGAAGTAGCGTCGACAGTATATGCTTGTCCCTTTAGCATCTTATGATAGGAATAAAGTATAACCGTGGAAATCTATTTCTAACCTAGCTGTAAAGAGAGTTGGGCTGGGCCTGGACTCTATGAATCATGAATCTCCTCTCTCCATCTTATAGAAATGCAGGTCAATAACCTCCATATACTGATGGATTTAGCGCTGAACAATACTTCAATTTCTTATTCCCCACACCCCGCGTAGCCAGTAATTGATTATACTATTCCTTTATACCGTACTCGACTAGAGGGGAGCTACAGCCTTAGACACGAGTACAAGCAATAACCTCTCTTCATTAATGTTGTGCCTGATTGCTGACATGTAAATCTTTCTTTATGCACTTTGCTTGCTTTGTCTGTAAATAGGCGAATGCTTGATTTTCTTTTCTGTCTTCAAGAGATAGAAGAGGGATTTGTTTCACGAATGAATACGTACTTTCTTAGTGCTGGCTGGAGTTGGGATTTCGCTTTGACCGATTGGCTTTGCTTTGAGGAGGCGGCATCCATAGTAATATAATAATACAGCGTAACTTGCGCTTAGTCCCTTGTTGTTGGGCCCAAAAGAATGCCTTAATCAATCCAATTTATATCCCCGAGTAGGACAACCATAATAAGCTCCTACTTAGCGGCCTCGTATTCAATCAGTTAAGCGAGAGCTGGAATGGAAGGATCAATTGCAAGCTCAGAGGGATTAATAAGTGGAAGAAAGTCAGTTGTTCACGAATCCACTCTTCAAGAATGCCTTCTCCTATATTTAGAAATAATCCCTAGCTATTGAATCCGGTCTTTTATCTTGATGCACAGAATGCCTTGTTCCAGATGTAGAGTAAGAGCTCTTGGAGGGATCAAGGCTGGTGCCTCTAATGGTATAGGCTGTGTATCCATTTCATCTGGTCTTTCGGAATCGAATGCCATGGAACTTAAGGGGAAGGAAGGATTTGACATTGAAGGGGAGGAAGGATTTGACATTGAGGCGAGACCATATATATAAGAAGAAAGAATCTGCCCATTGACTAAGTACTCTGATTCTATGATTGGATAATAAGAGCTCTTTCTTTGAACTTCGATAATAGGGGAAGATGGTGAATCTGTTGTCCACTTCGACGCGGTGCGGAGCCAACGGATTTCTCCTTATCCGATTGGGGATTTCCAGGTTCTCCAATAAGCCTGAAAGTAGGGATCGATAAAGTGCTAAAAACACAATTCCCAGCCCCTATGGATTCTAAACAAGTAGCCTTCCAACTCTTTTTTTTGAGATTCTCTCGCATAAAAGGAAGTATTGGTAAGCTATTTGGCGGTAATTCCAAGAGATAGAGGTCATTCGAGAAGGAGGGACTATGTGAATCTTCTATCTATTAAGGCACTTTTGGACCCTACCCGACCAGAATAAAGTCACGAACAAGTGGTATAACATTAATATAGGAAGTCAGATCTATAAATAGAGGAAATAAGATCTAGATTCCCTTAAAGGGTAAAGCAAGCATTCTGTGGAGGAGCCCCAGTGAAGATCATCTCTTTCCTCTTTCTTCTGACCTTTTTACCTATGACGAGGGAAGGGAGAAAAGGGGCATTTCAACCAATAAGTAGAATGTGAGAAGGAGCAGACCCATCTACGAAGATGCTTTTCCAGAGGGAGCGACGGGCCCAGCTCTTTCTTTCGAACTTCTTTGGCGCAGATTTCACAAGTCAATTTTGCCCTGACTATACTTGCTTCGGCAGATCCATTTTGCAGGTTAGCTTCGGGGTCCCCATAAGGGAAGTAAACTCGTCCTTGATAAGTAAAGCTTTGTCCCTATTTATTGGGCATGAGCGGGGATAGCAGTAATGGTCCATTTATTGATGGTCGAAGGACAGGGATTGAAGCAGCGGAGAAGCGCAATGCTTTCTTTGTCAATTCTATTGAGCTAAGTCTAGGAAAGTAGAATCTATGCTCTACTCTATGTTTCCCCTTTGAAAAGTGGTTCTTGCGGCCCGGAGGCTCCACATCATCTTAGAAGTTCTTTAAGAAAGACCTAGCTGGGAATCCGAGGAAGAACTAATTGGTTGGAGCGCACTTCACACACACTAGAGTTTGACTCGTAGCGATTAGGGGTTGAACCATCGATCCTAAAAGGTCAGTTGTTAGGTTGCTGGAGGGATGCAATATAGTATAGTAATAAAGAGCGAAATAAAAGGAGCGAAAGCTTAAGAGGGGAGGAGGGATGTAATTCACAGCTATAACTAAAGAGGACTATCATAAATAAGTTCTGAAGGATGTAATTAAGCTATACTGAAAGTAAGGGGGCAAAGACTGATGAGCATATTGACCTATTGATTGTTGGAGTGGAGAAAGTTATGTCCCAGTTTCTGAGGTGGGCGCATAATCTAATATGATGGAAGCGAATACACTCGTACGGCTCTATCTTGACAAAAGGTGTTTGGACTGTTTTCGGGCCCAGACTCCGGAGCCATTCTAGTTCCTGAATAATGAGGATATCCGTATCAGAGGCGCGTAAGGTTTCTTTTGGTGCTGTAGCTCCTAGTAGATACGAGTTGGGGCAAGAAGAGAAGAGAGCCGAATTCAGCAAGTCAGAAATGAATAGTAATAGCAGAGGGTATAAGAATACATCCACTTTACCGCAACTCAGCTACTCCTATAGTATAGTATAGTTCCTATAGTCATGAGTTTTGTTACCACTCTTTGCCTTTGTAGTATACGCTTGGTTATTTAGTTTGCTGGGAAATCATTCATTTCTCACTCTTGGCCTGAGTCTTGATCCGAGGACCGAGGAAAACGGAATTGATTATCGATGTGCCATATTCAAGTAGGAATTGGGCGGAGCAGGAAAAGGTTTGAGTCATGAAGATCTGATCAGGGAAGAGAAGATTGCACCAACCCAACCGTTGCTGAATCCCTTAAGCCCCCTTACGCGTAGAATGAGATGGAACTGCTTCCACTCTTAACAACACTGCTACGTCGGCCTTAACTGCGGATTCTCAAACTCCAGATTCTCGCCCCGATTCCGCTCCATCTTCTGCCGATGATCTAGCTTCTTTACCAGATCCAGTGAATTCTCTCGTTGCACCAGATCTATCTTATAATCCTTATCATCTTACTGCTGGCACAAACTCACTAACGCTTGTCGGGCCCAACACAGAGACGAACAAGTCCCTCCTTTTTAGGCTTCAATTCATTTCCATTTATACAGTGGCAAGGGATCTTCAATGAGTGAGTCTTAAGGGGTGCGTGCCTAGCTTTTCCATTCCTAAAGCTACTCTCGGCTCAAGCTTAATCAATAGTGGCAACAAGTAAGTTTCGGGGTGTGTTAGCCGTTGCGCAAGAAACCAGTCCAGTAGTTCGCAAATCTGATAAGTATGACTTCCACCCACAGGCCTGTCTATTGTATAGAAAAGAAATCTTATTGGTAATTGGAGAATCAGAGCATAGGTGAAGGTTCAGTCTCTAGTAAGTAGCGCTAGGCAAGAGCAGGGTACTCGAGTTTAGGGCGAGGTTGCCAAGCCAATAAAGAGAAGATGATTTTCAACGAGTGTTAGGTGATTTGGAGCAAGCAAGCTTCTGATTCTTGTTTCGTGGTGCCCAATATTCTCACTTTAGAGAAGCAAGGGCTATTAGTGGTTATCTTTGAGTATAGAGTCATTTCCTTTCTTCTACTTACTGGCTTTGAAGCAGTGCGCAAGTCGGCAACAAGTGGTTCTGTTCTGTTCCACTATTCTCTTATGTTCTGTTCAACACTATTGTCTTATCAAAAGTCAAGAAAAAGATAGAAACTGCCCACTAGGCTCCCGACAAATAAGCTGTATCGAGTAAGTAAGCAGCAAACGGAAAAGCAAAAGTAGACAGATCAGAAGAAGGTAAATCCGGGGGTATTAAAGCCAACTGCTCTCAATCTTGGTTTCCAGCCCCTTATAGTAGTGGTGGAGATATCTGTTATTCTTTTCTTGGCTCTCCGTCTGTATAGGAGTGAGCGGTATCAAGGGCTAAAGTCAGCAGCAAGCGGGTCGGATTCCTTTCCATTCTTAGATTTTTCAGTGCGAGTGTTGTCGACGAAATAAGGATCATCAGCAGCAGACTGGACAGTTTCCGTTAAGTATCTTACTCCGAGAGAAGCAGAAGTTCAGGGAAAGTATCCAGTATCAATCAAGTCGAGTTCTAGAATAAGCTGGATCCGGGTATTATATGGAAATAGTCATTATTTGGGAAGAGGTGTGGGTTTCTTCTTTTCTCCGTGGGCATTATCTGAGGCTTCTTCTCTGTCTTTATATTCTTAACTCACTTACTCCCTTGCTGGTTCCGTTGATTGTTGAATGGAATTGAGATAAGTCACACATGGTATAGAGCCAAGTAAAGAGGATTAGTAAACAAGCCGACTTCCCTTACCTTAGGTATTCCAAATATTAGATACTATATATGGCTTCCTTGCCTTGACTTTATTCTTCCTCGACTTCAACTTATAGGCTCTTTGAACTCCCACTACTCTACCTTAATTATGACTTGCGGAATTCATAACTCTTGATTGCTCCTCCACCTCTATCTGTTCTGTTACTAAGATATAGTCAATAACTCCGGATAGTAATGAATTCTTTGGTTTTCGAGTCTAGTCAAGAAGGAGCCAATGGGGTAGATCAGATCCCGCCTACTTATTAGAATCCTTTCCAGTGCTTTCTTCGTCAGCGAGTCGTGGAGGAATCAATTGCAGGGGAGATATCAGTTCATCCGCTCAAAAGGAGTTGCTAAGGTTAGCTTGCCTTAACGCAAATAGTTTGATGCGAGGTATCTGATAGCTTCCGTAACGAACCATAGCCTCTTTTCTTCAATTCAATTAGTTTATCATCTGTGTTTCTCAATTCTTAAAGGAAGGAGTGCTAGGGAAGGAAATCAAGCCTTAATAAGTAAGGGCGAGTTGAGTCTACAGGTGTTGAGTCTACAGGTGAGGAAGAAAGAGCTTTGTTTAATTTCATGGAATTTGTTTACTACGGTATCGGAGCAATAGAAGGATCCGAGCGGGCACTAAAAGACTCAGTGTGTTAGTTAGCCTTATGAGCAAGTCCTGTGTTCGGGCGCAATAAGGTAATCGATTGGGGAATCAATATGGGTCTTGTCCTGGCATCTGTTTATTCACCATCTGTTAATGAATTACTTCCCCAGCAAGATCTTCCTTCCATTCCCTTGAATATGTTGACTTGAGAGTTCCCCCTTTCTATTTAAAGCTGTTCATTACTTGCTTGGAATGCAGCATAGGCGCTTCGGTCTCAATTAGTGCGGTTGATTCCTTTAGAAAGCCACCGGCCTTGTCAGCTCATCAGTAAGGGTCGAGCAGTCTTCTCTGATGGTAATGCGAATCTCGAATCTCTTTAGCTAGTCAATCTCTTGCAAGTGGTCTATGGCAAAGGCTCATCTGTCCAATCGGAATCGGTCCACGAATGAGTTCTTTCTAAGAGTCAGTGCTTATTCTCTGCACTTTTAGACGGAAGCTTTATACATGTTACTTCGACGGCAATCCCATGTCCTCAGGCAAGGTATATTGGTTAGCTATCCTATGGAATTGAAGCTTTTTCTTCGCCGGGTATGAACGAGATGGAAGAACCGATGTAAGATAGACAGACCGGATTCCTGTGTCCCCTACGAGCGAAGGAAAAGAAATGCTTTTCTTCAAGCAGGAAGAAACTCAACTGCTGGGTAAGGCTAGCGGGTAATAGTATAGGACTTTCAAGCAAGGGTAGCAAGTCAAGTGTGTTTTCGTATCGGCATTAGACTGCTATGCTCACGAATTGGATGAGAACCAATGACTCTATTGTATGAAAGCGAGACTCTAACCGCTCAGAGAAAATAGACCCCAGAAGAGAAAGCCGGGAAACCAGAGTGACCCTTACGAGAGGGGCGGAGCGCTAAGAGCGTGATAACTATACGAAATGAAGCAGCGGCTAGCACGCTAAGATAAACCACTTGGTTGGGGAGAACGTGAAGCCTTTCTTTCTCGGTAATTTAAGTGGATTCCTTTTCATGCGGTCGTTCTCTGCTGCATTGGTGTTTTCACTCCCCACTCTATACCATAACGAAAAGTGTCCTCTCAGGAGTTGTAAAAGGAAGTACTCAGGAGTAGGAAATCACTAAGAAGTAGGGCACAATGGATCAATTCATTCAACAAGATCCCTTCGGACCAGGATGAATGGGATTGATATTACCTCTCGCTTCGATCTAAGACTCCCACCGCCGGACATCTGTCAGAAGATTCAACTGAGTTATGCATTTCTCTAGGAAGGTAAGTTGGGTGAGTTGGCGAAGGAGGGGCTTTAGGAAAGGAGTTGCATTCAGCAGGAACCGGGAAAGTAGCCATACCTTTATTTGTAGCATAGATAGCTGTGGGAGACCAAACGAATCTGTCAAGCGTAAAGTCAAACTAAAGCAGATGAAGCATCGGGTATAGTAAATCTGATAAAAGAGCACAGCAGCTAAACCATGTATGTGCGCGTGATTGCTCGTTCGCTTGCAAATACTTATCCTCTCGCCCAGGCCCTGGCTCTTTCCAGAAAAGGCCTAAACTCTATTTGCCTAAGCATCTTTAACGCCATGGAGCTTGCCGGTTATAATCAATGAAAGCTAGATTACCATATTCCCGGTGATAATCAATGAAAGCTAGATTACCATATTCTTATGCTATGGCTTGGCTTAGCAGGAGGTCAGCTAGATAGTCGAATAGGACCCTTTGGAGAGCCGGCTCATTTAGGCCTTTCTTCCTTTCCAATTGACATGCCCCAGATGCAAAGCTATATATTAATACACTGACCTAGTTCGCTTAACCGCATTGACTCACTCGAAGCATGAGAACAAAAGACGGATTGAAAACAACTAGTAGTAGAGTAGGAAATAAAGAAGGAGGAGGTGAGTCCCAAGCCGGGGTAGAAATAGGATGAATAGCTTTTCGACCTATGGTGGATTCAACCAATTTCCTATCCATGCTAGCATTCAAGTTTAGCAAAACCAAGGCAAATAACTATGTTAGGGGGAATTCTCCTACTTAGGCTCAAAGTAGTCTACATCGCTAGGACCAAGCAAATCCTTGAATCAAAATCCAGACATGCTCAGGATGAACGGGAAAGGAAGGGCGTAAGACCTGCCGAGGGATCTAAATAGGGAGATAAGCACGAGTTGTGGTTCGCCAAAAGCTATGTAAGGCTGCAGATTGTTTCTCTTCTGCATTGCCCTTTTATAGAGAAGAGACCTAGGAGCGAGTTTACGAGCCGGCTTTCTGTCTCTTCAAGCCAATTCCCTTATATCAGAAATGGTCATATTCCCCTTATATAGGTAATATTCCCCTTATATCGGAAATGGTCATATAATAAATGGAACTTGTCTAGCCCTCAGGCTGCCGCGCAACAAACTACTAAGCTTGGCCCCGCTTCATCTCCAACTAACATGGATTTCCGTCGAACAGGAGGAAAACAAGTCATTTAACTTGCTTGCTCTGCGCGCGCACCAACCAGTACTTGATTCCTCCCCAAACCCCTCACTTTCGATTCTGATCCTTAAGAAAACAAACCTCCACGATACCTTGCTTCAAAGCCAGTAAGAGAAAGATGGTCTGCCCTGAACGCTGCTTCTGCTTTAGATCTTTATTCCTTACCTGCGCTAAGATCTTCTCCCCTCAATGAAATTCTGAACTTCTAGTATAGGCAGTATCTATTTTCATAGGTCATTTAGTAACTATAAGGAAATAGTATTCATTCAATAGAGAGTATAACTCACAAAAGTCGTATAAGTTCGAGCAGTAGGATAAAGACCTGAAAGCAAGGTTGAAATCATCAGTGAATTCTTTTCCTGCAAGAAGATCCTCTAGACTCACTTATGCCCTAGAAAGATCTATATTTGGAGAATCTAGTCCTGTTATCGGTTCAGAACAGAATATCTTATTGGCTAGGAAGCTCCCTTTTAAGTAAGCGAGGCATTCCATAATATAGTAATAAATAAGAAAAGTATAAGTCAGCGAGTAGGGTCGCCCATATAGAATTAATCAGCAGCAGTAAGAGCAGGTGCAATCGGGTGAGAGTCGAGTGAGGGCGCTAAGATGGTTTACCGGCGAAATCCAAGAGTCAGGGTTGGTTTCAAGCAAGTAGTTATTCATTGAAAGAAGAGGTTGTCAAAGTATTGGAATAAGAATAGAAAACCATAACATATGAGTTCATTGCCAAGAAAAGAGAATTCTAAGGATCAGAGAAAGAATATGAATAAAAGTCAGTGGTGAAAAGCGGTGAAGAATAGGATTGAGCCCCAAGTAAGTGGTGAAAAGCCTAGTAGTTACTTGTCTGGTTGCTCCTTCCTTTAAGTAATAAGAATTGAAGAATAGAAGATACTGTACCAGGGGAGTAGTAGTACCCTAATATGAATTCTGTAATTCCATTCTTTAAGTAGTCTCAACTCAATTAAGAAATGGAATGTTGGAACTGGTACTACTATACTAAGAATAGAAAAAACTGGGTCAGAATTGAACAAGGAAAGAAAGGGTCAAATGGAGTTAGTGTATTTGTAGAGGCTTTCAGCACCTAGTTATCCTTCCTTGAATAATTGAAGTTTACCTGCCCACTGAGACTATCTACGAAAAAGCAAGGTATCTGAAGGCACCCGAGGCGACTGTGCGTAAAAGTACTAGTGAAAAAGAAAACGGGCTCCCGCTAGTGTTTCGAAGAATGAAACAAGTCATAATGAAGCCGGATATATGGTATTGAATGAAACTCCTTAACAAAGGTGCCTGTATTGATTATGGATTTTCACTCCTTTAGGTTCAGCTACCTCTGATTCTCTATACTCGGCTTGCTCTTGGACAGGACAGGTGAGACTTTCCAGTTTCAAGTAGATGTATTCGGCAGTTAGCGAGTCTAGCCCCAACTACCTGGTCACAGCTAAGGAACTGGGCTCCTTAAGATAGAAGACAGGACTCTACTCGATAAGAACGTAACAATAACATGGATTATTTGTTATTGCTGCTGTTTTTGTCGTCGTTGCTTGTCGAGTTTGGTTCTATATGTGCTATGAGCCGTTCTCTTCTTGTTATATTACTGTTACTGTTGTTCTCTTATTGTTATTACTACTATTCTATATGCCTATAAGAGACCATACCATACTTATACTTATTGGTTTGATTCACTGAGTTGTATGTTAGTTCCTCAGAGGTGGGGTAGCAGTCAAGTCTATTAATAAGTGAAGTAAGACTGACCAGTTAGAGGGATATGCCTAAGCGGGTCAAGTTCCATTCTTTCATTGGTAGTTTGATTCCAATAAGTCATAGACGGTTTCTCTATTCCTAGTCGAGTTCTTCACTCGGAGCTGCCCTGTCACTGCTTGGTTAAAGTATCCCGCTACTGCCTTAAGCCTTCAATGCCATATCTCAATTCCGTAGTTCACCTATTCTTCTTCCACTTATAAGTTGTATGCCCTAAGTTCTCATTGTTACTAGTCCATGCCCTAAGTTCTCATTGTTACTAGTCCATTCCTCTACTACTTTCTTCGCTAATCTATTCTTTGATTTACGTTACCGATCGAGTTATGAAAATCAATCGCTTGTATCAATATAACATAGGTGGTATCAATAACAGAGCAGAAGAGAGTTTCCTCCGTGCCAAGTCTATTCTTATAATATCTTATACAGTTTCCGTATACGCGAAAAGAATAATCAATATTATAATCATCTAAAATAACGTAGTAAGTAATTGCACAGTGAAATGAACAAGACAAGACTGCTTTAGATGTAGATGCAAGCGATATAGTCTAAGGTACTACCAGTAAAGTCAAACTCAAAAGGGGTAGGCTCATTCTCATACTGCCTTGGCTTCATTAGAATAAGTCGTTTTTCAGTCGTTAGACAGTGAATGAAATAAAGTGCCCCTGTTCCTAGCTCAAGTATGAGAAGCACCGGTTCCACTCTGAGATATAGTAAAGCAAGATGAAAAGGAAGGGCCAAGCATATACTACTAAAGAAGAGAGAGGGAAATTGTTAATCCTCAGACCAATTCTTATACTTATTAGTTTGTTTATTTCTTGATTTTCAGTGGAGAGCGCAGGGTAGGCGAGAAAGACAAAGACAGGACTTGCTCGGGCTTAAGAGATTCAATGAATTAGTGAAAACCAAGGCTAGTTCCGGAGAACCCTCGGCAGGAAGTCAAGATGGATTTCGCCAGTCAAGAAGGGGCCAGAAGACTTCCAAATGCAAGCGCGTCTTCAGATACTGAGCCTATTGCAATGCAGGAATGAATGCTAAATGGAATCTGATGGCATAGGAGAGGGCGGGGAGAGTATCCAAGCACGCTCTTTCTGAACCCCGAGAGGAGTCACAAAACTATCCCAATAAAGAAAGATGGAATGTCACACTATATATACTAAACCTCCAGCCACTGAGTAAGCGGACTCTTTCTTCCAAAATACAGGAGGGTACTTCAACCGAGAGGAACACTGGCTCGGAATTCGCGAGCTCACGGACTAGACGTAGGACGACATTACTTGGATCCTTGTCCTAGCTTGATGCAATGAGGCAACCAGTCAGCGGTAAAAGCCTTGCTTGCTCATCAACTGCTTCAGCTCGGATTGGCATCATTTCGTTGTTGAGCGCTCCATCCGCAGAAGAGGTTTGGGGCGTCCCATATACTATATGAGTATTCCTTCAAGCGAAAGCACCAATCTAAGGAAAGGAGCAGGAAATAGCAGTAAGGTAACAACCGGACATGGGAAAACAGGCATGTCATCTCATAAGATCCTTTCAATTGGCTATCATCCCTGACTTGCCTTTCAATTGGCTATCATCCCTTACTTTAACCAAAATAGAGCCACGATTTCTTCCAGGAAATCCCAAGAAAAAGAAACAAACAAACACTTTTCCTATATTTCTGTCAATGCCTCATTGGTTGCCTGCTGCTCTAAAAGTGCTAGGCTAAGCGGAAGTCACCCATGCCATACTCCCAGGAAAAGCTCGATAAGAGTGAGTCTCTCTTTCCTAAGAGCTGATGGAAACCCGAGCTCGAAGTGGTGAATCAGCGGACTTCCTCGGACGAGGCCCCAGTTTACGTGAGCACATTATGATGATGCTTAAGAGGGCTACTTTTGGCGCTGGTTCATAAAACGATGATTCCTTCTTATTCCTTTTTGAAGCAGAAAGGTAGATCAGGATCAACAAGCTCTCTGTCTGTCATAGGAAAGTACTTTTGGGCTACTGAAGCTGCTAGCTTTCCCTTTCCCATACAAGCCCGCAAGTCCACACCGTATAGAGCCATCTTATAAACCCCAACACACACGCCAATCAGTACTGCACCCGGGTTTCCCGAACTTCTATTTTGACTACAGGCACTACCGGGCAACCACGGCAATATCGGCTCCAAACCGATTGATTGACCAATGCCGCCGTCTTGTCACCGCTGTTCCCGATCTTGTAGCAGCATCCTAGAGAGGTGGAGCTAACCTGAACTTAGGAATAGGTGTACATCGGGTCCTCTAATCTCAAGCATAAAACCACAGCCCGCCGCTCCCTATAAGCCGTTACACTGACGCCTTGTGATCCTCACAGTCTTTTTGTTGCGTTGCCATAATGAGAAAGGCTTAATTGGTTATTAGATCACTCCAGGATTAGAGGTCGATGCCACCTAAACAGACTTCTCGAACATCACTTAATGAAATATGCTCGAGGATTAGCTTTTTGATTGAAACTTCCTCTTGAGTTCTTGAGTGACATTCTTTTTAGTTCAAGTAATAGAAAAGAATTGATAGTAATCTATACTTCTTTCTTGGCCTCGGTAAGGTTTAGGCTTTTTAAGACAGACCTCTAGAATGGGTAGTGCCTTCCTCGTAGTTGCCATAGGTATGTAGAGTAGCCGAGCCTCATTCAATTCAATTAGCACTTTTGTTTGTTGCCAGTTGCCCTAGTATTATAGAGTTTGAGTACACCACCAGTAGGAAAGGAATAAGGTCACTAACCACCCGAGTCTAGTGCTAGTGCTCCTTCCTTTCTGAATAGAGTATAAGTGGAAAAGTCAGAAATCAACTCTACAGTGGGAAAGTCAGAAGTCATCCATTAATTCAGAATTGACCTCATACCGCCTACCATGTGCTCTTGATTTAAAGAATGAAACTAGAAAGTAGGAAAGCAAGAAGTCACCACAAAAGTGAGAATGAAACCAAGAAGTCAAATAGGCAAGCTACTCCTAATGGACAAGTAACTGCTTTACAAACAATGGCTACAAATACTTCTTTCAACAAGCAGCTGGCTCCGCCAAGCACCGTATACAAAGGCAAAAGAAGCTTCAATTTCCAGTGACGTTATAGTTTAAAGATCCTTAGTAGGAACAGGCGAGTAAGTCAAAAGGTATCCAGTTTCAAGTAGAGTTAGGAAATTCATCCATTCCTGCTTCGTTCGCTTACTGCTTACTTTGACTTAGCGCTTCAAAGCCAGTACTGTACTTTCTTCTTCCTCGAACAGTACTACCTGGATTCAGACTATCATTGCGGCGTGTGACTGATTTCTTAGGCAGAGGAGAGGTATGCCTAATTCAGTTAATAGTTCCGATGGCAAGGAAGCACGTAAGGGTGTTGCAATACAAGATCAGAGGGATAGAGGTGCCGAGATGAAGCAGTTATCCTTTCGAAAGATAAGATAGGCCAATAGTAGGGATATGATAGGCCAAGCAAGCAACTCCGACGAAGGGGCAAGCGGACATACCTGAGTGCAATTCCAAATTGAGTGAATAGTTTGAGTAGCCAGCTGCAGGGCTTGTTTGATTCTCCGTTAGTGCTGAGGAAGCTAGTCCTTCTTTTGGTGTTCGAGTTTGTGTAGTTCGGCTTGTCTGCTTTCCTGCTTGTCTGCTTGGCCGGTCGTTATTCGTTGCTTGTTTAGTGGTGCCTCAATTCGTTCTTCAGCCGTAAGCAAAGCAATGTCATCGTATCCCCAGAAGCGTTGATTAAGTGGAAAGTGAGCTAGCTCCACGATAGAGTATCATTGTTTGCGAGTTGCCTTGCTTATTCATAGGAACGACAACTAAAGTCATAGGACCGACAACTAAAGCACAGAACCTTACTCAGGAACTCACGTTAGCACTTCAGAAGAACAAAGAAGAGAATTGAGGTGCGTATATAACTGTAAGCAAGTAAACTAACAGCTTTTCCTCCTTTCAAGACAAGACTCAGCTACGCTAATGCACCAGCACCCTGGAAAGTAACAAAGACATGTTTGCTCGAAGGGAAGAATCACACTCACTATATCCGCGAACCGAGAAAAACTGGAACTAACATAACTCCGTTAGCTATAAGTCACTCGCGTTAGCGCAACTGCTTCCAGCTTTCATGGTCCTCTCTTTATGCCCTTGTTGACTTTCTTTTATTCTTTGCCTGTTTCAAATAATCTACCTAGCAACTACAATATGGATCTACCTAACAAAACGGAACTGCCAACTCTGCGGTAACCAAACGGAAACCATAGTGAATTGCTTCAAATCAAACAATCGTTAGCTTCAGTCTTATATGATATAGATAAGTGTGGAATCTCACTCCTGTGTGGAATCCTAACTCCCGACTGCTTACTTAACTTAGCGGTAACCTCAGTCTAAACTAACTTATTGCTTTGCTTCCTTTAGAACTAAGGCTTTCGATCCACCCCCCCTTGCCTTGTTTGTTTGACTTGGTTAGAAACTAAGTTAGCACCCCGCTCGCTCCGTGGGTAAATAAGCTAATGCGCCTTGCTTGTTTCATTTTGATATGAATGCAAAGATTCCTGACTAATATACTACGCCTCACTGCTTGTTGAAACCTAACTCCTTAAGCACGCACAACACTTTAAGCAAACTTGTTCCCTAGCTTGTTCAGCTATCTACCTATTGCTTGTTTAATCAAATATGCACATCCTAATATAGAATCAAGTCACTTTACAGCCTATTAGATAATGGACTCTCTGAAGAATAAGGAATTGGATCTAGCTATCCACAATCATATGATTTTATGAAAGTGGAGAGTTTAGAGAAGAGATATGAGTATAATCAACAGACGCATCAGAACGGAAATGGAGAAAATGTTAGTTATGACTTGACTCAGGACGTATAGGAAGCAATAATGGATTAACAGAACCCCGTACTATTCTCTTTCAATGGCAAAGCCCGTTTTTTGCTAGGGGATAGAAGCCAAGCTTGGTGGACGAAGCCCCCATGTAGGGATCGATCATTCTGGGCAAATATCTGAGGGATCGATCATTCTGGGCTAATATATTATAAGAGATATTCGGCATTCCATACACAATGTATTAATGCCCTAGTTGGATTGATTTCATGATTCAAAACCTGGGCTTCTTTCTTTTTCGTATACCGATAGTAATCTTTTTCCGAAGCCCTATATTACCCCCTAGATTATTAATGTCAAGCGATTATTAATGTCAAGCGCGAAGAGGACAGGACCTACCTCATTCTAAAGTTCACCATTATAAGAGGACAGGACCTACCTCATTCTAAAGTTCACCATTATATATATGTCATTGATCTTCTCTTTAGTTAATCTGGAAGAAGGGCTCATTCATGTACAATCCAGAGCGAGAAGGCAAGAATAACATCTCTTTTTTCACATGGTATTTCTAGGAATAAGTAACTTCCACGATCTTTGAGGAAAGGGTTGTAATCTCTTCTTTAGAGTTGAAGCGAATGAGTTTAATGATGAGGAAGAATCTGTCTTCACGCAAAAAGCCTATACTGTAGGTCGAGAGTGTTTTCCCTACCTCTCCCATAGGTCGACTCCCGTTAGCACCCCAAGAAATAAGCTCAAAGCGGTAGTGCGCCGAGCAAAGGCCATTTTCATAGTTCATATTTCTCCCTTTGGTTTTCCAAAGAGTCTTGCCTAAAGCAGGCCATTCTCCTCGTTTCCGAGAGATAGGAAGTACTAGCTTACATGGACCCTCAAGTTCTCTTTCACTACTTTAGCTCAACAATCGAATAAGCACTAACGAGAACTCTATATGCTCATACCAAGGCGCCGTGGTCTTTCTAATGTCAAGAATCAATCAAATCACAGATCATGAGAACTCTTTTTTCCACACAACGACTAATCCTGAAAGACGACTCTTTCGTTTAAGGAGAATTCCAAAATACAGAAATTGGATTCGGAGAAAATGAGGATACCTGAAACACAAGGCCCGATGGAATTGAGCTTCTGCTGTCCCTACTAGTTCCGATTGCTTTCTTGACTTCTGGAGAAGCAGCTCCTGTACTAATCAATTCTTCGGCGGTAAGGAATAAAATGCAATAGAATGCTTTTCTCATAGATATTTGGACTCCTCTACTACTATCAACCTTTCTTTCTCTATATACTTATAGATAGATCTCTATATACTTATAGATAGACACATGCAATTAAGCTTATAGATAGACACATGCAATTAAGTTCTGCAAGAATCAAGTCATTGTGGAATAAGACCAGTCTGAACTGTATTTCTATTTTGATATGAGAAATTGTATAGGTGAGTTGTACCTTTCGAAGCCCTAGGAGGTTCATTGGATCTAGTTTCCCGGTTTTCTTTGTTCTTCCTTTCTTTGTTTTGCATGCGGCGTAGTTAAGGGTAGAAAAGAAAAGATGTTGTTCAAGCAGGGTTCAGGAGAGAATAACCAGTGAGAAAGTAATCTACGAGAGGAGAGAGGTCAATAGTGGAACAGAGCTTAAAGGACTTTCAAGCAAAAGTAGGTTCAATAACAATTGCTTAAAGTCAATCTTTAGTGGGTTCAATAACAATTGCTTAAAGTCAATCTTTCCCAGGGCGCGTAGCGTAGTAAGGCTTTATTAAAGATTTGCTTTTCGATGGTTATCCCCATCCTCCCTATCTTGTGCAGCTTATCCATTTCGGCTTTCAGAGTATAATATTTGATGTGTCAGGGCTATAATGGAGTTTCTAATGGTCCCTATTGCTATTGGTAAAGGCTAGTATCTAATAATGTGGATAAGGGCTCATTCATGTAAAATCCATAGATAGTGGGAAGGAAAGAAGAAGCTTGATTACAATCCATAGCTGGAAGGAAAGAATCCAGTGTTTTTTAGTCCCTATTGCTAACAACGTATATCGGGATCCCGGTGCCTAAATGATCTTCCTTAGAGTCCAAAGTCCGGTCCCTATTGCTAACAACGTATATTGGTCTTTACTCTTCTTTCTATTCAAAGAACTCAATAAGAATGTTAGTTTCTTCAGTTGTGCTAACGGAGCTCATTAAGGCTTGCTTACCGGAGCTGCCAGATACTCTACTTGTTGACTTTTTGCAGTTAAAGTGCAGAGGGATTCTGGCCCTGTCCCTGTGCCTAGGTACGATAGACTAAAAAGCAATAGGCAACTTATTTGAATCATATGTATTTCGCCCGACGCCGATATATTCCATTCAGATAGTTTTTAGTGCTGTGTTTTTACGTTGTTTCTATGATATATGGGTATAGCTCTCGTCCGGATAGGCAAATATACGGGTATAGCTCTGTTCCGGCTAATATATGGGTATAGCTCTGTTCTGGTCTTGACTCAATCATTTTCATAGCACCTATCTTGACTCAATCATTTTCATAGCACCTATGAGATAAGAGAAGTCGGATACTAACCTTAACACTGCTCGCAGAAGTGCACATAATAAAATAAATAGAAATGCACCTATAAGAGAAGTCGGATACTAACCTAACACAGCTATTATATTACTTAAGTAAGAGTGGAATGGAATTGAGCGACCACATAGTCAGTATAGAATTTCTGAAAGACAAGAGCATTGCTTCAAACCTAATAGAGGAATTAATATGGGCATAGAACAATAAATAGAGGAGCGTAGCGACATAGAACAATAAATAGAGGCGCGTAGCTAAATAGAAAATGAGTTGTTATGTTAGGTTAGTGAGTGATCGGTATAGAATGGATTGGTAATATGACTAAGATATCTATGCTCATGTTGTTTGTTTCTTTTTGATTGAGCTGTTCTGCTCCTAAAACTTAGTAAGATTCTTTATTCAAGCTCGTTATTTCCTTTTCTCGATCATCATCCCCTTCTATAAAGGAATAGGTCGATATTAGAAGCTATAATAACTCGGTCCAATCTACTTAGTAGTCCTTCTATTCCAGTGGCTCCTCTCCTCAAAGTGAAATCTCTTTTTGCTTGCTTTTTCATAGCTATGTTTCGTACCTTTGTGATTCTACTTTCCTTCTTCTGGAAATGACGAATGTAAGGATGGCCTATATATGGCTAGCAGCAATTTCCCTACTTACTCATCAAACCCGCCTATCGGCTAAGCCGCCTTTCCCAACTCAAATGGGTTCTGCCTTTCCCTACAATCTCTTTTGTTGGCCTATCCGCCGGCCGGATGTTCGGACAGATGATAAAGATTCCCTGCCTCCCACTTACGCAATTGGTCTGTTTAGCATTCCCTATTCATCTAGGTGACTTTTAGAAGTCCGTAAAGAGATAAGTCTGTAAAGAATCTATGTTCAAGTGTTATTACCGAGTGCAAGCATCTTTCTGGGAAGGGTTCGCTTACGGGAAATCTAGAAAAGGAGTGAGAGTTACCTTTCCATTCACCTCACTTAACCGACCATGTAAAGGCCCTTGATAAGGCTTCTTTAACGTCGTTTAACATGGGTTACACTCAGAACAGAAGCTTCCACCCATTTCGACTCGCCAAGCAACCACTAGTTATCGGTACTAGATCATACCAGTACTAATACCATTCATATACTTACCAATACAGATACAAATCTCCTGAATCCGCTAAGCTTGATCTGAGGCACAAGAAGTCGCTGGCTAAGAATCTTAAGCTACTGGCTTTGATGCGGGAATATCCGTTTTCTCATCAGCGGGAAGTATTGTCACTCACTACTATATGTCTTATTGGAATGTTTTCTTTCGATCCATCTTATAGAAGCTTATATAATAATACTGAAAAGCCCTTCTTCTTCTCCCTTGGCAACTATCCACCTGTCACTGCTACCCCGCTTCTTCTCTTGAAACTCAATCACCTTTACCCCCGGCTCCCTCTAATGCTTCATT
The DNA here is from genome assembly GCF_000313855.2 of Musa acuminata subsp. malaccensis. Lineage (NCBI taxonomy): Eukaryota > Viridiplantae > Streptophyta > Magnoliopsida > Zingiberales > Musaceae > Musa > Musa acuminata. The sequence goes on from NW_008991536.1 coordinate 124,707, forward strand.
TACTTACTTTGAATCCAGAGTTCACCTTTCTTTTATGCCAGGACCACTACTAGTTTCAGAGCGGCCGAAAGCATCTACGAAGACGAGCAATAATCTAGTAGGGGAGCGCATCAACAAGAGAAGATAACTCCGTTAGCACAACTGACTACTAAGCTTGGTGGTTTCAAACCTTAACCTTGCCTTGATACTTGCCTTCGAGCGCAACAGGTTTTGGGCGAGTGTGAAGTAAGTTAAGTAAATAAATAATGGAAATGAAGTGCACGACAACGAAACTCATATAAGGAAGTAACCTAACAAAGAAAACCGTTTGTTCTTGCGCACCACGAACCCTTTCCTTTCCTTTAATAAGCCTAAGCCAGCCTCATTATTTAGTCAAAGTGAAAAGATAGCTTTTCTTTCCGTAAGCCAACACCGCGGACTCATCCATATCAGGACTAAGATCCATATACTGCTCCAGCGGGATAAGAAGCAAGTCCTGTTTAGTTACTACGCAGGGATGGGATAGTGAGTTTTGAAGTGAATAAGTATAGGTTCGGTGTCTAGGTTCTTGGCGCTTTACCTTAGTGGACGACTTCATATTTAAGTGAAGATCAATCATCTCTAAGCGAAGGAAGGCGTTCAAGCCCTCTTTTGAGTCGTTTAACCTATGTTACACTATGCTAATAGCAAATCCTACATTAAGATACTCTATCAGCAGTTTGAAATGCTTTTTTGCCAAATAAGATAGACTGATTAACTCCCTATGAATTTTACTTGAAAGTTGAAGCCGAGAGCCGAGAAGAGGCATCAGAGGGTTGTCGACAACAGACAGAAGAAGCCAGATCAGGATCGGAGGCTGGGTCATCAACAAACTAGGATGAAACTTGGGATTCCACTAGGGAAGAAACTACTGCACCAAACGAAACTTCCCTGTCCACTCTAGTATACGCTTGCCTGGTGCCTGGTGAACTGATTGTATGCCGCTGCTTGGCGAGTTTCATCCCAAACCTGTATACGAGTAGGCCAGTAGTAAGCCCACCGATTCCCCAAGGAAGTTACTAGGCCTGCATCTAGGGCAACTCAGTAGTAACAGAATGCAACTAGCGACTCTAAACAAAGTCAGATATAATAATAAGATATAATATAATAAGAGAGCCTCATTCAGTTAGTAAAAGGGGCGGGTATCTCGGTCGAAAGGAATCAAATATGGAGTTTTCAATGAGCCAAGCTACGTATAATCCTAGAGCTCCTAGAGCATATTAAGTAACTCCACTCACTACTACTAAGATAATAAGTGCAACCACTCACAAACTAATAAGAATTAGACCACCACTAATAAGATTGGAGCTGTTAGGGGGAATACCGGAGTCTGCCCTGAACCCAGCTTCCTCACCCGATCCAGCGGATTATCTTGAAACTGAAGAATTCCACCATTGAGTCAAAGAATGAAAGTGAGCCTCTCCTCTTGGAGGTCAGGAAGTAGAGAATAGCTGCCAGTTGACAAAGGTAAGTAGATAAGTCTCATTCAGTGAGCAGTGCGGGTGCTAGGGCAGGTGGAGTTGACCGGGCAGTCAGAAGTGTACGAGTGGAATCCGTCTTTGGTTAAGGTTCAGAAGATCGGATTGCAGCTGGCTCTGTAGTAGCGGCGGAGAACTTTCTTGCCTAGTTGCTAAGGGGTTAAGCTATATACTGAGTTGCCATATAAGCATAATGGCTTGTTTCATTCTTTGCTCCGTACTCAACAAAAGCGTACCTCACTTCATGGAATTAGTTGACTACGGCTATGAAGGTATCAAACATGAGAACAAGAGCAGTTCCAGTAGTAAGAAAAGATTCCAGAGCTGTTTACGTTCTCATTAGTTCAATTCCAATACGCCGGGTAGGTTTAGAGAGAGAGAGCACCACTACACTAAGTTGGCAAGAGAGGGGAGGTCGGCAAGCAACTCTTACTTTCAAACTTCCACCCTTCTACTAATTTTACTACTAGTTAGGTCAAGAAGAAGAATATAGTAGAGTAACCAAGCTTAGGCAGAGCAATAGAATCCGCAGTAAGAGAATCCACATCCGCAGTGCTGGGAAATGTTGTTTATGTTTTCTTGCACTAGGGATAGAATTAATAAGATATAATATAATAAGATATTAGCTTCAAAATCACTAGAACAGCCAATAGTTACCTTCATTTAATATTGTATATTATAGCGACCATACACCTACTCGTTCTTTTAGTTGCACCATTCATTTCTTTGTGAGCGGAAAGGTATGCTCCGTCTTCGGTCGGCATCCCGCACTCTTAACTTGTCTCCCGGGAAGCCAGTGTTTTTGTAGCACCGTTCATTCTTTGTGAGCGGAAAGGCATGCTCAGTCTTCGTTCGCTGGTGCACCTACTCATTCTGTGCTATGGCCCAAGCACTCTGTCTTCGGGCAATGTCGTTCATGCATCAAAGGGTGATTGTCTATGGGGTAATATCACCTACTCTGTGAGCAATCATCGGACCAATCATTCAATTCAGTGAGCGGACCTCCTCGTAGAATAAGATATATCATTCATTCTTTTATCGGTGGTCAGTCTTTTCTTTGTTCGTTCGTTCCAGGACTCATTATTCAAATAAGATAACGCATTCTATGAGCTAGCATTCACTCGTTCATTGTTCGGTATCTAATATTCCAACAAACAAGGAGCATAATCATAATAATCATCGGCAGGAGTTAGGAGAGGCGATAGGCTAGAGAGTTCGGGCACTACGTTCAACAAGTATTGTCGATTCTGAAAGTGGAGTTTCTAGTTTCATCTTTGTTTGTTGGTGATGAGTCTACTTCTGTGCTAGTGTCATTGTAAACAAGACCTGTTGCTGTATCAGTAGTTGGAGCAGGGGTCAGAAGCAATAGAGGAAGCCGTTTCTTCCCTTCAATACGAGGGCAGTTAAGTAAGTAGAGTAGTTTCATCGGCTTTAGTTCCTTAACCACTGCATCGGATCTTTATCTACTATACCTTAGCCTCTATCCCTTTTTTCTCACAGCCTCTATCCCTTGACTTTAAGTAAAGTCTACCTTTCCTTTATCCAAGCTTGGCTCTGCCTCCCCTTTACCTTATTCTTATTTTCCTTACCACAATAGGGCTTAGGCTCCTGCCTTAACTGCTAGTTTCAAACTACCGCCCGGACATACAAATATGAATTCCCTTTCTCAGGACTAAGCTCCCCACTCCCAATCTAAGACTTTGGACTTCCATGCTTTAGTTCGCCCTTGCATTCCTATGTGCGAGTAACATAAGTGAAAGAATGCCAACTAAGAAGTAGGGAATGAAACCAATACTACTACTAATAGTGGAAATAGCAACTCGGAATTAGACAATCGGGGCCAACCCTATTAATGAAACTTCAACTACTAGGGATCGAACTACGAATAAGGAATCCCACAAATGCTTAGCAAACTCAAACAGGGGCATGGGAATCCACTATTGGAATGAAACTGCTGCTAACAAGGCTAACTACCTCACACCTGACTCTCCTTGGGTTAAGTCTCCCATTTCTTCATATCATTCTCTAATTCCAGGAACGCCCCTCTCTCTGCTAGCTCCCGGGCTTACTACCTATTCCTGGAGCCTCCCTTTCCTGTCTATTAGCTTTATTACTCTATTCCATACTACGCTATAGGGGATTAAACAGTGTCTATAGGACTTATGCCCTAACACTAAGACTTATTTTACTGAACTGGGACCTTGCCTTACCGTCTATTAGCCTTGCCTTACTTACATCATTCTTACAGTGCTTACTCTATTAGCCTTGCCCCTTACTTACATCATTCTTACAGTCTTTGCTTTCGTTCCAACACCGCTTACTTGATTTCTGGAACTATGTATGGGATGAGATTTGGATCCTCGCTTCTTAAGATGTAGTCTCCTATTCCGGGCTATCAAATTGTATCTCAGCTTTCAACCTACTACCACTAGGTTCAATCCTGATCGACAACCCGGGCTAACAAGAAAGAATCCACGACGAAACTAAGGAACGGAACTACTATACTACAAATAAGAAGGAAAAACGAATAAACAGGAACAGAACTACTATACTCCAAATAATACTTAACTTTTGGGGAGCGTCTCAAACTAGTGCTAACAGGAATTGAGCTGCTGGCAACCAAGCTATAACACTGTATTCACTAGACGAGAACTCAAAACTTGGGATCTAACTACAGGTACCGAGACCTTCACTATACTGCTTCTCAGAATGCACTACTGCCACATTAGATTAGACCTGCCCACTGCTTGTATTAGAAGTCAACTACTACACCCATCATATGGATATTAGAAAAAATGAATTGCCTATCCTATGAAAAGATCAGCCTCGCCTGTAGTAATAAGAGTCTGATCGGTACTAGTAAAAGCTTAAAGGCGAATAAGCAAGCATTAGATTCAGTAGTTCACTGAGTTAACCTCGTGATAGGTATTGAAGGAACAAATATGAGAATGAGATCTAGTAGTGGAAGAGTGTAAGTTAGTTTGTAAGAATGCGCTCGGTGGGTTTATTGTAGACATCCTTTGGATCCGCGCTATTCCACTTTAGAGTTAGGCAAATCCGACTTAAAGATAGTAGTAGCAGAGTGCAAGGCAGGCTTGAGGCATGGAGTGGTAGAGCCAAAGCAGAGAGAGATCCGGATCATTAGATAAAGAGTAGAAGATAGGCGTGTCAGGCCCAAGTAAAGGATGGAAGTAGGACAGGGGCCAGCTACGAAATGAAAGCAATCCTCAGTACATGCCTCCCCTATATTAGTCTGATAATACTGCCTATTGGTTTGACTTGACTTTCTTTTCTTGTTCCACCGTTCTCATATACTGTATTTCAAGTATTGATTCAGTGTCATTTATATGAGATTCTACCGATCCGGAGCCTTACTTTACTAACGGAAAGGCTTGAACTACAAATACAGAAGTTGACTCACCTGCCCAAGACTGCCCGGCAAACGGTACTATCTACCTTACTTTCTTTTACTGCTGACTTTGATTCTGAAATTGATTAGTTGCTTTCTTTGCTTCTTACTCTCTTGCTTAGATGGAGCCTTGCTTACAAGGGTATTTCTTATTATTATCATATAGTAGAGTAGTTCACATCACTAGTAGCAGACCAGTGTAGTAGTAGTAGTCAGTTCCCCAGGTAGTGTGTATTAGATTCGTTCCCCTACTCGCCACTCCCACTCCCTTGTTTCAGTCCGACTCCTCTTGGGTTAAGTTTTACTCCTCCGCTAATAGGAAATGAACTGCTGGCAAACAGGGCCTGATTCTCATCTTTGTTCTCAACCTGACATCACTGCTTTTCGCTCCCTAACTACTGAATCGGATCCCTGCTACCTTGACACTTAGCCTGGGGCTTACCCTACTACCTTACATACCTAACTACTGGATTTGGATTATTACTACCTTTGCTTCCATTCCATTGCTCTTGTTCTTGCTTGCCCCTGTTGGGTCTTGTTGTGGACATCTCTTCCTTGTTCGCTTTCCACCCTTTTGTCTTGTCCCTTTCTGGAGTTTGGATTCCTTCTTTGTTTCCTTCCCCACATTGGGCTCTTTAGTCTTGTTTCTGCTCGTCTTCTCTCCGCGTTATTGTTCTGCCTCTCTTGCTCCTTTCCTCTGACTGTCAACACTTACTGTACGTTGCTTCCGGCTTGTTCTCAGCTATTCCGTTCAGCTGCCCAGACTCTCCTAGGATCTAAATAGAAGATATTGGAACCCGCTTAAGTACCTCGGGAATTCATAGCATAGTGTTTCATAGCTCATTCATTGAGGTACGATTAACTGGTCTAGTTTTTTGTGTATTTAAACGTTATTCTATATTAGATTCTCTTCCATCTTATTTAGGGAATTCTACTAAGAAACACCAAGTTCTTTTACGATTTTGATAAGGGCATACTAAACCAAGTGAGTGAGCCTCCGAGTTCCGAGCTAGGGTTTTATAAGCTGTAGGAGCAGGCGAGGGAGTTCGGCTCTGCCACTGCTTTATTGCTACCTTAGTTTAGTGCTCGATCTTGCATTCTGTCTTGTTCATTTCATGATGAAATTAAGTACTCTGGTCTCCTATTAATAATCCTTTGAATATATCTATCTGAATTCTGAAACTAATAGCTCTGGGCCTTGTGTTCCTATTGCGCTAGTCCGCCCTGGCTTACTTTACTTCTTTGGCTAATGACCTAAAAGCTGACCTTCCTTCCTACTAGTCTACCTATACTTTGTTTGAGTTTGGCTTTACTGCCTACGCGAGCACAGCTACTATACTACTATGGGAATACCACTTATGAGAATCAAAGACGGGTAACAAGGATGAAGAGCGTTAGCCAAGCAACGTATAACTCTAAGTCGGCCACAACCCCCCTTGATCTTATTCTTTTAGTTGGCCCTCGCTCTTTCTTTTATTAATCTTCCGCTAGCTCTGTCTATAAGGCTGCCTCTCCTTTATTTCAAACTCAAATCACCGCTTCTAATACTTTATATTAGATCGGACCACTGCTTCCAAGGCTGCCCTATTGCCAAAGCACCCTTTACCGACTATCGGGCTATCCGTGTTTTCAAACTGTAACTACTGCCTTACGCTTTTAGTTAACCTTCTATTGCAATGTTTTAGTATCAATGGGCTAGGTTATGATCTAGCATAGTATCCGATTTAGATCAGGAATACAGGATGTGGGTGTTGAGTCTCGTAGGCAGATTGTAGCTAGCAGCAATAGTAGAGATCAATCCAAGAAGACAGAATGGAACTAACCAGTAAAAGAATCAGGGGTGAAATCGAGTTTTAAAGAGAGCAGTGCCAGGCCCGGAGCTAGCTTAAGGGTTAAAGCCCGTGGGGGGCAGACCAGCAATCGAGCTATGCAGAACAAAAGAGAGGAAAGGTCGCCTGAGATGTAGCAAAGTAAGCCCGAGAGGCAGGTTAGTTAGGTGTATCGAAAGTATTGGAAGGGTTGTAGTTGGGAGTGACATACTCGTTACTCGGCTCGGACAGCGATACCAAAGAGTCAGTTTCAAAGCAAAGATAGTGAGAGTTGGAGCAAGCAAAGAAAGGCTTGGCTCCTGGGGGAGATAGGTCCGTTTTCTATTGCTGATAGTAAGGCTTGGGCTACTACAGTGCATTCTGATTAGTCATAGTATAATTAAGTGCCAGACAAATAAGGATCAAAACCAGCAGCTAAAGAACTCAAGTCATCAGTTGAGGAATAATATGCAGTAAGTAAGAATGAGGTTTAAGCTAAAGAAAGCAAGTAAGTAGCGGGAGGGTTTGATTGAAGTAAAGAGTTAAGGCGGTAGGGCTGTTGATACTGGTCCTGTTCATGTGCTACTGAGTCCAATTCTAATAGTCAATAGTCAAGTTCTGGTAGCAGCAAGTGGAATTCAAAGGTGAAATACAACTTTGAAGCAGGGGCGTAAGAGTGAGATCAGGAGATAAAGAATTGAGCGTGGGAAGGGAGTTCGGAGTGCCGGGGCAGTAAGTAAGGCTTGGCATGTACCTAGATAAGTAGATAAGTAAGGTTCTAACTCAACCATAAGAATAAGATAAAGTCAAGTAAGCCTAGATCCCAAGCTAAAGAATTCCAATAAGTAGTCAGAGTTTTCAAGCGTAGATGCTGTTTTCGATCAAGAGGTATTAGACTAAACCAAATACTAATAGGAATGGAAGGGAGAAAACTGTACTAGCTCATAGCTCATTAATATATATGGAATTAGTTACTTACTCTCTATGCCTTCGGGTGCTGAAAGCCTTAAAGACGGGTGAGGTAGTCTTAGATAAAGTCAGAAAAGCAAGGCTATTTGCCAGTAGCCCTTTTCTTGTTAGTAGCGGTATCAGAACGGAGAAGCGAGAAGGAAAGCAAGGCCCTAACTCGAACTACGGAACGATATAAAGTAGTTTCGGACTAAAGAGAAGCTAGGCATTTGTGTTGAAGGCGGGAGTGCCGGAGTGAGCCCAGTAAGTAAAAGAGTCAAAGTCAGTAACTAAGGAATGAGTTCCGAGCCGAGGTCTCATAAGTAGGGTTTCGTTTCGTACTGATAGCCGGGAAAAGGGCGGGCCCATAGGTGAAATACAGAATTGAGTCGCTAAGTCAAAGAATCCAAATAAGTAGTTCGACCCGGTAGATAGTAAATAAAGTATGAGTTCCGAGTTCTCTTCTTATAGTTACTTGGCTGAGTGTCTTGTAGTTACTTGCCTAGTGCCTTGGCGGTCGAACAAAGGACTTGTAGGCCTGAAGCTAACTGCCGCACAACTAAGACTCCCCACGGGTAGGAGAGTCGTTCGAATAGCTTTCAAACTCACATAGCTTGTTGCTTCTGTAACTCCTTACGCTCTGGACTCGGGCTTGTATTCAAGGAGCAAAGGCCTTACTCTATTCCCCAATCCTTTCTCCCCAGTTCCGCACCTGTCTTTGGTACGAGAAGAGCTAGTCTCTCTTTTCTTTCCTATTCTATAATAGAGTCGAGTAAAGTAGACTTCTTATTTGACTCTTTACTGGCTCACTTAGCTTAGCAAGACAGACAACGAAATTGAGACTTCACCCAATAATCTAAACTCACAGCAGCATTGGCTTCCTAAATAACTCTCTGACTTCAATTGATCATAAGATTCAGAAATACAGGAAAGGTGAGCTTACGAAACGAAAAGCGCTGCTGACTCCTTACTTTACTCGGGGCAGGGAGACGTAATTGGAATCTCGGGCCCGGCAAATAGTTATCTTGGCTTTTTCTCTCATGTAACTCTTTCGTCCCTCGCTTCTTCGACTTGATATGTGACGAGAGACTTCCACTTTATATGTATAGTCACTTCTTTTAGGAGTTTCGGATTTGAAGCAAGACTTTGTTAACCAGATTCCATAGCTACGGATTCTTTCCACCCATACTAACAAACGAACCTAAAACCGATGCTGGAAGAATTGGAACTAATTGTGCCACAGTCGAGCGTTTCTGTCCTGCGTGGAGGCTTCACCTCTATTCCGTATTGAAAGTCTGTATTGAAAGCTCCAGCACAACTCACTCTTAGCTTCCTTAGTAATTAAGATTGCTTGTTCTCTCTATAATAGATCTAAGTTCTTAATCTGAATTGTTCTCTTTTGCATAAAACATATAAGCATAGCATAGGAAAGTGACTTCTTCTTATACTCCACTCTACTTAAGAAAAGAATCCTATTATACCCAACTACACTGAAGAAAAGAATATAAGTCAAATTGAGCCCTTGTTTGCTTGGAGATACCTTCTACTTTATACCTACCCTAGCGAGAGCCCTTCAAGATGTTAACAAATAAGATGTTCTAGAGGAGGATGTGCGTCATGGAAAGTGAAAGAATTGATTGAATCTCACTCGCTAATATAGCCTTATTACCTTAACCCCCTTATATACTCAACGAGCTTCTTGATATGATACAACACCTTTCTACTGGACCTCGACCAGAAACATCATTTCCTGCGGAAGACGAGCCCCGGTATATAAAGAAGTAAACACACTGCAACATGAAACTGCCCCCGCGGAGTCTGTCTTGCCTAAAGCATTTGTTTCTTGTTCCGAGTCAAACAGTCAAGTCATCTTTCGAGCATCGCATTAACCCTAGCTGTAAAGACTGTTGATCCGAAGTCAATTCCTATTATTCTGAACTCGATGCTCTACGCGGAATGTCCACTTCCGACAGCGCTAAGTCTTGAGCAACAGCCAAATATATTAATTATATAAGAGAGAAATACTCAATATGCAGAGTAGGCGTACCCTATTCTAATATGAATCATTGGCAACAGGATCAGAAACAGAATCATCAGCCTTATAAGTATCTTCAGCGGGAAGTAAAGGAGAAGTCGGAAAAAGGTCATCATCTATTCATTATTAAGCGTTAAGTCATGCCAGGCCAAAACCCAGAAGCAGTGGCGCCAGGGAGAGTTGTTGAATGAGGGGAAGCTGTTCCAGTATTGCATTTGGTAATAAGAGAGGAAGAGGTTAAGGCGAGTCATAATAGGTGTGATAATCAGAGGAAGAGGTTAAGGCGCTTGATCTTAGACGCTTTACGTCGGTATAGAGAGATGATTGGCTGAGCGAGTTACGTCTAGGTCCGGTTATTGGCTTGACTTGAATCCTCTCGGTTATTGGTTTGACTTGAATCCTATATAAATCGAAATGAATGATCATCTCAACTGCGCCCTGAGTTAAGGAAAGGAATAGTCTAAAGGAAGCAGCAAGCCCTAAGTAACGTTCGAGCACAACTTCTCTAACACGCTTCATTAGTATTGTTTGGCGACGAAAGAGGTTATTGGCAGAGCGGGGATAGTGTTATCAACTCGAATTGCCTGGCCTGATTCTTAGTGCCCTACTGTATCCTTTGACAGCTAGAGGAGGTCTAAGAACCGGGTAAGTGCAATTCCATTCATAACTTCAAGTCGAGGTCGGGGTCGGGCGTTAAGCAAGATAAGAGAGATATTCCGCAATTCGAGTGCTACTTCATTAATACGATTGGCTTTCCCGAGTTTAGTAGTGAGCGGTTCAGAACATAAAGTAACGTTCGAGCATTGTCAGCAGTGAGATCCGTTATTGGCTCTAACACTAAGTCCAGAGTTCTGGTTTGTGAACTTGGAGAATTGCCTTATTGTCCCCACCGCTCAAGAGAAATAGAAAAAGCTTCCTTGCTTCCCTATAGATCCATCTTATCTCTCAGGTATCCATAGGAATAAGTCCAGGTTCAAATAGAGAAAAAGGTGTTATTGAATTCCATACGCGTAAAAATAGATGAAAAGGTGTTATTGAATTCCATACAAGCAGTGGGCTCTCCAATTCCATACTTATATGACATGCGATAAGATCCCGATCCTGTTTCATATCCATCTCCGGATCCAGTTTATACAGTTGGTGTTCCGCTACCCTTCTCATCTATCGCGGTCAGATCAACTCCCATTGCTTAGTACGCAGGCAAAAGAAAAGCCATTATTCATAAAGTTATTGGAGTAAAGAGAAGCAAGCAGTGAGTTTCTAGTTCGCCACACTAAGGGCGTTAGGGTTGCTGGAACAAGCCCTTGTTATCGTTGTTCGAGACGGGACGCTTACGGCTTATTGACTTGTGCATTAGCTTATAGGTTTGATGGGTGTGCATTAGCTTATAGGTTTGATGGGCGCTATATCTGTTTCGGGGCGCATTAGATTGACGGCTTGCTTGGACCACAACTAGGTATTGGCTGTAACCTCTATCTACGAGATCACTCGCACCAAAATAGACTCTACTGATTGACTTACAAATAGACTCTACTGATTGACTTACAAATAGACTCTCTCGATTCACTTAGGTGTTTATAAGCTGAAGACTTGACCGCTACACCTGCCCTGCTTTGCTTACCGCAGCACAATCACCTCTATCTACGACAAGGGAAGGAGCTGAGCTGGACAATCTGTTTACTACTTTGACACTGAATCATCACTTACCGACACTAAAACCCAAAGAAACTCCACTTGAACTTGAATACGAAACTAGAAACTGAGTATTGCCAAGAGCGGAACCTCTCTAGACGACAAAGACAAGAACGGAAAGAGACTCCAGGCCAGAAGCGCAGCGTGAGCTTGATGGTTAAGAAGAGAGGATTGCTGTCATTGAACTTGCACCGAGTCACCCATGAAACCAAGGAATCTATCTTGCGCCAATCGAGCACAAAGCTCCTCACGCGCAAAGTATCGTCGGTGGCAATATGACCCCCTACTCTATATGATCTGGCAATACCTCTGATTCTGAAAACGATGAAGCATACCCGCTTGCAACAACAGAACTCTATGAGTAGTTTGATGCTTACTTTCTTTCTACGGCCTCCTCTTCTCCCGCTGATGCGGATTCTCTGTCTTCCCTTGCATAGCTTGTTGAGCTCGAGCATCAAAGTCATAGTGCCGTTGCTTGTTCCGTAGCTGGTTGACTCGCTTCACTCATATAGATATCTTTCTGGATTTATCATATAGATATATTTGTTGATTTATTAAGTACTTAGCACTCCTTCCCTGACCGCTACGTGGGCATGAGATAATAACCCAAACCTCTCTTTACGCTCTACAAAACCTCTCTCGTAGACGCCAAGAACTATACGAAACTACTATGACCGCACCAAACAAGCAACTCCGGACTCTAGCCTTTCCCTAACAAAACATATGACAGCTGGCTCTAATGAATTGAATGGAACTGACTAAGAAAGCAGAACCTATTCGTATTCGTAGGTGTAGAAGGGGTATAAGAGCGAGCGTATATGTTGGTGCGCAGGTGAGTGAAGTAATATTTTATGGTGCGCCACTCAATCAGTTACTATATGTTTGTGTTCTAAAGTCAAAAGGTGTTTGGTGCCTCTTGCTTAAGTACTGGGTTGAACAAAGTAATCAATTCATGTAAAGTGCAAACAAGGGTATAACAAAACAAACAAACTGCAGTTTGCCTCTTCCTATCATATTGAGTGTATTCCTATCATATTGAGTGTATAGGGTGCTAACTCGAATGACTATAAGGTAGGCAGTCTTGGTTCTTATTTGAGTTTCGGAGTTTAACTTAAATGCAATTGAACTCTGCTTTAAGAAAATATCACTGACACCTTACTTATAGAAATTAGTAACAAAACAAATCATTGCTTCAAAACAGAACTCCGTAAGTGCTACTTCTATTAGACTAAGTAAGCTTGTAAGCGTAAGCTTGTTTGCTTGTTGGCGAAGAGAGCGCTCATCGTATAGAATTGAAGTGAAAACCATAGCATAGCTCTTGTTCTATAATATGAATAGATAGCATAGCTCTTGTTCTATAATATGAATAGATATAAGTGCTCTAACTGACATCTTTTAGAGTGCTCTAAACAAACTGGAAATCTTGAAGAACGAATGTAGGCACCCGCTTCTATACTTGACTATTGAATGGAATTCACCTATACCTAAAGGATTCCGACTAGGAGATGATCTTCCATTATCATAGAACTACCGGTACCCTAATGGAGACATACATTATTTATGCTAGGCACCCAATAGTATCAAATAAGAATTGGATAAAGAAGAGAAGATAGTGCGGCACACCTATTAGAGAAGAGAGTAACCCACTAGAACACTATGTATTTTGAAACTCACTGAACTAAACTCACTAGTACATATAAGTGAAATAGTCACCATTATTCTACTCAACTATCTTATGCTTATGGACTTCCCGCTCTGGTCAGGTAACTTTTAATAGGAAGAGGAAATCGTACTTACAGCCTACATAGAAAGGTAGTAAAGGGGCAAGTGGGTCAAGGGGCAGCTAGCTCGACTCCATCCCTACCAAGGCCTAAGCCCTTTTCTTTTCTTTTGGTGGACGGTCTTCAATAAGTCACGCGTTCGCCTATCCCGTATACCGAGCGAGGAGACGAAAGAGATAGACCGAAATCTCCCTTCACGTTCGGCAGTAGGCAGAAAGCAGTAACTAGCAGGGGTAAGTTCCCCTTGGCATAATGCATTCCATCTGTCCTGAGTTTCCTTGTGATCCAGCCATTCCGCTAGAAAAAGAGAAAGAAAGCGAGTGGCGCTAGCGAGGAGAGACTTGGATTTCGCCCGGAGCCCATTCATGTGGCAGTCCCTGTTTAAAGTAGCCATAGGGTTACCGTATCAGGCCATTGATAAGAGTCTCCACAACAGGAATTGCTCCCGAGCACATAGCAAGTAATAAATCAATTCGAACAGCACAGGAACTAGCGGCCCCTTTTTTCACTCGCTACCGTTTAGCTCACTTCCTACCGCCCAGAACACATCTATTGTAATAAAAAGAGTGGAGCGGCAGGAGTTCTCCCGCACAAAGGCTTGGTTTACTCCACAGAAAATCCATAATGGAATGGAATTATTATAATGATCAAAAAAGATGAGAATTGACACTCTACTTCTTCCTATTAGTTTATATCGGTGTAGTAATAAGGAAAGTCAGCCTAACAATCAAGCAAGCAAGGCTCTAAGGGTAACATTCCATAAAATATTTCATAATTCCAAACAGTAGTACCGGGAACAAGTACAGACCTTTCCGCGAGGAGAAAGATTTGATCCCCCGCGTTTTAGTTTGAAAGCCAGGTTCGAGATAGAGTGAGCGTAACAAGTAAGATTGACTACCTGCTTCGAGATAGAGTGAGCGTAACAAGTAAGATTGACTACCTGCCCTGGTATTCTATATAAATCACCCATCAGTACAGAATGACAGAGGTAATTATAACACTAGCATGGACCCCACGGGCGTTGCGGGGACAACTAGAGATATTAGATCGGGAGCGGAAGAGCTTGAACTCAGTCTAAAAGTGGGGATCAACGAGTGAGCGGAAAGAAAACCTAAGACGGTAGAAACTAAGCCCCGCCCAATGGCATTGATGAAGTGCCCCGCCCGGTGGCATTGATGAAGTGCTTCTCTTCTCCCCGGGCATCGAATGTACCTCGGGCAATATCGTTAAGTTAATGAATTGGGCCAACGTGCTGCATTGGGACAACGTGGTCTTGCTTGGTCGACGTACTCACCACATAACCGAGGCGGAAACAAAGCAAAAGGCGACACAGAGGTATTTCTTGTCAAGGTCTAGTCGAAACTTAGGACGTAGTGGATCATTAACCTATTCAATGAAGGTCGGTCCCCAGGCCATGCTACGATGGTCCCACCACCAGGCATAGAATGTACCTAGCGCATCCCCATTAATAGAACCTCGGGGCATCCCATCCGCATCTGTTTATTGGGGTGTTCCTGTATTGGTTTCCTCTCATTACCGACCCATACCCATACCTATAAACTGACCTTCTCCTTACCGAACTATACCTATTCTTCCCAAACTCCACCTTGAATTCTCTTGATTGATACTACCTTTCATTCCTATTTGTCATTTACAACCGGGTGGCGTGCTCCCCACTATACTCTAATCCTGAAATCAGATTTCTCCCACTCCTAGGGCCCTTGTAGCGTTGGTGAAATGGTAGCTTATAGCTCTGCCCTTCCTTATGAAGCGGAAAGAGGTCGAGATGCGGTGTCTACTCATGAACATCGGCGAGGAGACGCTGTGCATACTTTCACCCTTGTCATTTCTCTATATCTATATGATTCCAGTCAAGAGGTGTGGGCCTTGCCATGCATATAAGTAGGCAGGGAAAGGGGAAGGTTGGCGGTTGGGTCCCCTTATTATATTCTAAACGAAAGCACTACCGTGTAGTCCAATTAAGATTCTTAAATGAAGTGCAACCTATAAGAGAACGACAGAATCATAGTCCATCACAAAGCCAGGAAAGGAAAGACTACTGCCAATACGACTATTCCAGCTTTCTTTCCGGCTTGACTATTCTATTCCATACATACGTGTGACCGTAGGAGAATTTCACCTGTTGACTTTGGCCAGAGCATAAGAGCTAATAGACCAGAGCGGTGCTTTCCCGATTTCGATAGCTAATACGACGAGAAGGCTCTGACAAGACCATAACCCCATTAAATATTAAGAGAAGGAAGAAAAGCAATCCGCCCAGGGAGACTCTGTAGACCGTTAGACTCGTGCTTCTGTTGGCTGTTGGGAAGTACTGCGTTTCACTTATCAAAACAGAGGAGAGAAACCTGTTACCGTAGGAGGCTTTCAGCACCTTGACCTTGTTGAAGTTATGAATTCCCTATCTTGTCCGAACTATAGTTGAATAAGAATAATAGAATGCTGTTTAAGAGTTGAAGACCGCTCCCTTGTAGAGAATTCGAATACCTTAGTTGAAGACCGGATAGCAGGGTGTCAGAGATTCCAAAGTCAGTAAAGTGTCTTTCCCTACTCTTTTAGTCTAGTCGTTGCTTGGCCTTTTGCTTTTCCTACTTTGAGTGCTTTCTCAGAATACTGGAATAGTTAATATACATACTGATACGCCTATATCTTTGACTCATCTTGTCCTACTCTGCTCTGTAAATAGAGTGCCTTACTCTAGGACTAATAATAGACTTTCCATATACCTCTTAAGGGAATTAGGATCCGTGGGGCATCTTCCGTAACATAATTCTTTTTCAATGTTAGGTATTTTCTTGATTCTCTTTTAAAAGATGATTATCTCGCCGGTGAACCAAGAATCAAGTTGGAAGTTATTATTTTCATACAGTCTTATACGGCTTTCACAGGCTTGGTAGTTTGGAAGGAACTATTGAAATTCCCAAGGTTGCTATACGATCAAAGCATACATTCGAGGAAGAAGAGAAAGATAGTAACTTGTAATATTCACTTAACTTGAAGAGACTGAGATAAAGATGAGAGTACACAGTAAGTAAACTCGGATTCGAAACAAGGCAAATAAACTATCTCTTGCTCCTAAAGCGCCGGAAGGCTTGGTAGATATTATAGGCTTGGCGATGCCGTCGATGGCGATGAAAGAGGAAGGAAAGAAACCTCCCTAGTTGCATAGATTTGACTTTCTACTAACAAAGGGATTAGAATCCGCATAAGAAAAAGGAAGCATATAATATAGTGTTTGTTAGATAGTAAGGTAACAAGTAAACCAATAATCTAGTAGGCTAGTAAGGTAACAAGTAAACCCATGACTATTTCAATTCTGACCATAATGGGAATGGTTCGGTTGCCCCGCTTAATACGCCCTGAGGAATTCCTACCAGCAGACTTCCCTGTACTCAAAGTTCATTGTCTAAGTGCTATCCGGCTTTGTCTCATTGTCTATCTCGTAATCATTCGATTCCGTATCAGTACGAATTAGCTCCTCTTACTCCTCTGTTGGTCCTTTTTTGAACATTCATCATCCTATTGGGCCTAGGTTCTTTCAGTTCACATTGGATTTCTTACTAATTACTAATAAGTGAATCGATTCGTAGCACTTTCTAAAGGTTAATCGCTTAGCTAAAGACATGGTTTTTTACAGGTTTGTTTTTTTCAAAGGTTATGAGTGGAGGTTTCATTCTTTTTCTGAGGTGTCCTATTCTTTTTTTACATAAAGGATTCTCTTACAAATCTAAGAAAAAGCGATAAGAAGGGAAAATCCAGCTACTAGACCAACAATCGAGAACCGATTAAGCTGACCGAACCTATGAATACAAATACTGAGGGGATGATAATATGGAAATAACCAAAGAAAAGAGATACTCGTTCAGGGGCATGTCCCAGGTAAAAGCAATTAATCCAATCGGTGAAAGCATGTAAGCGCTACAAGCTGGCAGGAAATCGTTTTGGTCATACCGTACGTAGTAGATGGCACTTATCGACTTGGTGAAATGCATTTGACCGACCGCATGGACTATCTTTAAAGGATTGATTTTCTCCTTTATGAAATTATTGAGCGCTACCTTACCTCTTCCAGTAAGGGGCAACAGCATCGGCTACTAAGGGGCGGGCAAATCGTTTCTATGGGGCCTATCTTTCCGGTTCTAGCTTTTCTCATCGGAATAACTAGATCTGCCTTTCGATCAAAGAGGTGCTGTAGATGTAACACCAACCAAATCTCCATTCCTAACATCCTAGCAAAAAAGCCATAAAGAAACTAGCATACCAATAGAAATACTACCTTTCATATAGCTTAGCAATCCATACTTCTATTTTCCATTTATAGTTACAGTTACAGGGATAAATGACTCTACAATCAATCCAATCAGTCTCTCTTTATCCAGCAAGAAAAAGCGAGAGTACTCAGGCCCGGTGAGTCCAAGTGAGTCCAACTTCCCAGATCGGATTAGCTCTCGTTCAAGAAGCCTAGCCTTCTTTCGTCAAGGCTGTTGAGGTTCAGCTTTCCAGCGAATAGAGAAGTTTGGCATGTACCGAACCTGGCCTCTTTTCCTAAGTGAAGTCGACGAGGGAGAAGCTTTGAAGTTGATTGGCAATCCCACTTATGAGAGGTACCTAAGCCCCCATTGTCTTTTATATTAGTAGTGCCCTTCCTCCTTAGCAGCTTACATGTGTCCAATGCTCTTCCTCCGTGTCTAGTAGGAAGTCGCGACCCTGCCCTTTCTTTTATAGATAGAGGAATCTCCAAGTGATCCGATTTGGAGAGGAATCTCCAAGTGATCCGATTTTCCGGTTCAATAAGGAAATCAGAGCCGTGTTTTCATAAATAGGCTATACAAGTTCGAAAGTGAAGATGCCAAAGAAGCTAACCACTATAATCCTAGAAAAGGGAGCCTAAATGCAGCTGATCCGCTTTTAGAGTCATTATCCTTTTTTATTGAATGGACCCGGATGATCCCTCTTTATTATAACTCCCAGTTCGTTTCTCATTTAAGTCTCAAACTTGGTCGTATCATCGATGGAAGAGAACACATCATCTTATCTTTGCCCTCTTTTTAAGGTTTCTTTTCAGTAGTATTCGGGTATACTGCTTCTCTTTTTTGAATGAAGGGCGCAGTAGGACGGACTAGGCCTTCTTTGGCAGTTCCAGCGGCTACAAGGGCTAAAGGAGTACTGGACGGAGTGGAAAGCACAGACAGCCTATAAAAAGCAAGTCAAGTCGACAAGAGAAGGTGAAAGGCCAATCGAAAGAGTGGCTGGACCACACATGTGTTGTGGATAAGGAGTGGGTCTTATGTGAGTCTAGGCAGAAGCTCAAACTCCAATCGGTCCCGTCAGTCCTGTCTAATTCCTTCCATTCCATGGGTCCTATCGAACAAGGGTTTCTGGAATTACTTACTTTTAGGAGAGGAGCGGAAAGGATAGATTCTGGGATCACTCAATGCTTGGATGGCTAAAGAAGCAAAGGAATAAGGTGGCAACTCCACAATAAAAGGTAGAGGAAATGCGCGGGGACTTCCCTTATGCAGAAGCAGATTAGAGCCAATGGAGACATGGCAGTAATAAAAGGCTTTGGCTAGATAGACCGGAAACCCTGACCTATAGAATGATAATGGAAAAAAGGATGGTAGGGAGCTAGAGCTGGATAACCGGGCTGCTAGAGCGCTGAGGCCACAAAGGAAGCTAAAAGATCAAGAGCAGAGGTCAAAAGAGAAGAGAAGAAGAACTGCCACTATGTAAAACAAAGAGACTGCTAGGTTATTGACCGAGCCTGATCCTGAGTTGTTGTGGTTGGTATGCGGCATTGTCTTAGGCTGTTGCTTACCGATTAGCCCGGCCTACGCCTGATCTACGACCACCCTTTACCTACCAGAGTCAACACTCCGGAAATAAGTCAAATCAAATGTGTTGAGCATATAGCTATAGCTAACGTTTCTGCTTTCTTTGCTTGGACGGAAGATATTATTATTTCCTATGCTCCCCAGCTATAGAGTCTGTATTCAGTATAGTATTGGTCTAAAGTTGATGTGTAAGAGGGAAGCCCCCTACTAAGATGATATGGAAATAGGCGCCAATATACCGTGCTCGACCGGAAAGTGCATTCCCTTTCTCGACTTAAATAACTTACCAACAGAATTAGAGAGATAGTAATTCCGAACTCATGGGGGACTTAGAAAGTTCCTAAAGAAAGAGAACGCTTTCAGCACCTTAGACAATAAAGCCTTACTTAGTATTATTTGGTTTCCCCGAGAAGCTAGGCCCCCAAAGGCTAAGTGTAAGTTCTTCTAGTAAGGAATGGAATAATGTACTTTTCGAAGCAAGCCATTGCGGATCATCTTGTTTGTTTTTCTTTTATCTGATTGACAACCCTGTGTTCGACTGATGCCATAGATAGAATATGCACCTCCGTATGCTTTCCTTCCCACTCACTGGATATATAATGTATAGTTCCATAATGTAGAGTTCTATAATGTATAGTTAATAAGAGAAGAAAGATCCATTGATCACGTTAAGTGCACAGAGCTATACCCCGGTTGGTAGCTTTTCGCCCTACCTCTTTTCGCAAAGACCCTTTTATTGTCCCTAGATAGAGCACGTTTATGAACCTATCATAGACTATAGATATAGCATGTTTATGAACCTCTCATAGATATGCGTGTGATCAAAGCCTTAACCTCTCATAGATATGTGTGTGATCAAAGCCTTTCGGGCGGAATAATCTATTACACCGGAGTAAGGTAGGGTAGCTAACGATTGGAATGCTAATTCCCTATTTGCTACTAGATTGAATTAGTAGTAAGCCGCGTCAGTCACCCCGAGTCAGTAAGTTGAGACATAAGTTCTCCCTTTCTGGTTTGATTACTCTATTCCATTTATTTCAGAAAGAGAGGTAAGGGTACGAGTTCCTTACAAGTATTGTAGCGAGTAGAATAGAGCTATAGAGGTAGAATCGATGTCATTTAGACCGAAGGGATCGTTTTTTAGGCTTCGCGATAAGTCCGTTTTGCTTCTATCGCACTGGTTTGGGAAGGGGATAATATTGAATAACCTAAACCTTTACCTTTGCTGCGCAGACATTGTATATTTTAGTTAGACTGGAGTGAAAGGAATCTGAATTGGAGTTAGTGAAATCAGTCGACAGCACCTATTCCACATAGAAGGATTTTATGGCGGACTTAACATAGCCTATCAGATATAGATCAGTATACTAAAGCCTTAACTATGTGTGAAGCAAGTGACTTTTCCAGCCAGTATCCGTATTAGAAAGCGAGTCAAAGCGGAGCTTACCTGTGAAGAAAGCCATTTTCTTTTTAGCCTGTTGCTGTCCTTCTAGTTTCTTGGATTTTCCGCCCTGTCGGCTTTGGATTCTTCTATTTTCCCCTTGGTGTAGGAGAGGAGGACTTTTCTATGGTCTATGGAATGATGTATAGGTGGCATATAGCGTAGTAGAATATGGCCTGAGGCTTGAATACTCAACCTTTCCACTGTGCCTTTGAAGGAGCGTAAACTCTAGGGCCGATCCTTACTAGCGACAAGTAAACTCTGGGGCATATCCTTACTAGCTAAAATAAGGAGCTGTCAAAAAGCTAGCTAAAATAAGGAGCTGTCAAAAAGCTGTGTCTTTACAAACGACTTCTATACACCATGTGCTCGAGAGATGAAATAAGTAGAATTCTACTAGAATACCCATTTCCAATTAGATCTTATAGGCGCAAAAGAAAGAGAGAGATTCCATTCAAATGAAACAAGGCGAGCAAAAGATTAAGCGCGAGGCTCCGCAATAAGATCTTATACCTAAACTTATGCTTCAGAAAACAGGACTAGCTTATGACTCAGAAAACAGGACTAGCTTATGACTCTTACTATATGTTTAGTGGAGCTCCTAACGCCAATACAAAATCTTTACTTGTTAGTCATTATGCACATTATGCGTACCTTATTATTAATATGAAGGTATTTCCACTACGCATACAACATGGAATTGAAAACTCCCTATTGCCTTGCCTCAAACCAGGCCGTAAATGAGTACTTCGAGAAACTTCTTCCAGAAATGACCAATAGATATAAACGAGAAACGGAACGAATATAGGAGTAATAGAGGCTGTGAAACCATACTTTGCTACAGTTAACAAGGTTGGTACCTATGTTAGCGAAAGGACAAATCGAGAGGCTGATAGAGTTTGATTAGAGATACACCAGTCCTTGTCAGGCGGTACCGATGGCAAAACTAGTGTCCAGAGAAGTCACCCTGGAGCCCATAGTTCCTAAGCACAATGAGACTCACCAAGCAAGCCGGGGTTAGCGAGATCAAAAGAGTAGCCTCGAATGCAGGCCAGAGATCTTATTTATAAAGGAATAGAATGACCTCCTGCTCTCCTCTCATTGATGCTGTAAACCGAAGGAAGTATTACTGGCCTATGCGGGGGAGAGTTCCGATGTTCATTCGCCAAGTCCA